>OZ022509.1:22983341-23445841 GCA_963989385.1 Ctena decussata
TACATACCTACTATCTATCTATCTATCTATCTATCTATCTATCTATCTATCTATCTATCTATCTATCCATCTACTTGCCTGCCGGCCTCCACTACACTACAGCCGCTCCTTTTAGCGAAGAGACGGCGATGTGCCAGCCAATAACAATAATAAAGTAAAACTCACCCATTACTTTATACTGTATAGAACAGAGCCGCAAACTTGTCTCAGCCGGTAGAATTCTCATCTGGAGCTCCAGAGATAGAAAGCCCGTCTTCCCGCTACGACGTCAAGGTAAGTAAGATTAACTTTGATTTTTAGTCGGTGAATTCACGAAGTGACTTCGGAGACTATAGCTATCGTACGATGGTACTTTCAATCTTGGTATATAGAATTGGGACTCAACATTAATCCCCAAGGGAGGGGGGGTTATCTGCCCCTGCCCTGGTGCTATATACATGTATAAAAGCATTAAAATATATATCAGGACCAAGTGTCAGGTGAGCTACAGGACCATTGGTCCTCTTGTTGATGAAGTCTGCAGGAATTGGACTGTGATATTAAGGTGCATTACAGTGCAGGACATAGTGTAAATGTGTGTTGGTACAGTGATTTATTCACTATTTTGGGAACGGTGCCGGTTCCCACAGAATTGGGGAAAAGCGCATCGTATTCTACAATTTGGAATTTTGGAAATATAGCAAGCCATTTTATTTTTTATTATGGAACCTAGATGTCTCATTTATTATATCAGATATCTTAACGTCCACGGTAAACAGCTATGGTCATGTCGGGACGGTCAGTTAACCTAACCACACTATTCCTGGGCAGGCTTAGACCTCCTAAGCGGTTAGCCAGTACTAAGTGCACATACTTTCGCCAGTAACTGACAACTGCCCTTCTTGAATCAGCGGAAGGAGAAACGAAAGTATGTGGCCAGACCGGGATTCGACTCTATCAATGAAACCATAGTTCTACAATAAAGAACATAATTGGCCCTATTCGTATTTTTTGTTGTTATTGGACATCTTTTTTTCTTTTTAGTTGGCTGTATTACATTCTACCGATGACAAAATATCAAGCATAGCAAATCAATTACATAGCAAATCATTACACTGTTATGCTTACTGCTGCGAGTCAGCAATTATTACCAGCATTCTATTCATATTGTTCCGTTCACATCTGTATAGTCAGTTTAAACAAATTTCAATACTGCCATCTTGTTGATCACGAAAGCACTTGAGCACATGAGCCTTGGATTGTAGGGTAAGGTATAAGGAATCCCCATCATAACCGTTGATTAGTCACTCCTCATTGTAACCGTTGATTAGTCAAACATATTAAGTTATTATTGCCTTTCTTCTTTTTTCTATCTTTTTTGACAGCTCAATCATACTTTCAATGACAATTTTCTTGATATTTTTGGACTTTCGCTGTATCTGAACGATACATATTTCTTTAGTTCATAAAATGAAAAAGAGATTTTCTTGAGAAAATTATTTAAATTCATTTTTCAAAACTGCCACATCATAAGAAAATGTCCTGTCAGACATATACATAAAATTTACTGAAGACTCAGCTCAGCCTGCACATTCATCAAGTCTAATCAGCATGATTTCCTTGAATATGGGACAAAGAGACTGCATGCAGGTGCAGGTGAGACTGAAGCTTTACTGGTTGCATTGGTCAATAGGCACTTTTTCATGTGACGCAGCCCGATGATTGTATGATTGAGCAGGAGTAATAATAATAATAATAATCTTTATTTATAGTCGCTTATTTTTAGTAACAACTAACATAAGCTCTGTAGAGCTTTTGTTGAGACTTGATAAGACTATATACATATATACAAGCTGAGCTGTGGATATGTGACTTGCTCAAGGTCACAACGCTAGGGCCCTGGTGGGATTCGAACTCGGGACCCTTCGATCATGAGTCGGGCACACTACCACTGCACCACTGCGCTCCACTGCACCACTGCGCTCCTCTAAGTGGAGTGGAGGGGGAGGGTGGGACCAGAAAAAAGGAATGAAGAAACAAGCCTCCAGACTGATTTTGATGCAACAGTAGGGTGGTGCGTCAACGTCAATATGACATTGTTTTGAATTTGATGTCGTGTGCATAGATAGACAGAGGTTGCGGGAATAGATGAGAAAAGAAAATGGCACACAGACGCACATGTACACACACTTCTTTTTCATTGTTACAGTATGACGTCTAGCCCAGAATACATAGGGCCTAGTTGCAAAATAAATCTGTACGTTCACCTGGTATGTGTCGTCATCAAATTGGTTTCCCAATATTTCATTCGGAACACTTAAGCACTTGTTAAGTACCTGCAACTGGCTGTTGCCAACAAATAATATAAAAAAAGTGAGATTTAGAAAGGTTTTTAGAACTTTTTGTCAGTCAAATGATGATGGTTAACACATTTTTGTATGACTTTTTTTATCTACATCTACATCTGGACATTAAACTGTCAAACTTGACAATACTTTAATTTAATTTTCAAATGCTGTGTAGGAATTTCCTTGGTCATCACAGGAAAACCAAGTTTAAGCGGCTTGGATTCACGGTCGGCATTTGGTATACCAAGTCCATTTTGAGCGAAAAGTGAGCGAGTGAACTCGGATTTAGCGTCCCACCAACAAAGTCATATGGAGACTGGACCTCGGTTTAAAGTCTCATCCGAAAGACCGGAGAAGCAGGGGATCGATTTGTCGACCCCTAGATTGGTAGTCTGGCGTGTTATCCACTACACTACAGCCGCTCCTTTTAGCGAAGAGACGGCGATGTGCCAGCCAATAACAATAATAAAGTAAAACTCACCCATTACTTTATACTGTATAGAACAGAGCCGCAAACTTGTCTCAGCCGGTAGAATTTTCATCTGGAGCTCCAGAGATAGAAAGCCCGTCTTCCCGCTACGACGTCAAGGTAAGTAAGAGAGCGCTTCTGCAGTCACGTGCAGCGAAATTAACGCCATCTAAATGCCGAACCAAATCGACCAGTAACTGACCGCAATGGACAATCCGTCGGACATGGCGCACCACTACACTCCTCCCCATTTTATGAAGAAAGATCCGGCGACTTCTCGGACGTTCTCAGTATCAGTAGAACACCTGGTATGCAGTGAAGCTCCCAGTGTTTAGCTGATGTTGGCAGCGTGTCGTAGAATATTCAAGAAACATCTGACATGCAGAAGGCGCTAATAGTTGTATCGTAGCTGACTGGCGGTTCATGATACATCTGGCATGCAGAAGAAGCTATCAGTTGTATCATAGCTGTGTGGAGGTTCTTGATACATCTGACGTGCAGAAGAAGCTATCAGTTGTATTGTAGCTGACTGTAGGGTGTGACTTCTGGATACATCTGACGTGCAGAAAAAGCTATCAGGTGTATCACAGTTGACTCGAATTCTTGATACATCTGACATGCAGAAGAAGCTATCGGGTGTATCACAGTTGACTCGGGTTCTTGATACATCTGACATGCAGAGGTAGCTATAAGTGGTATCGTAGCTGACCGTGGGGTGTAATCTGTCCCTACCCTTCATAGAAGATCCCTTTCTGCCTGGCCCTTCCCGTACGGCCTTTATGTTGTAATCTGTGACTCATGGATCTCAAGGGCATTACACAAGAAAAATGGTCAACAGCTGCTTTGGCTGTTACTTCAGCAGTTTGCGATGGGGTTGGTATACATTCTACCCATTTAGTGAACTGATCTACCATCATAGTATGTTCTCATTTCCTCTGGGCGTTTCGGCAATGGTCCCAGGTCAATATGGACTCTCTCCGTGGGTGACCTAGCAACAGAATTTCTCTTTGGTTCTGGCCACTCAGCATCTCCCTTATGTCCTGCAGATGGTATATGCAATGACTTAACTGGATGGCTTCGTATCTCAAACTTGTTGGCATGACCAGGTCCTTCTCGTCGGTGGCATTCCGAGTTTTATACAGGATCTCGTCAATCAGGAGAAATTGTTCCCTGTTAAGCCTGTACGACTTTGCCGCAGGGCCTACCAGGAACAGAACTCCCTCTTTGGGTTAACAGCGTTTTTCACCCAGTCAAGTATGATTTGCAGATCTTCATCTTTGGCCTGCGCTTCTCATAAATCTCTCATTGAGAAAACCCAGTATGATGCTTCTTCAGTTACTCCAAGGCTGATCTCGATGTCTGCCAACCCATCCAACGTGAGTATCTATATGGACTTATTTCTCCCAGGGATCTCCCCAGACCATCAAGGCATGTCGCTTGCAATTCCAATGGAATTCTATTGAAAGGCTTTTATTTTCATTTTTTTAGCCAGTAAAGTTTTAAACGCATTAAGGTTTACAACAAATTATTTATAATGTAAATTTAGGCTAATTTTGACAAAACATTGCTATATTAAGGATTTTCTTAAAAAATTAACCAACAAGTCAAAATCTGATTTTTGTGCTAAAAGTGACATGACTTCTGAAATATCTGGAGAGAACACTGTTATCCTGACTCTAACAGCTTACGAACAACTTTGTTGCTGTAGCTGAGTTTCTAACTGGCTATTACTTACTCCCTGCCATACCTCAGGCCTCTGGGAAATACCCCTCCACGACATACCCCAGGTTTTGCCTGATCATATTCTAAGATACCCCAAATTCATAGTCCCAAAATATTTCCAGATTGTATCCAGCTTCATTGACTCTTACCACAATCCCCAGAATTAATCTGGAAATTCCCCACGGCATCTTTAATCCAGCCATCAGGAGTTACCCGATTCATATCTACAAGTTTTTCAAAACCCCAGGTTTCCCCTGAACATTTTCTGGTACAACCCCGTGCCCCAGGAGTGCCCCCCTGTTCCAATTCAATTGTACTTATACGACATTCCCCAGGATTTTAAGAACTGAACATTTTCTTCCATACCAATTAAACATTCCCCAGTTACATCACCATTTGTCCAGTGATCATAGGTATAATGATCTGCAACATTGGAGACGCCTTTGTTACTGAACCATCCACCTCCCTGGAAAAGGAACCCCCATTTTTATCGGCCTTTATGCAGAATTCACACCCACCACACGGCAGATCACAGGGTTTTACCCTTAGACCATATGCATTACAATGCTCTCTAGACACCGGTATTCTAGACATTGCACCAGCATATCCATGGTTACACAGGTCGATATTTCACTATTCACCTGACCAACTGCCCTTGTGTGTCTTAAAACCGTAATAGCCAAGTTAGACAACAATGATCTGTACGAACCGTAAAGAGCCTACCCAGCAATAGTACCTGCATTGTCTAGTAAGCCGTACTGTTGCCAGCAGCTCCTTAAAGGCCCCATTGCTCTATCAGCATGAAAAATTTTATCATGAGGAATCGCTGCAAGCTTTTTACTATAGTTTCATCATTGTAAATGACCGTGATTAGCCAGCTTTAAACAAATAAAACATCCTTCAGCTTCGCATAAAAAGGGTTTGAAAACTTATTTGGGTCATTTTAGTTGGCAACTCAAATGACCTACTTTCGATTTCATAAAATGGTAAAAATACAATGTACAGGTGTGGAGTCCCAATCAGTATCCCGCAGATGCCCACACAGCACCGCCAGACGGGAAACCAGAACAGGAAATTTGATTTTGCGAGCGATTTGTTGTTTTTCAAAAACTTGTTTTCCCTACTTTTTGCTTGTTATATAACTCAACATATGCACACTAACCCGCATTTTATTATCAAAGGTGACGGTTGAACAGCTTTTTACACTGATTTGAATTTAGTCGTTTTTACCGTTGATAGGACTATGGAGACTTTAAGCGTAGTACAGTATTTTCTGTTCATGAGTCAGGGCAAAACTGCCATATACCACCATTTTTCTTCCCCATTTTGGAGCTGTAGTTCTGCTCCTATGGTCAGAACTTTGATGACATTGCATCAAAACTTTCCTGAAGCTTTATCATGGCTGCTTCAAGAGCTGAGATTCCTGATGAACTTTTCTCATCAGAACTCTCATTCTGGACCCTTGTCCCTTGAACAACTATCTCAAAAACTTCATCCTGTTTCCGTTTATTGGATTTTCCATAAACGGACTGATGCAGGTGTTGATACCACCTTATACTATTGATGGCTTGCTCTATTGTAGCAGGCTTATCCATTCCAACACGCAACCCAGCTTCTCTGTCAAGAAGACCTTCACATAATCTAACGACAGCCTGCTTGCTAGAATACTGCTCTGGCAACATCTTAAATGCCTTAGTTGCCAGTGTCAATATCCTATCAGCCCAGTCTTCAAGTGATTCCCCTGGTGCCTGGGTTGCCTGCTGAAACCTTGCCTGAGCAGTTTCCGCCAATTCCTTGACACCGAAACGTTTTTCCAATCGACTCATTAGACGTCGATACTTCAAATGCTCGTTTCTTTCCATCAAGATGGCATAGAAATCTGCTGCTTTATCAGTCAAGCACCAGCATAAACAATTTAAACATTCACTAGAAGTCCATTCACATGCAGTGGCATATCGAGTGAACTTCTGTTTGAATGCCAGCCAATTTGTTTTCCCGTCATAACTGAGATTTTTAGGCAATAATCTCAGAATTGCAGCACCACTCTTTTTCTTAGACTTCCTATGATGAGAACGGTGCTTTGCACGGATGTTTAACTCATCATCAGAGTCTGTACTAGAGCTAGGAGAATCAGAGGAGCTAGGGGAACTGGAAGGCTCATCTCTAGACTTTCTTTTCTTAGTCTTTTTCTTGGGCTTTGCCCCTTTTTCAATGTACTCACGGTCTTCGGAAACAGAGCTGGAATATCTCTGAACTTTTTTTTGTGCTTTCCAGCCTTACCATGCCTACTTTTTTCCAGCTTCCCCATCCCTCCCTCTTTCTTTGCATTGTCACTAGATGAGGAAGAGGATGAAGAGCTAGAATCTCTGTGAGCTCTTTTCTTGTGCTTTGCACTCTTTTTATGATGTGTGCTCTTTTCCAGTTTCCCTACCCTTTTCTCCCTCTTAGTACTCTTACGATACAGTTCTTTGGCAAACTTTGTCGGCTTCGGAACTTTATATTCCTCAGACCTTTGGACAGAGGAACTAGGAATGGGCCTATCACATGACGGGTCACCGCCCCTTTTAGCAGGAAGAGACGGTTTCTGGTCATGCATGCTGGTCATTGGGGAAAACTGTTGTCTAAAATTTTCCCACCTTTCAAACATGGGTGGCCTTTGTTCATACATGGGAGGCCTTTCTGCAAACATGTGTGGCCTTTGTTCAATTACCTCTCTTTTGGGAGGCTTTACTTCAAACATGGGTGGCCTTTGTTCAATTACCTCTTTCTTTGCAGTGGTTGAAGGATTTTCCTCAAAGGAGTCCTCATAAACACTTCGGGCTGGTGAAACAGGTCTTTGCCTATCCTCCACCCTAGGTTCCTCCCTTTCCTCCACCCTAGGTTACTCCCTTTCTTCCAACCCATATTGTGCTGGTGCAATAGGCAAGCCTACATTGCGAGAAAAATCTAACATTGCCAACGTTTCCTCATCGAACTTTGCTCGGAGTAACGTCTGCAATGTTTCTAGGGTCAGATTGCCTTGACTTTCTCGCAATGCAATCAATGTACATGCAACCTTTGGACCAATGTGTGGAATGCTCTGGAGGTCTTCAACCGTCGCAAAATTCACACGAATTGGGTTTTGCATGTCTGATGACATTTTGTCGCAAAGTAAATACACAAGAATAAATTTTATAATGTATTTCTTTTTACCTGCAACAAAATGGCTGCTCACTTACAATGACGTCGAAACTGTTTTCAAACCACGTTTATGGCTGGTGTACACGTCTTTGACTAACACGAGCTTCAAAACCGGTTTATACCCCTCTGAATATGTATTTCATTCAAAACACGTTTCAATATTTGCGCAAGTCTTTGACTTATGACATGAAACCGGATGCACGTCTGCAAACATGTATTTTATACAAACAAAAACTGTCTGTTAAAATGAGGAAATTTTAATGAATTACATTTTTTTCTTCCTTTGAAAGAAATTTAACTTGTAAACCGGGGTATTAAGCTTTAAACAGATGCAGGAATAGCCAATTAAATGAAAAAGTAAGCTTAGCTATCTTTTTTCAAACTGGCCGCCACGTGTGCACGTGCGCAATTTTGTTCAGCCGAAAATTTTTAATTTCATTAATGCCAAACAATATTGAAGAAATTATGTCACAGACAGTGCTGAATAATTCTAAAAGTGACAGTAAACCTTTGGAAAAACCATACAGTTATTAGAATTATCAAGTCTGAAAACGCCTGCTGGTCCGGGCCACGAAGTAGCATTTTTTTCGGTCGAGACTTTCCAGTAAATTCTCCCTCTCAGAAGCGTTGGAAGTTCTGTTCAGCTGCCACCATTAAAGTAAAACTCACCCATTACTTTATACTGTATAGAACAGAGCCGCAAACTTGTCTCAGCCGGTAGAATTCTCATCTGAAACTCCAGAGATAGAAAGCCCGTCTTCCCGCTACGACGTCAAGGTAAGTAAGAGAGCGCTTCTGCAGTCACGTGCAGCGAAATTAGCGCCATCTAAATGCCGAACCAAATCGACCAGTAACTGACCGCAATGGACAATCCGTCGGACATGGCGCACCACTACAATAATACCTCGACATTGATTTTAAGGGACTAGGGAACCCAAACTTTGCAGGTCGTGAAAACTAGTGACAATGGCAAATTACAATGGTAAATTTCCCTGATTTTTCAAGTTTGGCATTGTTTTGTCACTGCGCGCTTGTAGAATAGTTGGTTTTTACCTTTCTCTGTGGCTCTGTGCACTGGAAGGCCCAACATCGAAGGCTGATACGGATAGATACTATTCTGCAGCAACATGTGTTCAGGTCAACATTTTTCTGTTTCTATTTGCACTGTCATCGTTACAGGACTAGTTGCACCCTCTTTTCAAGGTTCATCGCATATCAGACAATACCAATACCAGGTTTATCGGGTTAGTGATTTTAATTTTACCAGAGACTATTAGCTTGGAACGAGCAGGGGTAGTACCACGTTATGAATGTAATGACAGTGATGCACACTTTGAAACTCATGCGCCAGTGAGTTGTCACTGCTAATTTTAACAAAACTTTTATTTCTTTTCGAGACCAATGCATTGCGCTTCTTTTTTCATTTGTCTATTTTGTTGTACCTTGCTCTATAGCCAGGTTGTGATCAATGTGAGACGGAGAGCTGCAATATAGCATGAGCCATGACACGGACCGCTTGTGCGCGAAATCCCATGATGTTGTGAAGCTTTGAGGAAACCAGACGCTAAATAAACCACTGAACTGGCCTAGTTGTGTCATGATATTGGTCGATTTGGTGGCCGTTTCAAGTCTTGAACGTGGGCATATATGCCCTTTGCTCCTATTTCCGTAGCACTAAATGGAAGTCAGAGAAATAGTGTTTTCACTAGTGCATTTTAATAGTTTAATAAAGTGCAATAAAATGTCATGATATTGAGGACTTATAATTTAAATGTTATACGACAGTCTGCATGCTTAGTGATTAACCCAATCACGGTTGATAACTTTGCTGCACTCTTTAATTGCACACCGGGGGATCGGTCGTCAGACTCTATGATGGCCCCGACCTAAAGCTATATATTTTAGTTGGTTGGGACCGGAGCCTTTTTGTCTGTTGCTTGGTCCACCGGGGCTCAACTGGTGACCTTCTTTTGCTTCAGATTTCCAGCGGGGTTGTTTGGCAGGACAGGGATCTTCACCTGTCAGACGGCCCGTTGTATCTGTTGAGTCCTCGTCTTTGCTTCTTCATGGTGTTGAAATTTGATTTATGTGTTTACCGTGATGATTCATTGACGAGTTAGAGGGTTATCATGCGAACCAAACAACCAACTAAATGTTTTGTACCACTTCAGAAACTGAGGGTGAGGTTGGGCCTGTAAAATCGATTTAAGCCCCCCAGTAATTCATTACTGACCGTTCCAAGGCGGTAGTTCTGTTGTGGTTCTCTGTTGCCTGTTTTTGGTGTCAGAGTTTCTGTGATGTTTTATCTTATGTATGTTCTTATTATTTTTGGTTCGGTTTGGGTTGCTGAGTGGCCACCTTTTGGGAACAAGCTGCTCACTCGGTTGGCCATATGTTCTCTGTATCTTGATTATTTGTTATCTTAGTTGTTTCCAACTATGGTTTGAGGGCTGGATTTGGATTTTGATTGTTTCAGTTCCTGGTCTTTGCATACTTTTTACTTTTACATGTCAAAAATGTAGATAGCCAGGAATTCCATGGTACCATGGTACTGAATGTTCAAAGTGTGACAACATCTGCTGTGTGCAACACTGCATTGATTGATGCACAATAGTATTTTCAACAAACCATGTTCTAAGTTATAATAAAGTTTAATGTTCATATAAATCCTGTTACTTTACAAGCAGGACTCGAACAAAGTCACGCTATCTATTTTCCTGTCAGAATACATTCTCATGATACCATGGCAAACAGAAAACTATCAAATTTGTAAAGCTTACATGATGAAAAATATTAATATCTCACACTGTTTCAGGCAAGATATTAATGGTTATTATCAGTCTCATTGAACCTCATAAAAACTTTTAATAAAAGTGTTTTTGACCATTTGAAATCCGGAAATGGCATATTTAAAATTTCCTCCATTTTGACATAAGGTGTATGATATTTACTTGGCCTGTGTGGATATCTTATAATGTAGTTTCACTAAGCAAAAATTATTTGTAAGAGTACTTTTAAAGGTATTCGGAAGAGAAAGGAATGTTGGAACAGTTGCAGCCAGTATGCTTATCTCCTATCAAATTTATTTGTATAAATTTGTGCTGTTTTCAGTTTTAAGCCTTAATGGCAGCCCGTATATCAATCACTCCAAAAATAAATAAGCATACATTCAAGTTGTAATTTCTATTTGCATTTTTAAGGGAAGGGTATGTTGAACCATTCAATAGTAAAAGTTGAATTAAGAATTATTGCTGACATTAAATATCAACAATTGTAAAGTACTGGTGGTGGCTGGAAAAGTTGAGAAACCACATTTCCAATTTTTTACTTTATTTGATATTTATTCAGATATTTATCCTAATTATCTTATAAATTATTTTGTAGTACAAAGTAGCACCCCCTACTTTATCAATATAGTAATATCAAGGCCCAGCAAATGGTTTAAGTTTCATAATAAAGCCAGATCCAATTTACCATGGTACCATGGAACCCATGGTACCATGAGACCGGACTATACAGCATCAAAGAATTGTTAGTTAAATCTTTCTGTGAAATCACTGCCCATTGTAAGGAACTTTCTCCTGAGGTCCGTAGGTCAAACGGAAGTTTTGGTTCATGAGGTCAAACAGTGGGAAAAGTTGGTAAACTATAGTACAGTTCAAAGAAGTGGATTTGCTTAATTCACATGTGTAAAAAAAATTCTGGTTCAGTGAAAATTTTAGTTTTCAAATATCATTTTGAACTCAGGCCCTATAGTTTTATTAACACATATTGCCTGTTATCTATCTAGTGAATTTCATTGTGGAATAAAAGAGTAAAATTGCAGTGAAAACAGAAAATTTCAATATCTGGTGATTTGAACTGGGCTATAGATATTGTATTAGCAGTGGGAGGTCACGTGATCAGCTGTTTACATAGACGCCGGCAAACTACGGAAATAGCGGAAACTACGGAAGTAGGAGAATTGGGTATAATATACACGTTTACCTTGATGCCGAGGCGGTTTGTTAGTTGGTTTCAAAATAAAACTTTCTGCCGCCTTGTTTACAATTCACGCCAGCGACTTCTTGAGAGGGCTCTGATTGGCTGTATCAATCATGTGACAATTTAGAATTAGAATTAAAATTTTATTTATTTCCATATAGGGCCCTATCCGGGCATATTAACAACAATAAATTACATAGCAAGTATTACAAGTACAAAAATACAACAAACAATATTCATTTATGTAAATGAAATCTGCTAAAAGAAAGTGACTATATCTAATATTTTAGCAGTTACCAGAATATAATATTATTCCTAGATTATTCTTTAAAATTTCTAATATCAAAACATTTATGAACATGACTTGCAAGTATTTTAATAACATTTTCATCTTCAGAAGTCATCAACCATAAAAATTTACTATCCAGTGGAAAATGGATAAAATTTTCACAAGTTTTTTTAATATCACAAAATAGCTTCTCTCGCTCATCTGCATATTTGTGGCATTTCATCAAAAAATGAATTTCATCTTCACTTTCATTCGTATTACAATATTTACAAATTCTGTCAGCAGGTTTTATATTTTTGTATCTTCCCCTCTCTATTACCAACTGATGTGAACTTGTTCTAAACTGAGTAAAACATTTCCTGGTTTCTCTATTTTCGATAATATTAAGGTAAGTCTCTTTTTTAAAAATGGGTTTAAAAGCAAAATATGTGCGTAATTTGCCTTGTTTGATAAGTGCATGTGACATTCAGCTTTCGCAAATGACAGACTGGATCGCGACTTATTGCTAGCTAAAAGCATATCCCAGTTGTTAAAATGTAAACCAGTCGTTAAATCCTGTGTGGAGAAAAGACACTGGTTCCACATTTTTGCACTAATTTCAATTGCACGACTGCAAAACTCAGAACCCAGCAAGGTGGTCGTCGCAAATTCGATTCCATAGACTTATACTTGATGGTATTTGCGATACCTAGATACGAGCTCTGCTCGATGGCTGCTTCGCAGCCATCTCGCAGTGCACGTTATAACTCCCAGACTTCCATTAGTGTAAACCCTGCAACAATAACAGTAACAACACCATACAGAACTGATAATTTATCAACTTTTTTAATGTTTGTATCTATTAAGCACACCGTTAAATGAGAGTTTAATTTCTTGAGCTGAGTAAAGGCGTTCGTTGATTAAATTTTATTTGCCAGTAGGCGCAGAAGCCCCAATATTTCCGTGGATAAGCGCTGACCTGCAGAGTTAGCGGTCCCAGATTCCATTCTTGCAGAAAGCGGAATTATTACGAAATCAACTGATGGTAATGCGCACAACCTGTGGTGAATGTAGAATAATCAGTTTCTGGTGCCAGAAAGAATGTATGGAAATGAAATTGATCATTTGCTTGTAGAATGATGCATATTTTTATCAAACTACACCATGTGGTTAAGAGTTATGAGCAATTTCACTCACTGACTACAGCGGAAGGACAAACAGACTGATGGACTTGCACAGCGATTAAAGTGCACACCTGTGGGTCGTGCAATATTGTTTAGACTTTCGTCACCGTTTTGCATGCCGGTGGCTGGACAATGTTAAAATACATAAGTATACAAAATTTGAACTATATATACCACGGGGTTCAAGAGTTATGAGCATTTTCACTACTTGACCGTAAATTTTCAACTTGTGCTCAGCGAAGCCTCGACCATCAAATAAGACGGTTATGCATGCGAGTCGTTAGATAATGTTGACATGTATAAGTTTGCAAAATTTTATCAAAATATAGAATGCGGTTCAAGAGTTATAAGCGTTCTCGCTAACTGATAACGGACGGACGGACTCACACAGTGATTATAGTGCAAACCTGCGGGTTGTGCAATATCATTGCACACAGCCTTTCAGGATCACCCTCCTATCGTCCTGATATGACTGAAAACCTAGGGGAAAGATGTAAAAGTAAAAGAGTGTAATTCACATTGCAATGCCTATTCACAGTATTAATCAAAGGGCTGAAAGCCCTCATTGTCGGTGAATTAAACAATACTTATGCAAACTGGAATTACGAATGAAGCTGACTGCATTTCTATTTAACAGAGTAAAATAGCAGCAGAACAATGCACTTTTTCAGTTTTTTTTATCATTTATCTGCCTCAGAAACAAACATTGACCTTGCCTTATAATAGGTCAAGGTTATACCAGTGTTGTCATTTCTATAACTTAAGCACTAGTGTCCCAGATGCTACATACCAAGTTTCAAGGAAATCATCCCAGTGGTTCTGGACAAGAAGATTTTTCAAGTTTTTTTAAGCATATATGAGCATGTGACTCAGACCAATTGTATAAATTTCTTTCCCCTTCTACCTGGAGGATGCAACAATTTGTTAAAGCAATATAACTGCTCAAAATGACCCATTCCTTTTATTGTTTAAAATGACTGTTAAATTATTTGTTTGACCTTTTAGAAAGCTAAAACACTCTAAGGTAGATGGAAATATGCTCATTTAGTGTGTAAACCGAGTTTAGTTACATAGATAATACACATGCTCCAGTGTGTATTTATTTTTGTGGGGTCCACCAAAAATAAAACAGGCTAACACTTAAGCCAAAAGTATCATTCCTGCTTGTAAATGAGCCCTGAAGTGAATGGAATAATAGTTGTAATGGCTTTACTTGCGTAGAAAAGTTTATACAAAGGTTTGGAGAAAATATGAAATTTGGGCAGAAATACTGCTTTAAATTTAAATTAGCCAAGTAGGTTTAGGGGAGAAGTCCTTTGAAAATAATGAGAGATACCAGACGTCCGTAGGCCACCATCCTATATATCCTCCCGTAGAGCCTTTGTCTTTCCAACCGTAAACGGGATTCCATTGCACACAGCCTTTCATTATCATCCTCCCATCGTCCTGATATAACTGAAATACTGTTGAAAAGGACGTGGAATCACAAGTCATCCATCCATCATCATTGGCTCAGGGGGCTAATAAAACTGGCAAGGTTTGATTTGCTGCAGCCACTTTACCCTTTTGTCCGAATTAGTAGAAAGGCAAATATAAAGACATTCATTCTTAGAGATATCCATACTTACCCCTCTGTCCGAGTAAGTAGTAGGGGAAATACAGATACTAGTTAATTTGCTATGGTCCGAATTTACCCCCACTGTCTGAATTTATCAGAATCTCTACCCTATAACGACTCAGTAATGACAGCGTTAAATGAACCTTTATACTTGATATATTCTCAGCTACAAGCATTATTAAACTGTGTAGTTGGATCGGTATCCTCTAATCTAGAGCAATTAGACCAATAATTTGATAACACGAGATCTGGACAGAATCAAAACAAAATACATACATGTAGGTGTAAACAGCTAATGGCTGTTCCTGTTATAAAACTGACACACACAGAGCTGTTGAATGCTTTATATTTCTGGTGTCTGACCACTGTGTATTCATCCGCGTTGTTACGGGTTTTTTTGTCGGTAAGCCACACATGATATAGTACCCGAGTGTTTTCTTTGTCATATTACTATTTCAGTTACACTGTCTTTTATTACCACAAAAATAGATTATATCTAAACATAATGTAACTTTATATGCAAAGCATGTATCAAAATATTTCAGTATTGCAAAATTATAATTTGAGAATTAAGGCGGAAGCACCAGAACGATGCTATATAGTATTGAAATCTATTTCAAAAGACGGAAGATTGAAAGTGCCATCGTACGATAGCTATAGTCTCCGAATTCACTTCGTGAATTCACCGACTAAAAATCAAAGTTAATTTTTACATACCAAGAATTATTATTATTTGCGAATTATATGTTTAGCGACAAATATATGTTTTATGTAGAGAAGAATTCACAAGATAAAATGCGATCTAAACTGTGTCACTGAAAGACAAATGAAAGCTAAAATGTACACCTTTACTCATAAGTGTACTTCACAGAAGGATTCAATATGCTCATTTTGAGTTTCAAGAAATTATAATCCCAACTATATGCTAGATAAGTTAACTTACTTTGTTACCATTGCTCGGAATATTATACTTAGACCACTAGTTCCTTTAAAGTGGTAAAATGGTAATAAACCTTTCAAATATAAGTTCAATACAACCAGGGTGAATCCAAACACGATTTATGAGAAGCCTGTTAGCAAGTGAATCATACAAATCATGACAAAAAATGTAAACTTACCCATCACACAAACTCTAAGTGCATTGTGCAGTGTCAGTTAGCGGAAATTTAAAATAATCATCAGCTGCAACAATGTGAAACAGATGAAAGGTTCGTTACTTTTTGTGTTAATACATCAACATACTATCCATTCATAATCACAATGGAATTATGCTTTCTAAAAACGCTTTGATAATAGTGTCGGTACTTTGTCTCTACAATTACAACGTATCCTAGACTGCATAAAAGTATTACTTCTCGATTGTAACAAAAATTACACCTGTTTACACTATTAACTACTCAAAAGTCTTCCTGTTAATGATATCAGTAGGGATTTAACTACTTTTTAAATACTGTTGTCCCAGCAGTAAATGAAAGATTGCACCACAAAAGGGTCCTTGACAACATTGTTTGCGACAATATAAGCAGAGACTGGTGAAAAGTTCCTTACTCTAGGCAACAAACCTTTCTCTGTTAAATCATACTTGAATATCAAAGGAAACTTCCGCAGACCTAAATATTTCTTTATAAACGTATTTGTATCCCAAATTTACCTTATCAGCAACTTAATAAAGGAGCATTTTCGTACTTCACTTTGCATTCTTAGATTTTCAAAGACACTTATATTTATACAGTTATCGTCCACATTTATATAGATTGTGTAGAAAGAATCTAAAGCACCACTTTAAATCAAAACTCCCTTATTTGTGAAGTTAATACAGAGCTGATTCAGAGAAAATCATGCTTAATGTATTCAACGATACACCAACCCATTCACTATTCAACACTAGCTGGTGAAAGGTTCGTTAAGCGGAGTAACAAACCTTTCATGTAATTTTCTAGCTGTATTTAAGAAGCAACATCATCATAAAGTATTGCAATTATACATTGGGGCTGGCGCGGGGGGGGGGGGGGGGGGGGGGGGGGGGGGGGGGGGGGGGGTGGGGCGGCGGTCCATGGGGTGGGTATAAGTGTAAAATAAACCTTACCATTTCCGCAAGGAAATATACACGTTAGCTGCGTACATAGATTTTTGTGTTTACGATCGCGCCAAAACTTCAATGATGCTATGAAATTAGAGTTTTTATGCCCCCGCCATTTAAAATGGGGGAGGGGCATATATCGTCACCGCTGTCCGTACTTACTTCCTGTCCTTACGTACGTACGTCCTGAACGTCCCATACGATAATGGTTTCCGTTCGATATCTTTTGAAAAAAAAGTATATTGAAATCATATTTTATGCATAGGTATATAATTATATAAAATTTCCTTTTAATAGGATGGCTTGTCCTGCTAAGACAGTGAAATGTTCATGAGTTGTTTATTCAAGTGAACCAAATTGTTAGTGCACTTTGTATTGCTATTTTTTATTTGGCAAAGTATTTAATTTCTTAACTTCTTGAATGGTGGCATTATCTACAGGTGTGAGGTAAAAGCAAGTGTAGAATTTATTTAAAACACAGATTGAGGAACTATTTAAACACACACACACACACACACACACACACACACACACACGGGCCGCGTAGCGCAATCGGTAGGGCACCTGACTCATAAGTCAGAGGTCATGGGTTCGAAACCCGGTCTGGCCACATACTTTCGTTTCTCCTTCCGCTGATTCAAGAAGGGCAGTTGTTAGTTACCGGCGAAAGTATGTGCACTTACTACTGGTTTACCGCTTAGGAGGTCTAAGCCTGCCCAGGAATAGTGTGGTTAGGTTAACTGACTGTCCCGACATGACCATTGCTGTTTACCGTGGACGTTAAGCAACAAATCAATCAATCAATCAATCACAGAGAGAGAGAGAGAGAGAGTTTTCCAAGGTTTTGGCCGTTAGGCATGTCTCAAGGAAAATTACTATATGGACCTATTTCAAGTCTTTTCTGTATGGCTGCTAAGTCACAATTAGTTTTAATCAAAATTTTAGGAAAGACTGTTTCAAACCAATGTCTATGGAATCTTGGCACATCTGAACTTGGCATCAAAAGAAGACAACAAATTTATATTCACTGAACTATTTTTTTGGTTTTAGTAGCATCAGTGACAGTGACTAGAATAAAATTTTTGACACTCTGAGAAGAAAATGCATGCTGCTATTGTTTCAGATAATAACTGGCTTTACAACATTTGGGAACAACAAAGCACGGAACCCATTGCGTTCATACTTCCATGAACTTCCGAGAAATGAAATTTATCTCTTATATTTATACTATGTTTTCACATTAATTTTATTACTTATTTGTGAAGTTCTGGCTAATTTTACGCCAAGGAAATGACGAAGAATACATGTAGTTATTAACCAACGTGTTTGGTAATGACGTTCAACAGCCGTCACTATGGCATGACGTATATCAAACGTTACATCGGCCAATCAACTTATCGAATTATCCGTGACGTATTGCATGACTGCGTGTTGTTCATGGATGTATGTACATCGTCAGCCCAGTAAAGGTTCATCTAAGGAAATCGTCGACACGTGTAAATATTTCTCTGTACATTTGTGCAGGTGAAGTAAAAAGCCAACATTAGAGAGTGTCACAAGAAAGTCAGCCACATTTAGCTTCTGCGCCCAGTAGGCCTAACGGTGCACAAGCAAAGGTAGCCTAATATAGAGTTATGCGGTGTTGTCAAGCTGATTATTGTTTATTGGCTTTCTTCTACTATTGTATACGTCATAAGCATGTGGGCAGGTCCTTGACAAACATGCATCAAAATGATGGATTTCTGAGCTGCTCGGATTAATTATCTATTTAGATGATATTTTAGTTTTGCCTGCTACAAGCAGAAACTAGGTAGATCTACATATGTATTACTTTTCTGTTCCTGCGTCTGCAGCATTATCACCGTCGGTGGCGTATACTTAACGTTTTTTGGTTGAGTGGTTTTTTTTCATCATGTTTTTACTCCAAGTAATAAGAGTCAACATAGTTATTTTTCGCCCTCAAAATAGTGTAGAATGTTGACGCAGTAATTCTGCATAGGAGGTATAATTTCAATTTTTTAATTTAATATATTTATTTTGTATTAGTGAAAGGTGAATCTAAAGTAATACGTCAAGCTTTCAAATATATATATATATATATATATATATATATATATATATATATATATATATATATATATATATATATATATATATATATATATATATACCCGAGGTCTATGGATTGGGTCGAAATATGCAATAAAAATACACTGCTTAGGTCGAAATGAATATTCGGTCGAAAAACACGTTTCGACCCCCGATTTTGACGTTGCCTGCAACATTTTCTGTTAAGATTTGCTCGTTCATCTAAATGTATATTATACCTACTTCAATTTACTACCAGGCTGAATTTTGTTTTTTGTAAAATACGCAATTAATATAAAATTATTGCATTTTTTCTGGCTATCGCATTATATCTTCCGCCTGCAAAAGCCTGCGAAAGTGCTTATTAAGTCTAAATTTTTATTTTTTCGATATAGTTTGTTTATTTAACGATAACTTTTCTTAAAATAACAGAAGATCATAGATTTTGCTGCTATTGATATTATTAGATTGAAACATCTCCGATATCTATGGCGCTTCATCAATCTATATTTGTTTGAATTCTACTTAATTATATATATTCCTTCTTTCGTCGTGAAATTGTATATATTCTACGGTCGGTACCCCGCTTCCGTAAAGGAACCAGTCAAGTGATGCAAAAGCAATATTAACACCGCAAAAGGAATTGCTAAAGGACGGGACATTGGAACAGGACTGTCAGCTAATACATTTACTGAAACAAACCGAGTTATTGCTTAAGCAAAACTTAAATATAATAACGTTAGATAGTTGTAAATAAGACTTTTTACGAAACATTTTTCATTTTTGCTGATTTCGACTCAATCCAAACTTTTCTCACAGAACGTGTATATGTTTTGAAGAAAAAAAAAAGAAACGAAAGAAGATAAATATCATATTCATTCACGTAACAGCAGCATTCCTCTACATTCGATCATCCCAAAACACGCAGACAATAAATCAGTAATGAATGTCTGAAATAAATAAATACGGAAGAGCAACTTTGACTAAGACTATGTAGTAAAAACATTTGTTTGTATTTCTTCGCTGATATTGACTCAAAATCGTTTTACATAGACGTCGCGCACGGTATTGGGGTACATTCACGGACAGATATGAAATGGGCCACCCGGAAGCAATGCTCTTTCGTATTTTATGCCATAAACTGTTTTAAAATCGTGAATTGATATTTAATTTATGTTCGGGTCAATAATATTTGGTTTTGAGACGATGTAAATCCTATTGCAGGCGCAAAACGGCTGGTTTTTTGCACTAAAATGCGTGTAACTCTGTAACAAAGTCGACATGGTGGGCACACTCGAAGGAATGCTACACAGAAATGTTGTGAATTTTTGCGAAAATTTGCTTACGAAAAAGAGGAAATTTTCTAGATTAACTCCATATTCATTTTATTGTTTATTCTTCAACAATCGCCATCTTAAGAATTTATTGTTAAAAGTAAAATAGTGTAACTCACGCTCAAATCAACGTCAAAATTGCAGGGCTGGTTTCTTCGGAGAGTATTTATTGTATCGGCATAAACAAATTTTGAAAATATTTGTATATGATTCAAATGTACTTATGCATCACTTATGAGCTATATAAGAATAATTACTTTTTCTCTAAGGATACGGAAAGAAAAAAAAATCCGCGGTCTTAATTTTTGTAACAAATTTCAAATTTGACACCAAACTCTTACACCTATCTATGTTATTAAGCTGTTTGGACAACATACTTACAGTAACCTGTGCAAAAAGCAAATTTCTAAAATGTACATTGTCTGCTTGTAATATCTGCTAAATTGGGATTAAATGCTCTTGAACAATAAATTTGTTATGCGAGTTTACATTGGTCTTAAATTTTGTAACGCGGCGACAAATAAGGAAATTCAAACGTTATATGCATATGAAACCTTAAAGTTATAAGCGGCTGTCTAGCGATTTTCAGGTCTTTTTAGGAGAGGAACTTTATAAGTACTAGTGCTTCCGTTCCAATCCTATTATTTGTATTTTGTCAATGTTTATATGTATTGGATAGATTGAAATAAAATATGTTTAAACAAATTTTCAGGTCTGCGTCAATATAGTCAAACACGGCGTAAAGGTGAGCTCTGTAAAGCAAATAACTGTGTTAAAAGCAAAAATCTCATTTCCAAAAGCAGCATTTTCTTTACAAATTGACCTGTATTAAACAAGCACCTGTCTCAAGCAAGCGGTTTTTGCACTTCCATTGGGTACTTGCTTAAGACAAGTTTGACTATACAGCAATACTTTCTCTTGCCATCGGAGAAAAATTTTCTCAAAGTTTGAAGCCCATGAATATATAAATACATGTATATGATATTTCAAAAGCATATAAATTCTTTCCCGTGGCAAGATGACCAGCAGAAAAAAAGAAACGGGAAAGGTGACGCAAGAGATATAATTCGTTCTACACGAAAATAGAGGATAGTATAGTATAACGAAATAAATTATCGTTAAACGGCTAAAAGCTACCGTGCAGGGATATAGTGTGGTTTATATTCGCCGTTTTCGATAGAATTTGTACAACAAACTCAATTCATATCGTGTTCATAAATGCAAATAATCCGTCCTATACTGAAAAAGCAAATGAATAAGCAAAACTGTAAATGAATTCTCATTGCTGTCGTCTTTACATCATGTTTAAAGGATCGGACCGGTTTTCTTTTGTTTCCGTGGCGTGTTTGGTTTTGTTTCACTACTTTCGGTATAAGACAGTCGAACCCCGCGGTTAACATTCTCAGAAAAAGTAGCCGCTTGACGGTTTGACGTTACGTTTTGTTCCCCGATACCGTGCGCGACGTCATAATGAGCCAGCGATGATAAGATCAACTGTACAGTTCTATTTCACTCAAATATAACTCAAAATGGGAGGTTCGGACTAAAATAGTGTAAAATTATGACAATATACAAATAATGATGAACTGTTTGGACGTGGAAATTAAAACAAAAGGTAAATAACGATCTCTTTTGAACCTGCGCCTAGCGTACTTACAATCAGAAAATAGGGATGGGGAATGTCATTAAAGTCTTGATCTTGATACATGTTGTTATGTAATGGTTCTTTGAGATCAGGGGATAATCTGAGAAATCAGAAATTTCGATTGGTTTCGAATTCTGTTCTAAATAATCACATTTTAATCATTTGGACCATTTTTAATACTAACCAGACTATCAATCTTCGAATCCACTGCTTTATTAGAGTTAAGAAAATACAGTATGTTTTCCTCTGACTTTCTTCACCAGATATTGTCAGGGTCACTGATGAGGCTTGAATAGCCGAAATTACGAAGTCTGACCCCTGTTCTTTCTTCTGGATGTATTTTCTGCTTTGAATGAACTTTTTATTATATTTATAACAATCTTGACAACAATATTTCGTTCTGGGCAAATATGCTTTTTTCTTGAAATTTATTAGTTAGTGTCAACATTATCATAAACCATTCAACTTTAGCTTAGTCTAAACAGGTGTAATTAAAGGAATTTGGTAAAATTATTCAAATACTTAATTATATGTCTATCTGTCTAATACCTGATTACCATTAGCCAAGCCACGAAAAGATATTTCTTCGAAGCACCCGACCAGAAAAAAAAACTCGGGTACATTGTCACTTAAGCTATTTTAATGAAAGGACATTTACAAAATCCCCTCCAGACAGTGAACCTCTATGACGCTGATTATCCTGCGTGCATGTGAACAATGACATGCGTCTTTATTTTTCAACAATGAATAAAGCAGATTGTGTCACGAAGCGGTCCATATGTGCTGCTACCTAAAGGCCCTGTCACACTACAAGGTTTCAGACAACGTATGCCGACGTATAAAATTGTATTCAATACGCTGGCATACGCTGGAGATAAATTAAAACATCAAACGGCAGCCTGTTTTGGAACGCATACATAGCGTACTTAATGACTATATAACGTATAAATAACTTATTAACAACCTATCCCTAGCGTATACATAATAACAGCGTGTTCCCAGCGTATCTGTAGCGTTCTTCTCTTATGCCGAACGTATGCACAACGTTAGTCTAACTTATGCCGACCTTATGTATAATGTGTTGTGGCGTGCTTCGACGTCAGATGTAAAGCGACGGCTCTCTACAACACATTTTATTGAAGTGGACGTGGATCGACGGACATGCCTCAAAAATGAAGATTAAAGAACGTTGCAGGTAGTAGCTTACCCAAGGACCACCTGCATGCCTACCCATGTCCCAATCATCACCCGACTACCTTGCCTATGATGGTAGCCAATATCGCTCTCGCGCAGACTCCAGTGCCTCTTTAGTGGTATCCGTGGTAGCATCTGCAGCAGCTGTGGTGGCATCTGAATTGTCAACCTCCTCTCAAGCCCCAAAACGACAAGCAGAAGCGGTCCAAGAAGATTCCTTATTTAAAAGTGATGAATTGCTCATCTGTTTCCAACATATATAGCTGAAGCCCAGGACGCTGGCGGATACTCTACCTGAATACGCTCAGTCCGTTCGTGACACGTTGAATAAGTCCTAAAGCCGTCAGGCATAGGTTAAATACGTACTGGAAACGTCCGATATAAGTTACAGATAAGTTACCTATAGGTTAGAAATAAGTTCCGCGTACGCTACACAGTGGACCAACTGGTTGCCAACGTATATCAACGTATGGTTAACTTACACGTTACGTGCATGAACTGACGCATAACTTATCTGTCGCGTCCACTTATAATCTATACGTCGGCGTACGCTGAAAATTTTATGCATGCACAAAATTTTGGGCCGCATTCGACGTACAACAACTTATACCAACGTACTTTAGCGTGCTCTTAACTTATTCATACTTACCCTAACTTATTCAACGTACACCAGCGTGTTTGCTAAATTCCTCATACGTCGGCATACGCTGATGCTATACGTCACTGTGCGACAGCCGCATAATATACGGCACGTGTTGATGGCATTGTAATCGCGATGTGACACGAACAAGGGGATAAAAACTTTCACATCTGCTGACTCGGCATTTCACCTGTGGTTTATTGTTTGTGTGATGTGTTTGTCCAACTTTCCGTTGGTGTTGGAATTGGGATTTGGGATGTGTTCAGTCAGTTTCTGAAACATAATTACTAATTCAGTTAAACTGCTCAAACGCAAATAAAATGAAATACTTGTTTGAACAGGTCGGTTTGATTGAGAAAAGGCTGTCAATATTGAATCGGCAGAGTGTAGACATAGATAGATAGATAGATAGATAGATAGATAGATAGATTTAACGTTAATTAATAAAATTCAATTTCGACTCAATTGCATCTTTTCACACTCAATGGTTATATGTTTGTCGTTGACCTCTCATTGATTTCATAGATAGATAGATAGATAGATAGATAGATAGATAGATAGATAGATTAAACATAATTCAACTGGAAAAAAAATAATAATGTATTTGAATTGGATGGAATTCCATCTTTATATCTAAAACGCATATAGGTTTGCCTTCGAAATATCATTGATTTGACAGATAGATAGATAGATAGATAGATAGATAGGGCAACGTGATTTGAAAAATAATAAAAATTTATTTGATTTCGCATCAATCCCTCTTTGAACATTCAACGTATATATGTTTGCCACCGAAATGTCATTGATTTGATAGATAGATAGATAGATAGATAGATAGATAGATAGATAGATAGATAGATTCAATTCCAATTAATCTGTTATTGTCAATTTTGACTCATCGCAACCTTTCACACTCCATGTTTATATGTTTGTCATTGATATTGCATAGATAGATAGATAGAAAGATAGATAGATAGATAGATAGATAGATAGATAGATAGATAGATAGATAGATAGATAGATTAGACGAACTACAAAAATAATAATAATGTATTTGATTTCGACTCAACCCCATCATTTTACATTAAAAGTATATATGTTTGCCATCGAAATCACATTGAATTTAAAGATAGATAGATAGATAGATAGATAGATAGATAATGCAACTCGAAAAATGATAATATCTGTTTTCGACTCAATCACACCTTCAAACATTAAACATTGTTATCGTTGCCATCGAAATCTCATTGATTTGTTAGATAGATAGATAGATAGATAGATAGATAGATAGATAGATAGATTAGACATAATGCAAATGGAAAACTAATAATATTGTGTTCGATATCGACACAATTCCATCTTTAAACATTAAACGTATATATCTTTGCCATCTAAATAACATTGATTTAATAGATAGACAAAAAGATAGATAGATAGATAGATAGATAGATAGATAGATAGATAGATAGATAGATGTAACTCGATTTAACCCGATATATTCAATTTCGACTCAATCCCAATTTTTCACAGTCAAATGTTATATGTTTCTCATCGACCTTTCATTGATTTGATAAATAGATTAGTCATATTACAACTGATTAAAATATAATAATGTATTTTATTTCGCCCTAATCCCGTCTTTAGAAATGAAACTTATATATGTTTGTCGTAGAAGTCTGATAGATAGATAGATAGATAGATAGATAGATAGATAGATAGATAGATTACACTCAATGGTTAAATGTTTGTCATTGACCTCTCATTGATTTGATAGATAGATAGATAGATAGATAGATAGATAGATAGATAGATAGATTACACATAATGTGACTCGAAAAATAATAATAATATATTTGATTTCGACTCTATCCCATGTTTTGATTAACCGTATATTTGTTTGCCGTCGACATCTTATTAATTTGATAGAGAGATAGACAGATAGATAGATAGATAGATAGATAGATAGATAGATTCATCTCGACATAATCTGATTAATGGAATTTGACTCAATCGCATCTTTCTACAGTCGATTGTCATAGGCTAGTCATCGAACTCTCATTGATTTGATAGATAGATAGATAGATAGATAGATAGATAGATAGATAGATAGATACATTATGCAAGTCGAAAAACGATATTAATTTATTTGATTTCGACTTAATTTCGTTTTAAATTAAAAGTATAATTGTTACCATCGAAATCTTATTGTTTTAGAAGATAGATAGATAGATAGATTGGACAAAATGCAACTGGAGAAATAATCCCATCTTTAAATACTAAACGTATATAGCATGCCATCGCAATCTCAGAAAATGATAGATAGATAGATAGATAGATAGATAGATAGATAAGACCTACTCAACTGATTTATCTGATATATTTCAACTGATTTATCTGATATATTCAATTTCGACTCAATCGCAACTTTAACATTCAATGGTTATATGTTTGTCATCGACCTCTCATCGCTTTGATAGATAGATAGATAGATAGATAGATAGATAGATAGATAGATAGATAGATAAAACTCGAAAAA
This sequence comes from Ctena decussata, assembly GCA_963989385.1. Lineage (NCBI taxonomy): Eukaryota > Metazoa > Mollusca > Bivalvia > Lucinida > Lucinidae > Ctena > Ctena decussata. The sequence goes on from OZ022509.1 coordinate 23,009,611, forward strand.
ATATTAAAAAATGCTTTAGATTTCGACTCAACCCCATCTTTTAACTTTTAAACTAAATAAATTTGCCATCGAAATCTCATTGATTTGATAGATAGATAGATAGATAGATAGATAAACTCCAATTAATCAGATATATTCAATTTCGACACTTTTCCTTCTTTTCACACTGAATTGTTATATGTTTGTCCTCGACCTCTCATAGATAGATAGATAGATAGATAGATAGATAGATAGATAGACTGTTCTATTTTATTCTATCCCATAACCTTACGAGGTTATTGGGGCACCACAGATGACATCAAAACAATCCCTCTCCACCTTGTCCTGTCTTCAGCTGCCCTAGTTGAGCTGGCAAAATCCATTCTTGTCCAATCCTTGATATTGTCTTCCCGCCTCTTCTTCTGTCCACTTCTTCTTCTTTTTCCTTTCACTGTGCCCTGAAGAATTGTCTTTGCTCAACCAGAAGACCTTGTGACGCGGCCAAACCACCTTAGTTTCAGTTTCCTTACCAGCGTAAGGAGTTCCTCATATTCTCCAATGGCTGCTTGGGTCTTCCTGCGAACCTCCCCATTGGTTATATGGTCCTTGTACGAAATGTTCAGTAACCTTCGGTAGCACCTCATCTCAAAGGCCTGCGTGCTTTTCTCTAACTCTGCTGTCAAGGTCCATGATTCACAGGCATACAGAAATATGGAAATGACAAGGGAGCGCCTAAGTTTCACCTTTGATCCAAATGATATATTATCTCTCCAAATTGGTTTCAGCTTAGTAAGAGCTGAAGTGGCTTGTGCAATCCTTGAGAGAACCTCCTGTTTCGAGCCATCATCTGAGACAACTGCTCCAAGGTATTTGAAGCTGCTTACGGTACCCAGCTTCTGCACTTTTATCTTGATCTCCCTCTGGATGCCGTCTGCGCTGTTCGTCATCAGTTTGGTCTTCTCAGCACTGATCTCCATCTTATACCTTGTGCGGTTTTGGTCGAGACTTTCAACTAGAGCTTCCAGTTCCTGCTCTTCCTCAGCTAGAGCGTCTATGTCATCGGCAAACCGCAGATTGGTAATGTTTCTGCCGCCTATGCTAACATTTCCGTCATGTTCTTCCAGAGCATCAGACATGATCCGTTCGAGACAAATGTTGAAGAGGGTGGGTGACAGAAGACATCCTTGTCTTACTCCAACTGTTGTACTGAACCATACTCCCGTGCAGCCATTTATCAGGACTGCACTTGTAGCCTTGTCATATAGCTGCTCAATGGTGCGAACTAGATTTGCACTGATATTGTACTTCCGCATGGTGGTCCATAAAGCTGCATGCCATACCCTGTCAAAGGCTTTTTTGAAATCAATGAAGACATGGTACAGACTCTGCTGTATAGATAGACAGATAAGACATAATGCAACTCGATAGTAATAATAATCTATTTAATTTCGACTCAATCCAATGTTTTATAATTTAACAAATATATTTTTGCCATCGAAATGTCATTGATAGATAGATAGATAGATAGATAGATAGATAGATAGATAGATAATGAAAATCGAAAAAATATTAAAAATGTTTTTGATTTCGACTCAACCCAATCTTCTAACTATAGATATATTTGCCATCGAAACCTGGTTGATAGATAGATAGATAGATAGATAGATAGATAGATAGATAGATAGATAGATAGATAGACTTATTTAACTCCAATTAATCTGATATATTCAATTTCGACACTTTTCCATCTTATCACACTCAATGGTTATATGTTTGTTCTCGACCTCTCATCGATTTCATAGATAGATAGATAGATAGATAGATATTTAGATGTTAAATTCAAGCTATTGAACTACAATTGATCTGATATATTCAATTTCGATGCAATCGCTTCTTTTCACATTCAATGGTCATATGTTTATCGTTGACCTCTCGTAGATAGATAGATAGACTAGACAAAATGCAACTCGAGAAAAAATAATTATGTATTTAATTTTGACTCATCCCCATCATTTAACATTTAAAGTATATATGTTTACCATCGAAATCTCATTAATTTTATAGATAGATGGATAGATAGATAGATTGATGTTAAATTATACTTTTTGATCTAAAATTAACTTGATATATTCAATTTCGACTCTATTGCATCTTTTTAAACTCAATGGTTATGTTTGTCATCGAACTTGCATTGATTTGATTAGAAAGATAGATAGATAGATAGATAGATAGATAGATAGATAGATAGATAGATAGATTCAATTTCGACTTATGATCATGTAAGTCGATAAATGATAATAATGCATTTGATTTCGACTTTTCCGGTTTTACATTAAAAGTTTAAATTGTTGCCGTCGAAACCTCATTGTTGTAGCAGATAGATAGTTTGATAGATAGATAGATAGATAGATAGATAGATAGATAGATAGATAGATAGATTAGAAATAACGAATCTCGAAAAAAATTAAAATATATTTTACTCATATATTCGGCTCAATCCCTTCTTTAAATACTAAACGTATATATTATGCCATCGAAATCTCAGAGAATAGATAGATAGATAGATAGATAGATAGATAGATAGATAATGAAACTCGAAAAAGAAATATTAAAAATGTTTTTTGATTTCGACTCAACCCCATCTTTAATCTCAGAGAATGGATAGATAGATAGATAGATAGATAGATAGATAGATAGATAGATAGATAGATAGATAGATAGATAGATAATGAAACTCGAAAAAGAAATATTAAAAATGTTTTTTGATTTCGACTCAACCCCATCTTTTAACTTCAAAAGTAAATAAATTTGCCATCGGAAACTCATTGATTTGATAGATAGATAGATAGATAGATAGATAGATAGATAGATAGATAGACTTTATTAACTCCAATTAATCTGATATATTCAATTTCGACACTTTTCCATCTTTGCTCACTTAATTGTTATATGTTTGTCCCCGACCTCTCATCGATTTGATAGATAGATAGATAGATAGATAGATAGATAGATAGATAGATAATTGCATCATGCAAGTCGAAAAACGATCATAATGTATTTGAATTCGACTCAGCCCTGTTTTACATTATAAGTATAAATTGTTGCCATCGAAATCTCATTGTTGTAGATAGATAGATAGATAGATAGATAGATTCGACATAATGCAGGTTGATAAATAATAAACATATATTTGATTTCGACTCAATCCCATCTTTAAATACTAAACGTTTATGAGCCTCGACATGACTTTTCCAACAAATTGTTGTGGGCCCAGCCAGACTCAGTTCAGCCTGGGCATCCGCCCAGACTGATGAGAATCTTCACTGTCTGCATGGATGAAGCTTAGACCTTTAGCTTCTCTTTTAGCGCTTAGGAAAGAGTCTGATCAGACTGGGTGAATGCTCAGGCTGATCTGAGTTTGCTATTAATGCACAATCAATTTGTTGGTTTTCTCGTGTCGCGGCTCATATATGTTTGCCATCGAAATCTCAGAGAATAGATAGATGGAAAGATAGAAAATTAGATAGATAGATATGTGTTAAATTAGACCAATTCAATTGATTAATCTGATATATTCAATTTCGACTCAATCGAATCTTTTCACACTCAATAAGTATATATTTGTCATCGACCGCTCATCGATTTGATAGATAGATAGATAGATAGATAATGCAACTCGATTAATAATAAAACTATATTTAATTTCGACTCATTCCCATGTTTTAGAATTAAATGAATATATGTTTTCATCGAAACTTATTGATTTGATAGATAGATAGATAGATAGATAGATAGATAGATCGCATATTTTAATACTCAATGGTTATACCTTTGTCATTCACCTCGAACTGATTTGACAGCTAGCTAGCTAGCTAGATAGATAGATAGATAGATAGATAGATAGATAAATTGGACAAAATGCAACTCGAAAAATAATAAATATGAAGTTGATTTCGACTCAATCCCATCTTTAAATACTAAACGTATATATCAAGCCTTCGCAATCTCAGAAAATGATAGATAGATAGATAGATAGATAGATAGATAGATAGATAGATAGATGTTAATTAAGACCTATTCAACTGATTAATCTGATATATTCAATTTCGACTCAATCGCATCTTTTCACACTCAATAGTTATATGTTTGACATCGATCTCTCATCGATAAGACCTATTGAACTCGAATTGATCTTATATATTCAATTCCGACTTAATCGTTTCTTTTGACATTCAATGGTCATATGTTTATCATTGACCTCTCATAGATAGATAGATAGATAGGTCATGCAAGTCGTTAAATGATCATAATGTATTTGATTTCGACTCAATCCCGTGTTACATTAAAAGTTTAAATTGTTGCCATCGAAACCACATTGTTGTGGAAGATGGTTAGATAGATAGATAGATAGATAGATAGATAGATAGATAGATAGATAGATTAGACATAATGTATCTCGAAAAATAATGAAAATATATTTGATTTCGACTCAATCCCATCTTTAAATACTAAACGTGTATATTATGCCATCGAAATCTTAGAGAATGGAGAGATAGATAGATCATGATAGATTAGATTTAGATTCAAATTTAAAGAGTAACCACACTTCAGGAACTGACTGAATCAGATCCTAAACCCTAAACCCTAAATCCCAACTTCAAAGGGAAAGATTGACAAAGACATCCCAACAAACAATAAATTACAAATGATAAGCCGAGTCAGCAGCTCTATTTTTACCTTAGAAGGGATAAAATGAAAACACAATAAATTAAGCAGCACCGAACATAATACAAATGCAACCGCAACGAAAGTACCGCCTTGGGACGGTCAGTAATAACTACTGGGGATTTAAACCGGTTTTAATCCCGTTTTAGCCGAAACTACGTAGTCTGGCCCATGTTCCTACTTCTGTATGTATTCTCTGCTCTTGAAGGAACTTTTTAAGATTTTTATTTTACCTCACTGCAGCTGGTGTTGTGCCGTGTGGCGGCCGTAAAACGTCTCCCCGTACATCATCCATGGTGCAGATTATATTTTATTTACATCCTTTGAGATCAGAGGATAGATTCTTAGAAATCTTAAATTTGAGATCGATTTAGACTATTATTCTAGATCATCGTCTTTTATATTATTTAGATCCTTTTGAAACTAATCAGTCTTTGAATCGACTGTCCAATTAAAACTAAGAAATTACAGTATGCTTTTTTCTTGTTTCGTCACCAGATATTGTCAGGGTCACTGACGAGGCTTTATTAGCCGAAACTACGTAGTCTGGCCCATGTTCCTACTTCTGTATGTATTCTCTGCTCTTGAAGGAACTTTTTAAGATTTTTATTTTACATTAAAAGTATAAATTGTCGCCATCGAAATCTCATTGTTTTGGAAGATAGATAGATTGGACAAAATGCAACTCGAAAAATAATAAATATGAAGTTGATTTCGACTCAATCCCATCTTTAAATACTAAACGTATATATCAAGCCTTCGCAATCTCAGAAAATGATGGATAGATAGATAGATAGATGTTAAATAAGACCTATTCAACTGATTAATCTGATATATTCAATTTCGACTCAATCGCATCTTTTCACACTCAATAGTTATATGTTTGACATCGATCTCTCATCGATAAGACCTATTGAACTCGAATTGATCTTATATATTCAATTTCGACTTAATCGTTTCTTTTGACATTTAATGGTCATATGTTTATCATTGACCTCTCATAGATAGATAGATAGATAGATAGATAGATAGATAGATAGATAGATAGATAGATAGATCATGCAAGTCGTTAAATAGTCATAATGTATTTGATTTCGACTCAATCCCGTGTTACATTAAAAGTTTAAATTGTTGCCATCGAAACCACATTGTTGTGGAAGATAGATAGATAGATAGATAGATAGATTAGACATAATGCATCTCGAAAAATAATGAAAATATATTTGATTTCGATTCAATCCCATCTTTAAATACTAAACGTGTATATTATGCCATCGAAATCTCAGAGAATGGAGAGATAGATAGATCATGATAGATTAGATTTAGATTCAAATTTAAAGAGTAACCACACTTCAGGAACTGACTGAATCAGATCCTAAACCCTAAACCCTAAATCCCAACATCAAAGGGAAAGATTGACAAAGACATCCCAACAAACAATAAATTACAAATGATAAGCCGAGTCAGCAGCTCTTTCCCAAATAGGTGGCAACTCAGCCTTTACGGAACTAAGTAATGTAGACCAAGAGAAGGGTTACAACAGCAAAAGCAAATTATACGAAAAACATTTTACAACTATTTTTACCTAAGAAGGGAGAAAATGAAAATACAATAAATTAAGCAGCACCGAACATAATACAAATGCAACCGCAACGAAAGTACCGCCTTGGGACGGTCAGTAATAACTACTGGGGGTTTAAACCGGTTTTAATCCCGTTTTACATTAAAAGTGTAAATTCTTGCCATCGAAATCTCTTTGTTTTGGAAGATAGATAGATAGATAGTTAGATAGATAGATAGATTGGACATAATGCAACTCGAGAAATAATACAAATGTATTTGATTTCGACTCAATCCCATCTTTAAATACTAAATGTATATATAATGCCATCGTAATTGCAGAGAATAGATAAATAGATAGATAGATAGATAGATAGATAGATAGATAGATAGATATTTAGATAGATAGATAGATAGAGAGATAGATTAGACCTATTCAATAGATTAATCTGCTATATTCAATTTCGACTCAATCGCATCTTTTCACACTCATTAGTTATATGTTTGTCATCGGCAGCTCATCGATTTCATAGATAGATAGATAGATAGATAGATAGATAGATAGATAGATTGATAGATAGATATTAAATATGACCAGGAGCATATAATTTCTCTAGAGAAATTGTATTCTCCTGATTAGACCTATTCAACTGATTAATCAGATATATTCAATTTCGACTCATTCGCATTTTTACACATTCAATGGTTATATGTTCGCCATCGACCTCTCATCGATTTGATAGATAGATAGATAGATAGATAGATAGATAGATAGATAGATAGATAGATAGATAATGTACTTAAAAAATGTATTTGATTTCGACTCAACCCCATCATTTTACTTTAAAAGTAAATATATTTGCCATCGAAATCTCATTGATTTGATAGATAGATAGATAGATAGATAGATAGATAGATAGATAGATAGATCAACTTCAATTGATGTGATATATTCAATTTCAATTTCGACTTAATTGTATCTTTACACACTCAATGGTTATATGTTTGTCTTTGACCTCTCATTGATTTCATAGATAGATAGATAGATAGATAGATAGATAGCCTTAATCAACTCCAATTGATCTGATATATTCAATTTCAATTTCGACTTAATTATATCTTTACACACTCAATGGTTATATGTTTGTCTTTGACCTCTCATTGATTTTATAGATAGATAGATAGATAGATAGATAGATAGATAGATAGATAGATAGATAGATAGATAGATGAGACATAATGCAACCGGATACATAATGATAATATATTTGAATTGGACTGAATTCCATCCTTAAATCCTAAACGTTTATAAGTTTGCCTTCGAAATCTCCTTGAATAGATAGATAGATAGATAGATAGATAGATAGATAGATAGATAGATAGATTCAATTGATTAATCTGGTATATTCAATTTCGATTCAATCGCATCTTATCACACTCATTAGTAATATGTTTGTCATCGACAGCTCATCGATTTCATAGATTGATAGATAGATAGATAGATAGAAAAATAGATAGATTTTTAGATAAATTGATAGATAGATATTAAATATGACCAGGAGCATATAATTTCTCTAGAGAAATTATATACTCCTGATTAGGCCTATTCAACTGATTAATCAGATATATTCAATTTTGACTCATTCGCATTTTTACACATTCAATGGTTATATGTTTGCCATCGACCTCTCATCGATTTGATAGATAATTAGATAGATAGATAGATAGATGCAAGTCGTTAAATGATCATAATGTATTTGATTTCGACTCAATCCCGTGTTACATTAAAAGTTTAAAATGTTGCCATCGAAACCACATTGTTGTGGAAGATAGATAGATAGATAGATAGATAGATAGTTGGATAGATAGATAGATAGATTAGACATAATGCATCTTCAAAAAATAATGAAAATATATTTGATTTCGACTCAATCCCATCTTTAAATACTAAACGTGTATATAATGCCATCGAAATCTTAGAGAATGGAGAGATAGATAGATCATGATAGATTAGATTTAGATTCAAATTTAATGAGTAACCACACTTCAGGAACTGACTGAATCAGATCCTAAACCCTAAACCCTAAATCCCAACATCAAAGGGAAAGATTGACAAAGACATCCAAACAAACAATAAATTACAAATGATAAGCCGAGTCAGCAGCTCTTTTCCCAAATAGGTGGCAACTCAGCCTTTACGGAACTAAGTATTGTAGACCAAGAGAAGGGTTACAACAGCAAAAGCAAATTATACGAAAAACATTTTACAACTATTTTTACCTTAGAAGGGATAAAATGAAAATACAATAAATTAAGCAGCACCGAACATAATACAAATGTAACCGCAACGAAAGTACCGCCTTGGGACGGTCAGTAATAACTACTGGGGGTTTAAACCGGTTTTAATCCCGTTTAACATTAAAAGTATAAATTGTTGCCATCGAAATCTCATTGTTTTTGAAGATAGATAGATAGATAGATAGATAGATAGATAGATAGATAGATAGATAGATAGATTGGACATAAAGCAACTCGAGAAATAATAAAAATGTATTTGATTTCGACTCAATCCCTTCTTTAAATACTAAATGTATATATAATGCCATCGAAATTTCAGAGAATAGATGGATAGATAGATAGATAGATAGATAGATCTGGTATATTCAATTTCGACTCAATCGCATCTTTTCACACTCATTAGTTATATGTTTGTCATCGGCAGCTCATCGATTTCATAGATAGGTAGATAGATTTTTTGATAGATTGATAGATAGATATTAAATATGACCAGGAGCATATAATTTCTCTAGAGAAATTGTATTCTCCTGATTAGACCTATTCAACTGTTTAATCAGATATATTCAATTTCGACTCATTCGCATTTTTACACATTCAATGGTTATATGTTTGCCATCGACCTCTCATCGATTTGATAGATAGATAGATAGATAGATAGATAGATAATCTACTTAAAAATGTATTCGATTTCGACTCAACCCCATCATTTTACTTTAAAAGTAAATATATTTGCCATCGAAATCTCCTTGATTTGATAGATAGATAGATAGATAGATAGATAGATAGATAGCCTTAATCAACTCCAATTGATCTGATATATTCAATTTCAATTTCGACATAATTGTATCTTTACACACTCAATGGTTATATGTTTGTCTTTGACCTCTCATTGATTTCATAGATAGATAGATAGATAGATAGATAGATAGATAGATAGATAGATAGATAGATAGATGAGACATAATGCAACCGTTAACATAATGATAATGTATTAGAATTGGACTGAATTCCATTCTTAAATCCTAAACGTTTATAAGTTTGCCTTCGAAATCTCCTTGAATAGGTAGATAGATAGATATATATATATATAGATAGATAGATAGATAGATAGATAGATAGATAGATAGATAGATAGATTAGACCTTTTCAATTGATTTATCTGCTATATTCAATTTCGATTCAATCGCATCTTTTCACACTCATTAGTAATATGTTTGTCATCGACAGCTCATCGATTTCATAGATAGATAGATAGATAGATAGATAGATAGATAGATAGATAGATAGATTTTTAGATAAATTGATAGATAGATATTAAATATGACCAGGAGCATATAATTTCTCTAGAGAAATTATATTCTCCTGATTAGACCTATTCAACTGATTAATCAGATATATTCAATTTCGACTCATTCGCATTTTTACACATTCAATGGTTATATGTTTGCCATAGATAGATAGATAGATAGATAGATAGATAGATAGATAGATAGATAATGTACTTGGAAAAAAAAAGAAAATGAATATGATTTCGACTCAACCCCATTTAACTTTAAAAGTAAATATATTTGCAATCGAAATCTCATTGATTTGATAGATAGATAGATAGATAGATAGATAGATAGATAGATAGATAGCCTTAACCAACTCCAATTGATCTGCTATATTCAATTTCAATTTCGACTTAATTGTATCTTTTCACACTCAATGGTTATATATTTGTCTTTGACCTCTCATTGATTTCATAGATAGATAGATAGATAGATAGATAGATAGATAGATAGATAGATGAGACATAATGCAACCGTTAACATAATGATAATATATTTGAATTGGACTGAATTCCATCCTTAAATCCTAAACGTTTATAAGTTTGCCTTCGAAATCTCCTTGAATAGATAGATAGATAGATAGATAGATAGATAGATAAGACAAAAGGTAACTTGAAAAATAATAAACTGTGTTTGATTTCGCATCAATCCTATCTTTTAACATTCAACGTATATAGGTTTGCCATCGAAATGTCATTGATTTGATAGATAGATAGATAGATAGATAGATATATAGATAGATAGATAGATAGATAGATAGATAGATAGATAGATAGATAGATAGATAGATAGATGTTAAATTAGACTAATTGAAATCGACGTAATGCAACTAATTAAAAGATAAAAATGTATTTAATTTCGACTCAATCCCGTGTTACATTAAAAGTTTAAATTGTTGCCATCGAAACCACATTGTTGTGGAAGATAGATAGATAGATAGATAGATAGATTAGACATAATGCATTTCGAAAAATAATGAAAATATATTTGATTTCGATTCAATCCCATCTTTAAATACTTAACGTGTATATTATGCCATCGAAATCTCAGAGAATGGAGCGATAGATAGATCATGATAGATTAGATTTAGATTCAAATTTAAAGAGTAACCACACTTCAGGAACTGACTGAATCAGATCCTAAACCCTAAACCCTAAATCCCAACATCAAAGGGAAAGATTGACAAAGACATCCCAACAAACAATAAATTACAAATGATAAGCCGAGTCAGCAGCTCTTTCCCAAATAGGTGGCAACTCAGCCTTTACGGAACTAAGTAATGTAGACCAAGAGAAGGGTTACAACAGAAAAAGAAAATTATACGAAAAACATTTTACAACTATTTTTACCTTAGAAGGGATAAAATGAAAACACAATAAATTAAGCAGCACTGAACATAATACATTTGCAACCGCAACGAAAGTACCGCCTTGGGACGGTCAGTAATAACTACTGGGGGATTAAACCGGTTTAAATCCCGTTTTACATTAAAAGTATAAATTGTTGCCATCGAAATCTCATTGTTTTGGAAGATAGATAGATAGATAGATAGATAGATAGATAGATAGATTGGACATAAAGCAACTCGAGAAATATAGAAAATTTATTTGATTTCGACTCAATCCCATCTTTAAATACTAAATGTACATATAATGCCATCGAAATTTCAGAGAATAGGTAGATACATAGATAAAAAGATAGATAGATAGATTCAATTGATTAATCTGGTATATTCAATTTCGACTCATCGCATCTTTTAACACTCATAAGTTATATGTTTGTCATCGGCAGCTCATCGATTTCATAGATAGATAGATAGATAGATAGATAGATAGATAGATAGATTTTTAGATAGATTGATAGATAGATATTAAATATGACCAGGAGCATATAATTTCTCTAGAGAAATTGTATTCTCCTGATTAGACCTATTCAACTGATTAATCAGATATATTCAATTTCGACTCATTCGCATTTTTACACATTCAATGGTTATATGTTTGCCATCGACCTCTCATCGATTTGATAGATAGATAGATAGATAGATAGATAGATAGATAGATAATGTACTTGGAAAAAAAAGAAAATGTATTTGATTTCGACTCAACACCATCATTTAACTTTAAAAGTAAATATATTTGCCATCGAAATCTCATTGATTTGATAGATAGATAGATAGATAGATAGATAGATAGCCTTAATCAACTCCAATTGATCTGCTACATTCAATTTCAATTTCGACTTAATTGTATCTTTACACACTCAATGGTTATATGTTTGTCTTTGACCTCTCATTGATTTCAAAGATAGATAGATAGATAGATAGATAGATAGATAGATAGATAGATAGATAGATAGATAGAGACATAATGCAACCGGAAACATATGATAATATATTTGAATTGGACTGAATTCCATCCTTAAATCCTAAACGTTTATAAGTTTGCCTTCGAAATCTCCTTGAATAGATAGATAGATAGATAGATAGATAGATAGATAGATAGATAGATAGATAAGACAAAAGGCAACTTGAAAAATAATAAACTGTGTTTGATTTCGCATCAATCCTATCTTTTAACATTCAACGTATATAGGTTTGCCGTCGAAATGTCATTGATTTGATAGATAGATAGATAGATAGATAGATAGATAGATAGATAGATAGATAGATAGATAGATAGATAGATAGATACATAGATGTTAAATTAGACTAATTGAACTCGACGTAATGCAACTAATTAAAAGATATAAATGTATTTAATTTCGACTCAATCCCGTGTTACATTAAAAGTTTAAATTGCTGCCATCGAAACCACATTGTTGTGGAAGATAGATAGATAGATAGATAGATAGATAGATAGATTAGACATAATGCATCTCGAAAAATAATGAAAATATATTTGATTTCGATTCAATCCCATCTTTAAAGTAAAAAGTATGCAAAGACCAGGAACTGAAACAATCAAAATCCAAATCCAGCCCTCAAACCATAGTTGGAAACAACTAAGATTACAAATAATCAAGATACAGAGAACATATGGCCAACCGAGTGAGCAGCTTGTTCCCAAAAGGTGGCCACTCAGCAACCCAAACCGAACCAAAAATAATAAGAACATACATAGGGTAAAACATCACAGAAACTCTGACACCAAAAACAGGCAACAGAGAACCACAACAGAACTACCGCCTTGGAACGGTCAGTAAATACTAAACGTGTATATTATGCCATCGAAATCTCAGAGAATGGAGAGATAGATAGATCATGATAGATTAGATTTAGATTCAAATTTAAAGAGTAACCACACTTCAGGAACTGACTGAATTAGATCCTAAACCCTAAATCCCAACATCAAAGGGAAAGATTGACAAAGACATCCCAACAAACAATAAATTACAAATGATAAGCCGAGTCAGCAGCTCTTTCCCAAATAGGTGGCAACTCAGCCTTTACGGAACTAAGTAATGTAGACCAAGAGAGGGGTTACAACAGAAAAAGCAAATTATACGAAAAACATTTTACAACTATTTTTACCTTAGAAGGGATAAAATGAAAATACAATAAATTAAGCAGCACTGAACATAATACAAATGCAACCGCAACGGAAGTACCGCCTTGGGACGGTCAGTAATAACTACTGGGGGGTTAAACCGGTTTTAATCCCGTTTTACATTAAAAGTATAAATTGTTGCCATCGAAATCTCATTGTTTTGGAAGATAGATAGATAGATAGATAGATAGATAGATAGATAGATTGGACATAAAGCAACTCGAGAAATAATAAAAATTTATTTGATTTCGACTCAATCCCATCTTTAAATACTAAATGTATATATAATGCCATCTAAATTTCAGAGAATAGATAGATAGATAGATAGATAGATAGATAGATGGATAGATAGACGAGACATAATGCAACCGGATACATAATGATAATATATTTGAATTGGACTGAATTCCATCCTTAAATCCTAAACGTTTATAAGATTGCCTTCGAAATCTCCTTGAATAGATAAATAGATAGATAGATTAGACCTATTCAATTGATTAATCTGGTATATTCAATTTCGACTCAATCGCATCTTTTCACACTCATTAGTTATATGTTTGTCATCGACAGCTCATCGATTTCACAGATAGATAGATAGATAGATAGATAGATAGATAGATAGATAGATAGATAGAGAGATAGATAGATAGATAGAGATAGATAGATAAATAGATAGATTTTTAGATAGATAGATATTAAAAATGACCAGGAGCATATAATTTCTCTAGAGAAATTTTATTCTCCTGATTAGACCTATTCAACTGATTAATCAGATATATTCAATTTCGACTCATTCGCATTTTTACACTTTCAATGGTTATATGTTTGCCATCGACCTCTCATCGATAGATAGATAGATAGATAGATAGATAGATAGATAGATAGATAATGTACTTAAAAAATGTATTTGATTTCGACTCAACCCCATCATTTTACTTTAAAAGTAAATATATTTGCCATCGAAATCTCATTGATTTGATAGATAGATAGATAGATAGATAGATAGATAGATAGATAGATAGATGTTAAATGAGACTAATTGAAATCGACGTAATGCATCTAATTAAAAGATAAAAATGTATTTAATTTCGACTCAATCCCGTCTTTAGACATGAAACGTATATATGTCTGTCACAGAAGTCTGATAGATAGATAGATAGATAGATAGATAGATAGATAGATAGATAGATATTTAAAAAAAAGATTTTTCAAAACCACTTTCATCTTTTCACACTCAATGTTTTGTCATCGACCACTCATTGGTGATATACGTTTTCGACTCAATAACATCTTCAAACTGTAAACTTCTTGACTATTGTCCAGATATATAGATCGATAGATAGATAGATAGATAGATAGATAGATAGATAGATAGATAGATAGATAGATAGATAGATTGATAGATAGATAGATAGAACTGAAAATGTTGTGATATTTTCAATTTGGACTGGATCGCATTTTTTCACAATTCATAGTTTGTCATCGAAATCGTTGATAGATAGATAGATAGATAGATAGATAGATCGATAGATAGATAGAAAGATAGATAGATAGATAGATAGATAGTTATTAAATTAGACCTATTCAACTGATTAATCTGATATATTCAATTTCGACTCAATCGCATCTTTCACACTCAATAATTATATGTTTGGCATCGACCTCTCATCAATTTGAACTCGACAAATAATAATACTGTATTTGTTTTCGACTTAATCCCATCTTTCAACTTTGAACGTATGTATGTCTGCCATCGGAATCACATTGATCAGATAGATAGATAGATAGATAGATAGATAGATAGATAGATAGATATCAAATTAGACTTATTTAACTCGAATTAAACTGATATATTCCATTTCGACTCAATCGCATATTTTAACATTCAATGGTTATATGTTTGTCATACACCTCTCATTGATTTGATAGAAAGATAGATAGATAGATAGATAGATAGGTAGATAGATAGATAGATAGATAGATTGATGGACGGACGGACATGCGGACGGACGGACGGATGGAAGGGTTGATGGACATAATGCAACTATAAAAGTAATCATACTGTATTTAATTTCGACTGGATAAATAGATAGATCGATCGATCGATAGATAGATAGATAGATAGATAGATAGATAGAACTGAAAATGTTGTGATATTTTCAATTTGGACTGGATCGAATTTTTTCACAATTAATAGTTTGTCATCGAAATCTTAGATAGATAGATAGATAGATAGATAGATAGATAGATAGATAGTTTAGACCTATTCAACTGATTTATCTGATATTTTCAATTTTGACATAATCGCATCTTTTCACACTCAATGGTAATATATTTGTCATTGGCCTCTCATTGAATAGATAGATAGATAGATAGATAGATAGATAGATAGATAGATAGATTTCATTTCACTCAGTCGCATCTTCTTACAGTCGATGGTCATATGTTGGTCATCAAACTCTCATTGATTTGATAGATAGATAGATAGATAGATAGATAGATAGATAGATAGATAGATAGATTGGACATTATAGAACTCGAAAAATAATAAAAATGTATTTGATTTCGAATCTCACTTTTAAATACTAAACGTATAATTATATGTTGGCAATCGGAATCTCAGAGGATAGATAGATAGATAGATAGATAGATAGATAGATAGATAGATAGATAGATTAATCTGATATATTCAATTTCGACTAAATCGCATCTTTTCACACTCATTAATTACGAGAAATGATCCAGAAATTCGTGGACACAGTCCATAAAGTCCAAATACATAGGTTATTTCTTTCAAAACTTAACCAATGCTTCTCTATATATTACTGAATAATTTCTCACAGTATTAGGTAAATTCGATGAATATTAGGTTTGGCATCTACGTTTGAATATACCAGGGGTTGTCTGTGCGGCGCACTCCAGAGTTTTTGCAAGAAAATACAAAATTTTCCTTCCAAAATAATTAAATATATCCTTAAAATTTCGATATAAAATTTCAGTCAAGAACTAACGTAGCATTTCTCAATTTCAAACGATATGAATATTCATTAATTGCATTTTACATGACATTCTATATAAACAAAAAAACACCCTCTGGCATAAAAGAAGAAAATGACGTTTTTCCAAAGTCTGCACGCAAGCAGTTTGTCTAAAGGTCGACATTGAAAGACATAAAACCAATGGAAACAGATCATATTTTACACGAAGCATTATGAGACAAACACGTTTCAAGAAACTGTGTAAAAGAGTGCTAAAAATAAATTTCGAGCCATATTTTTGATCCTCCGGATGGCAAAGATGCACATATTTGATGAAATAATTGATTTTACACCTCAAAACTGAACCTAAGAAATGTTAACGCGACATCAGAAGTTGTTCTTTATACAACCTAATGGAAAACTTGTCATTGTCTTATTGCTCTATTCCTCGTATTAAATAAATGCTGAAACTGTGATTTTAGTGTCATGATTCCTTTAGTGGATCTTATCGGCTTCGCATTTTGAGCACTAGCATATACCTGACGTCAACGAGACGTTGCGACGTGCGCCGCGCAACCTAGGGTAACTGGACAAAATTCATTGTTATATATGAACCGTTTTAAAATTTACACGTTTGCTCACCACTGGTGTGGCAATGGGCATGTAATGTTTCATCGATGGGCCTTTTCAGATTCCTCCGCTATTTAAAGTGTCCACGAACTTCTGGATCAACCCTCGTATATGTTTGTCATCGACATCTCATCGATTCGATAGATAGATAGATAGATAGATAGATTTGACATAATGCTGATGGAAAACTAATAATAATATGTTTGATTTAGACACAATCCCATATTTAAACATATAACGTATATATCTTTGCCTTTGAAATAACATGTACAAATGCATTCAATTCCGACTCAGTTGCACCTTTTCACACTCAATGGTTATGTTTGGCATCGTCCTTTCATTTATTTGATAGATAGATAGATAGATAGATAGATAGATAGACATGAAATAACATGTACAAATGCATTCAATTCCGACTCAGTTGCACCTTTTCACACTCAATGGTTATGTTTGGCATCGTCCTTTCATTTATTTGATAGATAGATAGATAGATAGATAGATAGATAGATCATGGAAGTCGAAAAACGATACTAATGAATTTGATTTCGATTCAATCCCGTTTTACATTAAAAGTATAAATTGTTGCCATCGAAATCTCATTGTTGTGGAAGATAGATAGATAGATAGAACTCGAAAAATAATAAAAATGTATTTGATTTCGAATCTCATCTTGAAATACTAAACGTATAATTATATGTTGGCAATCGAAATCTCAGAGGATAGATAGATAGATAGATAGATAGATAGATAGATAGATATCAAATTAGACCTATTCAACTGATTAATATGATATATTCAATTTCGACTCAATCGCATCCTTTCACACTCAATAATTATATGTTTGTCATCGACCTCTCATCGATTTGATAGATAGATAGATAGATAGATAGATAGATAGATAGATAGATTTGACATAATGCTAATGGAAAACTAATAATAATATGTTTGATTTAGATAGAATCCCATATTTAAACATATAACGTATATATCTTTGCCTTTGAAATAACATGTACATATGCATTCAATTTCGACTCAGTTGCACCTTTTCACACTCAATGGTTATGTTTGGCATCGTCCTTTCATTTATTTGATAGATAGATAGATAGATAGATTAGACATTATGCAACTCGACAAATAATAATACTGTATTTGTTTTCGACTCAATCCCAACTTTTCAACATTGAACGTATATGTCTGCCATCGGAATCACATTGATGAGATAGATAGATAGATATCAAATTAGACTTATTTAACTCGAATTAGACTGATATATTCAATTTCGACACAATCGCATTTTTTAACACTCAATGGTTATATGTTTGTCATTCACCTCTCATTGATTTGATAGATAGATAGATAGATAGATAGATAGATGATTCCGTAATTCCGTAAGTTTTTTGGTGAAGAATTCTGTCACAGTGTTCTCAGGAACTATTCCAGCTAGAACCTTTAAACTTGGTATACATATGGATAATGAGTTATTGTTTCGTGGATTGAGAATCCAGCTAATTGCTCATAATTTTCCCTTTATTTGTCCTTTTTTGTCTTTTGAGCTAAATATGGGTAACAATTTTCTCTGGAACTATTTATCTAGAATCTTCAAACTCAGCATACATATGGAGACTGAGTTGTTGTATCATGAGATTGAGACTCAAGCTCATTTCTCTTATCCTGCCTTTATTTATCCATTTTTCTTTCTTTTCCTAGTTCATACACTGAAATTTTGTATCAGTGTTTTCTCAGGAACTATTGAAGCTGGACTCTTGTAACTTGATTTACATATGGACAATGAGTTTTTGCAATTATGTGATTGATATTCAGACTCATCTTATTCTTCCTTTATTTGTACATTTTTCGGTCTTTCCAAATTAATTTTGCGTCGCAGTTTTCTCAAGGACTATTCAACCTTGAAACGTCAAACTTAGTATACAATGTATGTGAAAAATGACTTATTGTATTGTAGGTATGAGAATCCTTGCTCTTATTTCATACACCCGTCTTACAAACGGGACGTATTATGTTATGGCGCTGGCATCCATCCGCCCGTTGCAAACTTTTCTTTTCCGGATAACTCCTCCTAAAGTATATATCCGATCAAGTTGAAACTTGGTATATGGTAAAACTATGAAGTGGACCAGCGCATGTAGTTTCGAGGTTACGCTCAAATGATTTTTAGCGGAGTTACAGCCCTTAACTTAGATTTGTTGGGTGTTCTTTTTGGATAACTCCTCCTACAGTTTGCATTTAATTAAGCTGAAACTTTGAAAATATTAAGACTACGATGTGGAGTAGCGCATATTATTTGAAGGTAACGCTCCGATGACTTTAAGCAGAGTTACAGCCCTTTGAAAAAACATGATTATAGCAGTTTGTATGGCAATTCTTGTGCTTTCCATAACTAGGTTACTCTGTGGAATATCATGATGAAACTTTAAAGAATGTATATGAGATTAAGCCAACGTGTCACCTATAAGAATGGTTACTCTCCTGTACTTAATTTATAGAGTTACATCCCTTTGTATAACTATATTTGTACACCTCATAACTAGGTAACCTCTTGAACTCTTGGGACGAAACTTATTAGTAATGTATATGAGGTTGACACAGTATGTAACATATAAAATGATTGACTCCCCTTACTTATTTTTGGAGTTACCTCCCTTTGAATAATTTCTAAGGCTGTTCTTGTGCAAGCCATAAGTAGGCAAGCGTATGGAATATTTTGATGAAAATTTATAGCAAAGTGTATTAGGTTGAGCCCGTCTGTCTTTTATAAGAATTATTGCCTCCTTCCTTATTTTTGGAGTTAATCCCTTTGATAATTTTAAGGTTGTTCATGTGCAAGCCATAACGAGGTAGCCATATTGAATATCTTGACAAAACTAATGACTTCCCTTTCCTTAGTTTAGAGTCATATCCGTAAGACACGCTTTTAAAGGCCATTTTTGTGAGAATCCTAACAGTTGGAATTCTTAATGAAACTCTATAGAAATTGAGACGAGGTTGAAACCGTGTGTGTCTTATGAGAATGGTTGCTCTATGGATCTGCTCAAGGTACTGATAAGGGCTGAGCCTCTGTCAGAAACGGGCGTATATTGCTCTGCTTGCGATGCTCTTATTTCTTTAATATCCGTTTTGCTTTCTTTCCCTATTCATTAAAATTTTGTATCAAAGTTTACTAGGAAACCAATCAAGATATGTCAGTATTAGCCACGATACACAGAGTGGCCTACAAATATACAAAGAAACATATAAACTTGTTTCTTGGTCAGGAAATGACACTGATGAGACTGAATATGAAGAAATGTGACGGCGTTCTTGAGAAAAAGGTGATTTGCGTTGCATGAAAATGGGGACCTTACGGCATCGTGCCAAAAGTGAAGAGTCTGATCAGCCTGCACTTTCCCGCAATGTGATCAGAATCTTCCTTTTTGCATATTACAATATGTGAGTCCTTGAGAATCAAAAGAATCGAAGGGGTCAGTGCAACAAGGAACCTATCTCCACATTTGGCCAAAAATGAGTTAACCACTCTATCATGTAGAATACATGTTTCCTCACCTATTTATTTCCCCTCTGACCATAGAATCAGCCAAAAAAATGGTTTTTAATAAGGTTGCAAAATTTTTACAAAGGTCTTATCTCCATTTTGGACGTATTATGCAACAAAAGACCTAAATCCATCAAATTCGTATCTTCACTATATTTCATCAAGGTTTCGGTTTACAGTGAATATAATTATCTAAATATTTTTATATTAAGACTTTATGGTGACAGAAGTCATTTCCAACTAAATTTACCTTTTTTAAACTGTTAAAATTTGATCGCAAAATTACATGACGGAGTTAGGACCTTTGTTGCATAACCATCTTAACTTTTTATCGATAATCATGCCTAATATGGGACTTATTCATATTTTTATAAATGCTATGGCTAGAAATAAGTTATCCTCACCATGTTATGTACCTTTTGGCTACTGATACGACCACATTAACTTTTAAAATGCGACTTTCAGTTTTATAAAGTATGGAGTTAGACCCTTTCTTGCATGAACAAAATCGCTAAAATCCAGCTTTTTTCAGTTTATTTCTTTAAAACCAGTGGAATAATCGCAACACCAATTGAAATCAATGTTTCTCAACATATGTTGACTAACTGTGCTACAAAAAATCAATTATTTCGAGTTTCAAGAAAAAATGATGTTTTTTTGCATTTTTTCTTGAAATTATGAAAAATGGAGATAGGTACCTTGTTGCACTGACCCCTTCAATTGAAATCTGCTGATGCGGAGACTGATTTAAGTATGTACTGTACGGCGTACGGTAAATTTTAATGCGACGCCAATCAAATATCTTGTCACGGCCCATGTTTTTACGGCAATTTGTGTGTTTGTTTGTTTGTTGTGACAATTTAGCATACGCTGCGGGTACTGAGTATAACCCTACCCGTTCATGCGGTATTTAAAGTAAATGTTTAAGACAGGACTTCTCTGCCGGGGGGTCTGGTTCCCAGCATAAGCATATGTTACCCCTACAGGTAAAGGTGTGGAAATTTATTCAACCAATCAGTGGACCAGAATTCTATTTTATTCTACTCTATCCCATAACCTTACTAGGTCGTTGGGGCACAACAGATGACTTCAAAACAATCCCTTTCCACCTTGTCCTGTCTTCAGATGCCCTAGTTGAGTTGGCAATATCTATTCCTGTCCACTCCTTGATATTGTCTTCCCAACTCTTCTTCTGTCTATCTCTTCTTCGTTTTCCTTTCACTGTGCCCTGAAGAATTGTCTTTTGCTAAACCAGAAGACCTTGAGACGTGGCCAAACCACCTTAGTTTCCGTTTCTTGACCAGCGTCAGGAGTTTATCATATTCTCCAATGGCTGCTTAGATCTTCCTGCGAACCTCCTCATTGGTTATATGGTCCTTGTTAGAAATGTTCAGTAACTTTCGGTAGCATCTTATCTCAAAGGCCTGCGTTCTTTTTCTCTAACTCTGTTGTCAATGTCCACGATTAACATGCATACAGAAATATAGAAATGACATGGGAGCGCATAAGTTTCACCTTTGATCCAAGAGATATGTTGTTATCTCTCAAAATTGGTTTCAGCTTGGTGAGAGCTGAAGTGGCTTGTGCAATCCTTGAGAGAACCTCCTGTTTTGAGCAATCATCTGAGACAACTGCTCCAAGGTATTTGAAGCTGCTTACGGTACCTAGCTTCTGCCCTTTTACCTTGATTTTCCCTCTGGATGCCATTTGCGCTGTTCGTCATCAGTTTGGTCTTCTCAGCACTGATCTCCCGCTTATGCCTTGTGCAGGTTTGGTCGAGACTTTCTACTAGAGCTTCTATTTCTGCTCTTCCTCAGTTAGAGCATCTATGTCATCGGCAAACCGCAGATTGGTAATGTTTCTGCCGCCTATGCTAACCTTTCCGTCATGTTCTTCCAGAGAATCAGACATAATCCGTTCGAGACAAATGTTGAAGAGGGTGGGTGACAGAAGACATCCTTCTCTTACCCCAACTGTTGTTCTGAACCATCATCCTGTGCTGCCATTTATCAGGACTGCACTTGTAGCCTTTTCGTATAGCTGGTCAAAGGTGCGAACTCGATTTGCACTGATATTGTACTTCCGCACGGTGGCCCATAAGGCTCATGCCATACCCTGTCAAAGGCTTTTTTGAAATCAATGAAGACATGGCACAGATTCTGCTGATGTTGGAGATACTTTTCACACATGATTCCTAGGTTGATGATCTGTTCTGTGGTGCTCCTTCCTGCTCGAAACCCAGCCTGTTCCTCAGCAATTATCTCTTCGGCTTGTGGTTTAAGTCTGTTCAAGATGACTTTCAGCATGACTTTGCTTGAATGACTGATGAGGCTGATGGTTCTATAGTTCTGGCAGAGCTGTAGGTTGCTTTTATAGGGAGCGTAATAATCAGCGACTAAGTCCATGGGGTAGGCCTTTCTCCTGTTCTCCAGATACTGTTACCAGAATAACCAGTTATAATAATTTCATTGGCTGACAGGAGGTGTTGACACTATGTGATCAAGAGACAGAATGACATTGTGGAAGTTAATCCTCCTTATATAGTACCACTTCTGTCTTTAAATAAAATTATATATATAACAACAAAAAATGTCGTTCAATGTTATTGTATGCTAATTTCAATTTCATAGACAAAACTGCTGAAAAGGATGCAGGTGAACCGGCTTCTGATTCTGCTTATTTCCAAATTGTAGGGAGGTGACGTATGTGGGGAAGAGGGGATGGGGCGTTGGCGAAACATTTGAAACTATACACCTGGAAAAAAGTTAAGTACCCCCAATTATTGTTGCAGAAGCTGAATTTAAACTTTTCACAACTTTTCACTGATAGTAGTCCAAACCATTTCTTTTCGTAATTATTAAGCCTTGATATACTGCTTCTTGATATCCGACTAAAAGGGCATCAGCTGAAAGTAAATCAGTCAAAAATTGAAACTGAAAGCGCGGGCAATGTTTTGAAAAAGTGGCCTGTATAACTTTGCGGCTGCAGTCAAGAAATTCCGTGTTTCATTGATTGTTTATATCTAAAAGTAACTGATTTGACAAGCACACGAAGTCTAAAGCTTTTAAAAGCTATGTAACTCAGTGCGTCCGTGAATAAGAGTGTCAAATTCAACCCATACATAAAATAGGACTGCCTTGCTATTCCAGAAAAAAGTGTCATCATTTTGACAAATGATGGCCCCAAATTCGGTCAGAACATGTTAGATGGTCCGATTTTTTAATTGCATTCAAAATCAGTTTCAATATCTGTTGTTTTTTTCTTTCACTGATGCTCGATGGAAAAGAATGAATTTTTACTGGAGGTACTTAACTTTTTTCCAATGGTATAGAATCAGATGAAATCGTTTTACCTGCTTCCATTCACTAGTTTCTCATTTGAGCCGAGAAATGCATATGAGTTAACTCATGTGAAAAGGGTTGTTATCGCCTACGTGAACAGGGCAGACTCAGGCGAATCCGCACCTTAGTGTACGCTTTTCGCCAACGCCAATGCGGCCTGGAGAAGTACCATTGGCACAGTTATGTAAACACGAAACGGGGTAGTGATAACGATCCTTTTTTTCATATATAGACACATAAATTTATGACGTCTGCTTATGACTGCATACCTAGGTGTCTATCCGCGCACATAAACAAGCTATATATTTAACCAGGTTGCTAATGATTTAAGAGATATGAGCTTGCTGACCACTTCTCGCGTACACGCTAAGGTGATCGTTTCCCGTTTACCTTTTACAGTGTACTGCTTAATAACCTTTTACTGTGAACTGCCAACTGCCACGCTGATTTTGGCGTGTGTCCAAGAGCATGCGCATAAAGGTACGTACATTGACTGTGCTATAAAAGAATCTGCGCATGCTCTCGCACATGCAAAAAATATCTAATTCGCAGAGTGAAGTAGACAGTAAATAGTAGACAGGATCATGTGACTAGTAAATAAGATACAGCAGAAAGACAATGTGGGTTTGGGGAGATAAGTAGACCTGGTAGGTTTGGGCAGATCCTGTTTACTTTACAAATACTCCATGTTGGCATTACAACTACTCAATGTCATGACATAAAACATTTTGGTACATTTTTCTTTCAATAAATAATATTGTTATATCTTAAAAACACTTTAAATACAATATCAAAGAAAAATGTTGGTTACCTCTGCATGCTGATAGGCCTACTGTTCTCTGAAAAAAGTTTCCATCCACAACCAGTTGTAGAAACATTAGACATTTAAGAAAGTTGTCAGGCAAAAATCCATGTTTGAATTGTCTTGGCACAATTTTCAAAAAAGAGGAAGGAAGTACTGAGCATGCTCAGAGTTCAGGTCAAGGTTTTTGGAGCTATAATTACACTGTTCTCACACTCACAACTGAAAAAGTTTAAGTCCGCACTTGTAAGAAACTCGCAAGTGGCGTATACGTGAAGTATCAGATTCAGAACTCGCAAGTCCATCTTACAAGATTCTTACAAGTTTGCGAGTTTCTCACTTGCACCCCTTATACATGGCGTATCAGAAACTCACAAGTTTCTCAGACTTACAACTCACGTACACCAAAAATCCAAAACTTATACGCCACCTATACGTGACGTATCAGATTCTTGCAAGTTCTGGTAAGTGGCGTATAAGTCTGTGTAAGTTATTTTCGTAAGGGTCTTCTTCTCTAAAACAGCTTCTGAGCTGCTTCACCTTGGAAGCTGATTTTTGATATATTAATAGTATTTAATGTTTTGGATGTTTTAATTACATTGCACTCATTTATAATTACAGAGTTGTTTCCCCTGTTTGTCTGCCTGTCCATCCTTCTATTAACAATCTTATTCATGCTGTAACTCCTTCATGACTTTGAAACAGGCACATTATGCTCCGCTTGCGAAGCTCTTGTTTAGTTCTGTCTCTTTGAACTTTGTAAAAGCAGATTATGTGTCAAGATCCTGTCTGTACTATAACTTTTAAACCCTTCAAGGTATTTTAATGAAACTCCATACAAATGTTAATCACAATAAGGCGACATGCAGAGCTCAAGAATCATAGCTGTTGTTTATGTATGCTTTGAGTTCTGTCCCTTTGTACATAGTAAAATAGTAAATTCTGTGACAAGATCCTGTCTGCTTTATTAACTCTTCAAGATATTTTTATGGAAGTTCATACAAATACTGTAATAAACATTATATTGTTATTTGTTTACCAATCCCACATGTTGAGCTTTATTCTTAGTATACTTCAGCACAACTTCTAACCGACCACTTGCTTTGAATTGAACACTGTCATTAGAAGAAGGTATTCGGACATAGTTTTCTTATATTCAGTACACCCAATATGTCTTAGAAACGTTTTTAAAGATTTAGGCTCAATACCTTATTATCTTTTTCCTGACAGCAGAGGGTGCACATATACAAACAATTTTGAAGGATTAGCACTGTAGTGGGAAGGTTTCGAAATTGTGACTGAAATTTTTCATTCTGTATGAGGGTGAATTATGGTGAATTCCTAAGTTCCGTTAAACATTTTCTGAATATTTGCACAAGTGATAAGCATATGCTGATTCTGAAATGTGGTTCTGTCCGAATCATGACAAACTGATGAAATGCTGCGATTTTCGGAAAAAGGTGTACCATTATTTTTCACTTATTTAATGGTATACTGGTATAATTTTTATTGAAGTGTTAACCAATTCATTTTACTAATACATCAGTTTAATCAAATTTTGAAAGATATATTCGATAATACTTTTTGTTGTGCGAAAAAAAGGATAAAAGTAAGTGGTCGGTTAGAAGTTCTAGTATATATATGTCATTTATGAATGGTCAGAAATTTCATAATTCTTTGTGGTACTTAGTATATAATATTAGTTTTTTGATTGTTAGGAATATGAAATGGCTACTGTTAGGAATATGAAATGGCTACTTTGTAATTGTAAATATAATTATTATTTTTTTTATTATTTTAGCTTCATTTAAGTGCTTTTACACATATTGTTTTTACTTGAATTATACATTTATACATACATTTTAAAAATTGTTCAGTGTTTTTAGCTCCCCTGAGCCAAAGGCTTATAGATGAGCTTAAAATAACACCT
Organism: Ctena decussata; assembly: GCA_963989385.1. Lineage (NCBI taxonomy): Eukaryota > Metazoa > Mollusca > Bivalvia > Lucinida > Lucinidae > Ctena > Ctena decussata. The sequence goes on from OZ022509.1 coordinate 23,036,283, forward strand.
AAGCACCAGCACATTCCATCACAGGGTATAATCGATCCCACTTATTTCCGCTTCCTGCAGAGACTGCCCATCATATATGGCTTCCACCGAGACTGTATGCTATATTTTGCTTCCTGCAGAGAACTACAGCCAGGCAAAGACAGAAATTACGGCTTTTGGTTAGGGAAGTGCTTTTATTTTTATGCCCCTGCCATTAAAAATGGGGGGAGCATATAGTATCACCGCTGTCCGTACAACCTGTCTGTACGTTCTGTACGAAATGGTTTCCGTTCGATATCTTTTGAAAAGACTAATGTATTGGATTCATATTTCATACACAGATATATAATCATAAAATACAGGTCAAGTACGATGTTGGGTAAAATCTGTTTATTATTGTGGGAGTTGTGGCCCTTTTTTGACTTTATTTTGTATGAAAAAATGGTTTCCGTTCAATATCATTTGAAAATATGGGTGTATTGTATTCATATTTTATACACAGGTGTATAATAAAGAAATACAGGTCAAGTTCGATGTTGTTTAAAATCCGTCCATTATTATGGGAGTTATGGCCTTTATCGACTTCATTTTGGATGAAATAATGGTTTCTGTTCAATATCTTTTGAAAACATTGGTGTATTGAATTCATATTTTATACACAGGTATAATATGAAATAAATAGGCGCTACCTATAAAACGAGCACTGCTGGCAACTTTTTCTCCTAACTAACATATAAGCAATTACAGGTATGTCGATTCAGATAGTGCAGAATGTTAGCGGTCTTGCAATTTTCGCAATTTTGAAACCACCAAACTGAAGAAAAAAATATTTATGTAATATCTTAAAGTGGGATACACTGTTAGTACAAAATCAGAAGTAAATTCCCTTACAGCCCATAAGTATTTACTTCTCATGTTCTTTCCTATGAGACATCTTACCATATGGCTAAAGACTGGAACATTTTAAACCTATTTCATTCTTATCTTAGAATGCATTCTGCAATTGGATATTGCTGTCTAGTGTTATATGTGCCAGTACTAACATGCAGTCCTCTAGGACTTGAACCTAGTATCTTAAAAACAGACAGCACCAACTGCAGGACTGTTACATAAGACTGACACAAACTCCCGACAGTGAAATTGTATAAAAAAAATAATGCTGTCTAACCTGTCTCAAGCGTAACTCTGTTAAGGGTCACCTATCTTATGTAGCTACTTTTTTGGGCCCCAGAGGTTAATGAACCTCTATTAAGTGTACACCTGTCTGCCATGACTCTGCAGCCAGTTTTTGTGGGGCCCCTTAATGATCCCTTAAGACAGATTTGACTACATGTTGTATGTACACTGGGCAACTTAATCAGACTTTAACTGCATTGTTCATTGAGACTGATCGTGATCGTGAATCATCATGTTGCAACTTTACTGAGCATGAACTGGGCAAAAATATTAGTATGTATGTTTTTCTGACTTAATATGAAATTAAGGCATTGCCTTCTAAGTGACACCAAATCCTCGAAGTATATGAATATACTGTTGTAAATGTCCTTGATATCATTTAAAGATGGAAATTGTCTGTTTAGCTTTCTTTTGTCAGAAATTCGACAATCAACTTGGAGTGTCTTGAACATTGCCTTGGCTCAAACCTACAGCAGTGAGATGACAGCTGCTTAGAGCACCCTTAATACACAATAATGGTGACCTGGTGGCTACCTTCATATCATATATCATTGATTTAGGTTGAACTTGTGAAACAACATGGTTTTTAGTCACGAAGTTTTGATTTTCAATTCATCTCCAAAGCCCAGAGTTCAAGATTTAAACACTTTTTCTAGGTGGTCAAACTGAGACTGTGCAAAACCAACTAGAGCAAGTGAGCAGGGGCTCACGTATACCCTTGGCCAGCGCAACTGCCTATTGATACTAAACTTCAAACACAAAAAATTAACACATATAAGATACAAATTTTAAAGTGTGTGACCTTGTCCTTTGGTAAGCAGCAGCATACAAAGAATGTCAACTAATCTGCTGCAACCTAAAAGTAAACCTAGTAATATATCAAAAGGTTCCACTGAAGGATAGCTGAATTATCAGAAATATTATAAAGCAGTAAGCATTGATGCAACTGTTTAAGTATGTGACCTTGACCGTATGTCAACAGAAGCACCCAGATGATGTGAATTTTTGCAACCTAACGATAAACGACTTCTCATATCAAAACATCCTATTAAAGAAGATGGGAAATATAAAAAAAGAATACAAACTTAACACAAAGCTCTTAACATGGAAAAGCATAAGTTTGTGACCTTGACCTAAGGTCAAGGCATGTGTGGGGATGTTAAAGATAAAATTTTAGACTAACACCTATCAGCATACCAAATATAAACCAAACCCAACAAAGAATTTGGAGGATATGAGATCTCAAATCCTTTAACATAAAACATATATGATATGTCTAATTCTGTGACCTTGACCTCTAGGTGACAGGCATGTGTAAAGAAGGTATAGAAGTAAAACATTAAGCATATATAAACCAAACCCAACACAGTCTTTATACCCCGCCACACGATAGTGGCGGGGTATTATGTTTTCACGTTGGCCGTCCGTGTGTCTGTCCGTCCTTCCGTACGTCCGCCTGTCCATCCGTAGTACATACGTCCGTGCGTCCGCACTTCGTTTCCGTGCGATAACTTAAGTATTTATCAATGGATTTCATTCAAATTTTGTGTATGCATTTGGACCAAGAATGTCTCGCTTGGGATTGTTAATGGGCAAATTTCGATAATTTCTGACAAAGTTATGGCACTTGTCAATGTCCAAAAAGTGGTTTTTGGCCTCTAGTTATTTTACTACATTAAATATCATGATGAAACTTCACAAACATGATCGAAGTAACAAAAGCTTTGTATGAGCACAGAAATTTTATCATCAGGGGTTATCTGCCCCTGCCCTGGGGCTATATGCATGTATATAAATCATGAAAAAATCTATATAAAATCAGATTTTGAAGCATTTTTTTCTGAAACTTACAGCAAATAATCAGTGATGAAGGCCACCAGTGATGCTCAAATTTACCCCATGGGAGCTACCTCCCCCTGCCCTAGGAACATGCATAAAATGATGATAAAATCTATATAAATTCATGTGAAACAGATTTTTCAGAAACTTACAACTGATGATAGAAGTAATAAAAGCTTCTTGTGGTGATTAAAATTTAACCCTTAGGGGGTTATCTGCCCCTGCCCTGTGGCCACATCACTAAAACTGTATTTGGTTAGAGTGGTAAATGATTTATTGGAAGCTGATAGTAAGTGATCAGGGTTATGAAGTGTCCTGTCATGACTTAGATTTTTTTTCCATGTACCTTCGGGTCTAGCTGCCCCTGTCCTGGCCTAATACAGAGAACAAATTAGTTTGGAAAAATTGGCAAGTGAAAAAGGTTTGCAGTGGCGGGGTATCACGCAGTCGTTTGCGATGCTTTTATTTGATGATATAACATCTCCAAAAATTTAAAATAAAACTTTAACATAAAAAGCCTAAGTCTGTAACCTTGACCTTTAGATCACAAGCATGAAAGGGGATGGTACAAAATAAAACTTTGACTTAACATCTATCATCGTGCCAAACATAAACCCAATCCACAAAAAAGGTTAGAATAATACAGAGATCTTAAAACTTTAACGCAAAACTTTAACACCAGAGGGCCAATGGCCCTATATCGCTCACCTGAGCACTGAGGTTATGTTGGAAAAACTAAATTGCCACAGCAACAAACAACATGCACAACAGCAATAAAACACACCACTTATGTAGAGGATAATATCACAAACATTTATGCAAAAAATAAGCTTTATCCCCCCTTATATAATGGCTTCTGAGAAGATCTTTGGCAAAAAAAAACTTGAAAAATTTGAAAATTTGGCCTTTCAGTTGCAATGGCAACCAATCAAAATCAGGTCTTTGGGCAAAATTTATATGGCTGATAGAGGACTACTCTAGGAACATTTCTGTAAAGCTTTTGTCAAAATATCTGCAGTAACACAGAAATAAATACCAAATGTCCACTTTCCCCATTGTAAGTCTATGGAACTTTAAGTTGCCATAGCAACCAGTCCACATGGGCAATGATAATATGAAACATACTTTAGCTAGAGGCAAATGTTATTAATATGTATGCAAAGTATCAGCTTCATCCTCCTCATGGCTTCACTTTTCCCATTATAAGTCAATGGAAACTATAAGTTGCCATAGCAACAAAAGTTCTTATGGGGTTGGAAGAAAAAACAAACTTTATGTAGAGGCTTCTGTCATCAACATGTTTGCACAATATCAGCATCATCCCCCATATGGCTTCTGAGCAAAAGATTTTTTCATTTTTTTTTTCGAAAATTTACCCTATATTTTGCCATGGCAACCAATCAAATCCAGCGATTTTGGAGAAAATTCATATGAAACACAGAGGACTATTCAAGAAACATTTCTGTAGAAAGAAAATCTAAATAAATGCAGTGAGACAGCAAAAATTGCCAATTTCCATTTTCCCCATTATAAGTCAATGGAAACTCTTAGTTGCCATAGCAACCAAACAGCTGGAGTAACTGCCATGAATGTAATTCTATAGAGGCTAGTACTAAGGTTCTTTCTGTAAAGTTTGAGCTTTATTGGCCACACAGTTTCTGTGGAGATGATTTTTAGATATTTTTCTATTTTTAACTATTCGGTTGCAATGGCAACCATCCAAATTGTGCAATTTGCATAAATTTAACAAGGCTGGTTAAAGACTACACAAGGTACATTTCTATATAAGTTTGTCAAAATATCTGCAGTGGCATAGCAATAAATGCAAATTTCCTATTTTGCCATTTTAAGTCAATGGTAACTTTAAGGTCCCATAGCAACCAAACTGCCAGAGCAATTGCCAAGAAAAACAGTACTTTTGTAGAAGCTAGTACTAAGATCCTTTCTGTGAAGTTTGAGATTTATTGGTTGCATAGTTTCTGAGGAGATGATTTTTGCATATATTTTCTATTTTGAACCTTTCGGTTGCCATGGCAACCAGCAAATAGTGCAATCTACATAAATTCCATGTGGTTGATAGAGGACTACTCAAGGAACATTTCTGTAAAAGTTTGTCAGAATATCTGCAGTGACATAGCAATAAATGCAAATTTTCAATTTTCCCCATACAAGTCAATGGAAACTTCAAGTTGCCATAGCAACCAAAGTTCTGAAGCGATTTGGATAAAAAACAGTATTATTGGTTCCCGCTGCCAATAAATGCTATATATGAAATTTGGTAACAATGGGCCTTGTAGTTTCAGAGAAGATGTCGTTTGAAAATGTTGACGGACGACGGACGGACGGACAACGGATGCCTGCCTATACTGTAAGCTCACCTGTGAGCCTTCGGCTCAGGTGAGCTAATAAAAAGTCAAAGTCTGTGAGTGATCTTCACCTCTAGGTAACAGGCATGGGTGGGAATGGTACAAAATAAAACTTCAGACCAACATCTATCATAATGCCAAACACAAACCCAACTCAACAAGGGTTTGAATTATATAGAGATCTTAAAAACTTTAACACAAAACAACTTTACCATAAAAAGTCAAAGTCAGTGACCTTGACCTCTAGGCCACAGGCATGGGTGAGGGTGATAAAACTTCGGACCATTATCTATCACCATGCCAAATATAAACCCAATCCATCAAAAGGTTTGGATAATATAAGATCTCAAAAACTTTAAAGCAAATGTTAACTTACGAACAGACGGACAGAAAAACGGACATCGGACAAAAGCTATACACCCCTCCTCATACTTCGTTTGCTGGGGGTATAATTACAGCCTTGCTGATATAATTATATAATGTAAAGTCTGATTTGATAGTTGTCATCTCACCCCTGTAGATTTGAGACTTGCAAGTGCTTAAGACAAGCAATATGTCTTATCAATGACAAAAAAAAAATGCAAATAAAAGCTCACCTCCAGCTCCATGATGCACATATATCCATATCCAGAATCTCCACAACCACAACACCCCATCAGCCAAAGTAGTAAGCCAAAGAATCTCATACATCAAGCAACAGTTCCTTAATCTTACTTATCTGCTATACTCCAGGGAACAACAAACGCTGGAGGGGACACCGGTGTTTAATTTAGAAACCAAAGAAAATCGACATGAGCTGTGTTGTCTTGTCTGCAAAAGAAGTACATTATGAATATTACTGACTTATTTGCAATAAAGAAAACTAGTTTCATGGGCACAGTTGAAAATATTTTAATGAATGAACATGCAGGGATGATCTCCACTCCATTCCATGTCTTTGTGATGACCTGATCCTCTTACAAAAAAAGAATTTGCTTCCTCTGAAGGAGCAAATTCTTTCTTGTAAGACAACCATTCCATGCACTGGGATGAAATTGTAGCCAATAGAATTAAGTGAGTCTCATGGACAATTCTACCTTCATGTTTTAAATAGGAATCAAAGTTTTACTGAATCTACATGCATATTCAAGAAATGCTTGAAACAGTTTTGAAGTTTATTAGAGCAAGGGCATTTACTAAGATAAATATGGTATATGGATATGGAGAACTGTTTGAAATGGCTTTGTGTAATTCCTTAGAACTCTTGTACTACATAACTCTTGTACTTGCCGGTGATTCACTTTTTCATCTGCAGAACATATTAAAATCCGAGCAAATATAAGGTACAAGATTACTGGTTCCGGATAAATAATACATAAAACTTCAAATTAAACTACAGTAGGTCTCTCTGTTACAAAACACTATCCTTTCCCAGTTTGGGGGGTAGGTAGGAGGGGGGGGGGGGTCTGACATCTAATTTTGAGTATGTGACATTCCAGCTGACAAACAATTTTGAGTACCTTCTGGATATTCCTGACATTTTTTTTACCATAATTATTAATCCGAATAAACGCCCTGCTCTAATAAACGCCCTTGCTTCTTTTCCAAAAATAGTTATATTAACTTCCATTAATTGCTGTAAGGTAGCTCGTTGAAAGGGGGTCTACTCCAAAAGGGAAGAATTTGTTTCTAGAGAAGCAAATGCCTTCCTATAAGGGTTGACCCTTCTGAGAAGGGTGACAAAAATAGTAGAGCTGCTTCCTCTGAAAGTACATGTATACCCATCACCTTTATAATGCTTATTAGGGATGAGTCATTTATTATCAGGTGTGGGGGCCGGGTACATTTTCATATCATTTACCAATATTGTTCCGACCCCCATAGTCTCACCTGATTTTTTTTCCTTTTTTAAAGATATTGCTGAAAACTTTTTAAAGACGGTATTCCCAAAACTGTGAAAAAAAACCAATACAACCATTAGGTTTCACATTTGTATAGGCAGAAACCTCAATGCTCTAATTAACCTGTTGTCACCCTTTTGTATGTCGATCTCTTCTTCATGTCCCAGAAATGACAGCTTACAAATTGTGAAAATACAGACAAACTAATGTTTTAAATTGTAGCATTTGCTCAGCTGTCCTCGAAGTCAAGTAGCCGGTCACCCATTCTGGTACTAACCGCTATCTCCTTTGCTTAATTTCTTGAAGGAGCCAACCACTCTACCTGAATCTCCATAAAGATGGTGCCAGCTTCTACAGCTAGGCTGTAAAAGTTGAAAAATTATACCACAGAGATTTTTTTCTCTACATAAGTGGTGCCCATAAAAAGCACCAGTCACAATTCAAAATGTATCTTTTTTCCCCAACTGCAAGTTGAAAAATTCCCAATTGCAGAAAGAATTTTTCTAGGGACCATCTTACAAGCATACATTTACTTGCTTGCTTAGAGAAATAGCAGATATATAGCAATAATTGAATGTAAATACTATATATTCAGTATCATGACCCCTATCACACCACTTGAGACTTAATAAAGGGTTTCCAAAATTCCAAATTGTAGGAAAATACTATGCGCTTTTTCCCAATTCCGTGGGCACCGGCACCATTCCAGTGTAGTAGTACGGCCAATTAGTGATGTGTAAATATGTATATAGGTATATAGAGTGTATAACTGACCAGTCTAACTGGTCCGGACCTTTTAGCCTAATGGTTGTGTGCTCGCTTTATAATCTCGGGGTCGAGAGTTCGATGCCCAGTCGGGGCGCTCGACAAAATTTTGTTTACAGATTTTTCTCCTCCTACTACATTGGTGCCTGGTGCCAGGATGCCAGTATTATTTGGCCCAAGGGCGAAGCAATGGCTGCAGAGTCAAAAAGAACCTAGATTAAAATTGTTTCATTTCCTTAACATTTGATGCAAATGTTCTTTGGTAGGATGGAGGAGTGTAGTAGTACGGCCAATTAGTGATGTGTAAATATGTATATAGGTATATAGAGTGTATAACTGACCAGTCAAACTGGTCCGGACCTTTGAGCCTAGTGGTTGTGTGCTCGCTTTATAATCTCGGGTTCAATTCCCAGTCGGGGCGCTCGACGAAATTTTCTTTACAAATTTTTCTCCTCCTACTACACCAAAATAGTGAAAAAATCACATACCAACAGTAGTAGAACACACATTTACACCATGTCTTGCACTGTAATGCACCTTAATATCACAGTCCAATTCCTGCAGACTCCATCAATACGCTGAAGGGATCGGTCTCTATCAATGGAACCCATAGTTCTACAATGAAAAACATAATTGGCGCTATTCATATTTTTCGTTGTTATTGGACATCTTTTTTCTTTTTATTTGGCTGTATTACCTTCTACCGATGCCAAAATATCAAGCATAGCAAATCAATTACAAGGGGTTACACTGTTATGCTTACCGCTGCGATTCAGCAATTACTACCAGCATTCTATCTATATTGTTCCATTCACATCTGTAGAGTCAGTGAAAACAAAGAACTCATCCAGAAGTTTCAATACTGGCATCTTGTTGATCTCGAAAGCACTTGAGCACATGAGCGTTGGATGATAGGTAAAGTATAAGCAATCCCCATCATAACCGTTGATTAGTCAATCCTCATTGTAACCGTTGATTAGTCAAACATATTTAGTTATTATTGCCTTTCTTCTTTTATCTGTCTTTTTGACAGCTCAATGATACTTTCAATGAAAATTTTCTTGATATTTTTGGACTTTCGCTGTATCTGAACGATACATAATTTCTTTAGTTCATGAAATGAAAAAGAGATTTTCTTGAGAAAATTATTTACTTTCATTTTTCAAATCTGCCGCGTCATAAGAAAATGTCCTGACAGACATATGCAAAAAAAATTACTGAAGACTCAGATCAGCCTGCACATCCAACAAGTCTAATCGGCATGTTTTCCGTGAATATGGATCTATGGAGCCTGGGCAAAGAGACTGCATGTAGGTGCAGGCGAGACTGAAGCTTTACTGGTTGCATTGGTCAATAGGCACTTTTTCATGCGACGCAGCCCAATGATTGTATGATTGAGCAGGGCTGGAGGGGGGAGGGTGGGACCAGAAAAAAAGGAATGAAGAAACAAGCCTCTAGACTGTTTTTGATGCAACAGCAGGGCGGTGCGTCAACGTTGATATGACATTGTTTTGAATTTGATGTTGTGTGCATAGATACAGAGGTTGCGGGAACAGATGAGAAAAGAAAATGACACACAGACACACATGTACACACACTTCTTTTTCATTGTAACAGTATGACGCCTAGCCCAGAATACACAGGGCCTAGTTGCAAAAATAAATCGGTATTTTACATTCACCTGGTATGTGTCGTCATCAAATTGGTTTCCCAATATTTCATTCGGAACACTTTAGCACTTGTTAAGTACCTGCAACGGGCTGTTGCCAACGAATATAAAAAAGTGAGATTTTGAAAGGTTTTCAGAACTTTTTGTCAGTCAAATGATGGTGGTTAACACATTTTTGTATGACTTTTCAAATGCTGTGTAGTAATTTCCTTGGTCATCACAGGAAAACCAAGTTTAAGCCGCTTGGATTCACGGTCGGCATTTGGTTTACCACGTCCATTTTTAGCGAAAAGTGAGCAAGTGAACTCAGATTTAACGTTCCACCAACAAGGCCATATGGAGACTGGACCTCGGTTTAAAGTCTCATCCGAAAGACCGGAGAAGCAGGGGATCGATTTGTCGACCCCTAGATTGGTAGTCTGGTGGGTTATCCACTACACTACAGCCGCTGCTTTTAGCGAAGAGACGGCGATGTGCCAGCCAATAATAATAATACCTCGACATTGATTTTAGGGGACTAGGGAACCCAAACTTTGCAGGTCGTGAAAACTAGTGACAATGGCAAATTTCCCTGATTTTCAAGTTTGGCGTTGTTTCGTCACAGCGCGTTTGTAGAATAGCTGGGTTTTACCTTTCTTTGTGGCTCTGTGCACTGGAAGGCCCAACATTGAAGGCTGATACGGATAGAAACTATTCTGCAGCAAAATGTGTTCAGGTCAACATTTTTCTGTTTCTATTTGCACTGTCATCGTTACAACTAGTTGCACCCTCTTTTCAAGGTTCACCTCATATCAAACAATACCAGGTTTATCGGGTTAATTTTACCAGAGAACATTTGCTTGGAGTGAGTGAGTGAACTCGGGGTTAACGTCCCACCACCAACGAGGTCATATGGAGATGGGCATTTGCTTGAACCGAGCAGGGGTAGTACCACGTTATGAATGTAATGACAGTGATGCACACTTTGAAACTCAAGTATGGTGTTCCGATAGGGTCAAAAGTCTATTTTTAGTGTGACACTAATATTATTTTACGTGGGACGTAAATTAATTTACGTCCCACGTATATTAATTTACGTCCCACGTAAAATAATTTACGTCCCACGTAAATTAATTTACGTTGGACGTTAATTAATTTACGTCCCACGTAAAATAATATTAGTGTCACACTAAAAATAGACTTTTGACCCTATCGGTGCGCCTAACCTGTTTTGTGACGCCAGAGCTCATTTGCATATAGCCAATCAAAATCGGTTTTACAAAAGTACAACTTGGTGACTCTCTGAAATAAAAGCCGGTACCGCGGTCCTACTAAAGACAGAAAATGACTTTTGCCACCGAAAAGAACTTCCGGGCACCGAACAGGACTTTTTTGGTCGTGAAATGCCATAAAAACATGTTTTAGAAATTTTAACATCATCATGATGTTAATCAGCACTTGAAAAATAATTTTGTGAATTGTAGTATCTTCATCCTAAAATTTCACAAAAATATTACAGCACCGAAAAGAACTCCACTGCTGGTCAGTGAAGAGATGTCATGTACCGACAAGGACTTCGCAAATGCCGAATTTCGGGCACCTAAAAGGATATTTTTCACTTAATGTTCCAGAAAATTATGTTGAGAAATAGTATATTTTACCCTTTATATTTATTGCATAAAATAGCATTTTTAAAAAAGTCCTTTTCGCTGCCCGAATGTTCTTTTCGGTCCTTTTCTTTTCGGTGGCAAAAGTCCTTTTCTGTCTTTAGTAGGACCCCGGTACCATGACACCTTTTTTTAATCAACCGGGCTTGATAGCTAAATCGGTAACGCGTCTGCCTACCGATTCAAGGGTTGTATCCGCCACGCGGGCTCGAATCCTGGTCCGGCCCGGATATATCTTTCGTAGAGATTTAGTAATAAAATCCTTCTACGGCCATTCCTTCCCTACCTCTGGTTCAAGTAGGGCAGTTGTCAGTTACTGGCGAAAGTATTGCAGGAGTACTGGTTAAGCAGGAGTACTGGTTAAGCGCTAAGATGGTCTGGGTCCGCCCAGGAAAGTGTGGTTAGGTTAACTGATGGTAGCCCCTCTGGTGCCCGGTTACCTTAAAGATCCATACTCTCTTTTTTATCTCATCACAAGTGAATGGAAAAGATGCATACCAAGATAGTTTGTACGATATTTTGGGCATCTATTTCTTCTTCTTCTTCTCCTCTTCCTCCTCTTCTTCTTATTATTATTTTCTTCAAATCAATATAAAGTACCTACATATAAAATTATAAAGCTTGAAATTTAATTTATAACGTCAAACTGTCATCAAATCCAAGGCGTGCGAGAATATCGGGGCTTGAGAACGATGCACAACAAGTTCAGGTTAAATCTTCAACAACTTTTAGGGGGTGGTCGGGTGGTGCGATGGTGCTGCGTGTACCTTCCAGTGCCTGGGCGTCCTACTGATTTGGATAATAGTAGGGCAAGCGCCGCCTGTGTTTGCAGTAGGTGCGGGTAGGGGTTGTTTGGACATTTTTTTTCTCTCGTCTATCATTTCTCTCTTCTTTCTCCCTCTCTCTGGGAGACGATCCGATATAGACTGAAATATCACACGAGCACATTTTTCTATGACAAACCTACTTGGTCACAGGAATTTTGCCCGTGTGAACGAGGCTTATTAAGGCATCCTTGGCTTGCGAAGATGTGCTATGACATAAAATAGTGCTTTATCAATTCAAAATGTTGAAGAAGACAAGTACACTACAGAAATAGTAGCGAACTGTGCAACACCTGCGGCCAACACTGCAAAACGTTTTACTTCAATATGACTGCTATACCCCGTATCGAAATGTATTTCATCCGTCCGTTTTCTTCCGTAGAAAGCGACTGCCATGACCCGTATACGTTAAAATTCCATATGGTATGAAAGACGCCGCTTTTGCTCAAGTGTTATCAATCAACGTGATCTTACTTATGAATTTATATTTGCTTTAGATATCTGGCTACCAAAAAAAACATCAAAATATTTTTATAAATTATTTACTTCTAGGAGAAATTAAGATTACAAAGACAAAATTCGATGGCAAAATCCATCCTTTTCATATTCTTGTGAAATTTCTCGTCAGTAACGCAGATAAAAACGAGAACGATGGCATGCAAATATATACATGATTACATACAAAAACGACAACTATCTATCTGCCACGAAACACATGCATAAAGTAGAAAAAATAAAGAAAATAACTCACCCGCGAAAAGGCACGTGCCTCGGTAAACATCTGTATTTTCCGTGCCCGACCGGATTCTACCAAAATGTTAAAGGTCGAATGTACGGTGTGGTGTCACCCCCCCCCCCAAATCGTACGCAGTATTCAGCCCAAATTAGAGAGTATTCAGTACGCAGAGTCATGGTATGCAGTATTCAAGAAAAACAGCAAATCGTACGCGTACTCGCAAAAAAGATATAGATAAATAAATTAATCGGCAGTCATTCGATAATAATGTGCAAAGCCGCAGTGGTTTCCTGTTGCATGACCTGACAATTGTAGAGATCTATAGCAAAACCGTCTCTTGGATACCTTGATATTTCTGCCACTGGTTGATACTTCTGCTACTGGTTGAAATGTGAAGGGTATCCAAGAGGCCCTTTTGCTATAGTGTATATGAGGCCTGATGCCGAAATGTTTGTGCATATCTTTCTCTTCTATAAAAGTCCAAGCACTAGGGAAGTCAGTGTCTAATAATTTACAAGGAGTGAAAGAGACAAAGCGTGCATTCATAAAACGCAATATTTTGCCAAAATAAAATTGGCAAAGTCCACAAAGTTCCATGCCTTCTCAGGGGGCATTGCGCATATTCCTGTTATTCCAAAACAAAACGTACATGTTTACATCCTTTAATGATCACAGAAAGTTTCATTTGAATTGGATCCTTAGTCGTTAGTTAGAAGGAAATGGATTTTTTATAATGTTTAAGACCCCATCTCTTTGGTGTTGGGAGCTTAGTATACTATATTTTTGCTTATCTTTACGTTTTGCACTTGCACATAAGGGCACAGCGAACTTTAAGCGTCTAGTAAGTTTGATGGATGTATCGTGACTATATGAGTGTTCGTATAACGCAACATTTGCCAAGACATCGTCTGGTAGGTTCCACCCCTGCCCAGGGACCACTAGGCATACTATCCCTAAATGCCCACAGAAAGCTTAATTTGAATCGGTTCACTAGTTAGAAATTCATCGATTTGTAGACTCTCCCACACCCCTGGGACCCGAGGCTAAACGTTTGTGCGCATCTAGATATGATACCCAACCATACCAACCACAACAATAAGTTTTCATGTTCCCATCGTTAGGTGTGGCAACTGTGACTTAAGAATGGACTGGCTAACTGACTGTACGAGGTGTGTTCCAAAATTAATGTCAGTCGCCAATCGTGCAATGTGGGCTCAAATCCACATCTTATCGATAGAGTGATCACTAAAGGTTCGGCATAAGTAAAAATCTCGCTCACAACTTTACAGACCTTTGTACAGTGTACGTCAGCAGCAACTTAAAGATGCTGCTCACACAGGTCGCCCTGCAACAACAACAACCAAAAGTAACATCGAAAAACATCACAATATCCTCAGAAAAGATACCCGATTTAAAGTGAGACAATTAGCCCGGTTAACAAACTTGTCGTTAGCACGAGTTCATGGTATTTTGAAGAAGCATTTTCAACTTAGGAAATGACTGCAAGAGGGATACCCCCATTTGTTGACAGATGAACAAAAGTGAACCCGTGTAGCAAATGCAAAATATATATAACTTCTGAAAATATACCCAAAAATAGCAAAGAGGCTTTCAACAATTTAGTCAGTGGTGATGAGACCTGGGTTTACTATTTTGAACCAAAGCGGATGTGTTCCAAGCGAATTTGGGCCAACAAAAGTGCGAGACGTCCAAGTGTTGCCAAACGAACACGAACGGTAAAGACGGTTTTGTATGTAATTTTCTTCGATTATAAGGGTCCAGTCATGCAAATTCCGGTGCCAAAAGGCAGAACAGTCACTGCAAAGTTCTATAAAAATAATGTACTACAAAAAAACTGGTGAAGTATACTACAAAACCCGCCGCCCCAAAACAGGACCTAAGCACCTCTGCCTCTTGCATGATAATGCTCCCGCTCATAAGGCACACCTTGTGACCGAGTTTTTGGAGTCAGAGGAGGCTACCGTCCTACCACATCCTCCATTTTCGTCAGACTTGGCTCCCTACGATTATTTTCTGTTTCCAAAACTCAAAATATCATTAAACTGGAAAGAGATGCAATTGGAACAATGCCATTGGATCTGCGGTTCATCAATATCTAATGGGTGTCCTCATTGAAGAGTATGTCAACTGCTTCCAAAAGTGGATTGGCCGGCTAAACATGTGTATTTAGGTAGATTGAAAGTATTTTGAAGGGTAGATCAAGTTAAAAAAGAGCATTTGCAGTAAAGGAAGAAACAAAACAAGTGACATGAATTTTGGAACAGACACACGGACTGACTTTCTCAGTATTATGCGAATATAACTACCCAGCTTTCAATGTGTGAAACAAAATGATGACGACAAAACCTCGGACCTAAAATATATAATAGCAAGGCATTCAATAAATTAGATACACAGCGAGGCTCCTGTAAATAAGGCATTTAAAATAAGGCATTTAATAAATTATATACTGAGGCTTCTGTAAATAAAGACTTTGTGAAAATTAGATGGCTATATGCATTCAATTAGAGCAGGCATCATTTAACTTGTACATGAATCAGTTGCTGCGACTTGTGGCGACAAGTGGGGACTTTCAGCAGTCAGCGCTGAGCAGAGATTCCCTCTAAATGTCATGTCCTTTTGAACAGCTTTTAACTAATTTACCTAATATCTGATCGGAATTTCAAAGGTATGCAGATCCGATTTACAGGGAGCAAGCATGTCATGCCTGCATATTTTTGGAGCTACATGTGTGGCTGCCCTGCATTAATTTTAGGGGTTTGGAGAAAAGGCGAATAATGGTTAAATAGAGCATTAGAATGCTGAGGAGATTTTGATATTATTTTCACGGCACGCATGCGCAGTGTCCAGCACCCCATTCCTCCCACCTCACCTACCGGCCCTGGGATAGGAGCTCAGAGATGACTGTTACCGACGAAAACACAGCTAACAAGTTTAGGAGTTGGAGAATATACAGTTAAAAATTGCACTGAAACGACAAACGAGTCAGAATTGTAAAGCTGAACATTCTGTTTAGGGTTTGCATTGATTAGCAATCACTTTAATTTAATGTTTCTGATCATTTGACTTCAAAATCTATAATGAATTTAAATCAGCCTTTTAAGCATGCTGCTAAATGTTTTCTTAATAATTACTAGGATTTTACATTGCGCTACTCCTTAAATAGTATTCAGTATTCAAGCCCGTTTTTAAAGAGTATTCAGTATTCAAGCTCAAAATTAAGCGGTATTCAGTATTCAAGGGGGGAGGGGGTGACACCCCCAGATATTGAACCCGAAAGGCAACTATCCCCCCCCCCATCTTCCCGGCGTTTTCTTACCGGCCTTCCCGGCGATAAGTGTGCACCTCTAAGTGACTACTGGTACGGTACTCGGCTTGGGGTTACTAGAGTTACCGGAATACACCTTATTACCGGAATATACCGGAATACACCAAAATAAACATTTTTATTATCAAAATTAACTTAAATATTGGTAGAATATATAAATAAGAACTATTTCCAGCTCAGATATTGCTATTTTTGCATCTGTAGTGAGAATAAATGGACAAGGGTATGGGCCTTGGATAGGTATCAGTACTCGTATCACTGTGCAGATAGCAAGCTGGTTAGGGTCTTTGTATGGGTCATTCACTTGCCGTTTTTTACATGCAGCTGTTACTAAAAGACATATTTTGGATAATATTACACTTATTCTGGTAATATTATAGTGTATTTCGGTAAATAAAAATGTGTACGTTGATATATTCCGGTAGATTCCGGTGTATTTTGGTATATTCCGGTAATTAAGTGTATTCCGGTATTTCTAGTAACCGCTCGGCTTTTGAGGAGTTTACTTCCCACGAGAAGTAGGTTAAAGTTACGGCAATAAGTTCGAAAATAGAATGTTTTACCGGTGAAACGACAATCATTTAGCAGAATATATACAAGACATAAAACATATTTTATGATTGTAAAGCTTCACTAATTTGTTCCGTCACAAACCTCTCCGTCGTTGGAAGGGCGAGTCCCGGCCTGGAGTCCGGGTTTTTATTTGACTAAACAAGCCAAGAGAATTTGTTAGGAAAATTTTGATTGGCTATATGCAAATGAGCCAATGGTCACGTAAACAGGTCCGAAACTATACAGGCGTCCCTTTAGGGTCAAAAGGTATTTTTAGTGTGACACTAATATTATTTTACGTGGGACGTAAATTAATTTACGTGGGACGTAAATTATTTTACGTGGGACGTAAATTATTTTACGTGGGACGTAAATTAATTTACGTGGGACGTAAATTAATTTACGTCCCACGTAAAATAATATTAGTGTCACACTAAAAATAGACTTTTGACCCTATCGGAACACCATACTCAAGCGCCCGTGGGTTGCCACTGCTAATTTTAACAGAACTTTGATTTTTTTTTCTCTCTCTATTCGAGAGACCAATGCATTGTGCTTCTTTATTAATATTCATCGTCTATTTTGTTGTGCCTTGCTCTATAGCCAGATAGACGGAGAGCTGCAACAGGGACCTACATATTACAGACAAACAGGGCGTCATTTAACCAGAATAAGGTAGACCCAACGTGTATGTTGTGCAAGGATGGCGAAGAATCCCTACAGCATTTCCTGCTTGACTGTACTGTGCTCTCCCCGGTACGAAACCCTATTATGAACTGTATAATCGAAGCTTGTAGTGGCTTATGTAATCCTGCTTGTGACATTAATACCCTGCTGAAGCTAGTTATAGACTGTAGTGCGCTAATAGACACTAACAATCACAAGTACGAACTGTCGAACATTGAATTTCAAACACGAAGATTGTGCTTTGCTCTGGACTGTGAACGGTTTAAGAGGCTGGCATTGATACCCCGACGTAACAGAATGGTGAAACCTAAGAGGTAGCTCCGTGGCATATCCTAGCAGGGTTGGTCTAATGATTAGTTTTTATAAGAAGTTTTAGAGACCGATAGCCAGAGACTTTTACGTCCTTTTTAATACCTACAAACTGTTTTTAAATCTGTGAGAGAACTGTACATATTCATAAACTGTAAATAGGGTGATGGGAGAGTTCATCATTTTAGAATAATAATATTACGCGACAGACAGCTATATCAACTACAACGATTTGTTCAACTCGTCAACTGGGAGAACTTATGTCAACAACAACAACAACAATACGGCGGCGGGTGATAATCTCCGGTATTCCCGGTATCCATGTCCCGGTATTCACAGGGGTACATGGGCTTGACAGGGCATAGATTCAAAACTACTGCACAGAATTTCATAAGTTTGGTGTCATTTGAAAGGCAATACACCAATCTATAATATGAAATAAATTTGGTTTATATTTATTTTATTTTCTTCCATTTATTTGCAACTGAAGTCCCGGTATCCGGATTTTGTTGTCCCGGTATCCATGGGGTAGGCATGTTTAACTTCAAATAAAATTCAAACTACTGGACCGAATTTGGCATATTAAAAATCAGATAAAAGATAATATTTTAGTCTAAACACAACACGTAAAATTTGTAAATTTGACTTAGCTATTTTGCAGAAATAATACCTCAAAGTCCCGGTACCGGGATTTTTTGTCCCGGTATCCATGTGGTAGCTATCATTTGCCTCATATAAAACATAAACTACTGAACCGAATTTCAAAAGTTGAATATCAATGTACAGGCAATGTTTTTATCTTATTGAAACATTAGAATTTTTTAAAATTTACCTGTTCATTTGGTAGCAATAATGCTTCGAAGTCCCGGTATCCGCTCTTTTCATTCCCGGTATCCATAGATACCTGTATGATGTATGTGGCGTGAAATAAGATCATAATTTCCGCGTTAAAATTAATAAAAATTGCATTAACAGAAATTTTTTGTAATAGATAAAGGTTAAAATAGATTCAACGTGCCTCAGCAGCCGTATACCACCAACATCCTGATATTCGGATAATGGTAAGGCACAGACCGACCAAGCTTGCAGCAGGTGCGGGATGGTGGTTGTTTAGATTTTTTTGTTCTCTCATCTATCCTGTTCATTCTTTTTCTTTCTTCATCTGTCTAGGAGACGGTATGATACAGATTGAAAATTGTCTCAAAGAGCTGTTATATCCAAAACAATTTAACGACCTCAAGGATAACATACCCCCCCCCCCCCCACACACACACACCAGCCCTCCCGCCCACACACGAGCACACACTACAGATAAAAAACAAACACACACACGCACACAAAAATCGAACAGGTATATGTTTTTCCTATGAAATCATTTAATTATTGCACACATTAAGGGTAAACGATATATAGTCATCACAGAACTTGGAAATTTTTAGAAAAAAAAGTTTATAAACAAGTTTTTCGGCCTTTTTTAAAACCCAAAGTTCTGACCGTACTTGATCATTTATCTTTTTTGGTAGTTTGACGTTGGAACAATGTTGATTCAATGTTGTGTGCCTGTTGGGTTAATAATCTTTGAAAGAAAACAAATCAGAAACATAGTAGCGTACATAATCAAGCTAAAGCATAAATCATATGCAAGAAAATGCTATATGAAAAGTTATATGGCGGGAACACCGCGTCGAAACGACAGCGCAACGAGGTAGATGTGACGTCATAACGTCCGACCGACGTCGAAACGATGTCATTTTAACCTTGCGTATATACTAGATAACAGCGAGGGAGTAATTGACAGAACATTTAAATCGCCACAAGAAACGCATTGCCAATTATACTGAAAGGATTTAAAAACTTCCACCCATTAATTTTGAATATCTCAAAAATGAATGAAGCTACGTCCACCAAACTTTTAAAACATATATATTCTCTTATACCTGATTACATCAATATACCGAATCTGAAATCATTCCACCGAATCGGTCAGGACAAGCACGTGCTCCTCGTGTCCTTATTACCGTTTACATAAGGATGAATAGCTCCATGTATACAGTTTTCTGATGAAACATTTCTCTTACAATATCAAATTGAATTTTAAAAGTTTGAACTCGGTCTGTGGCTTTATTTTGCCTACCGCGCCGAAATATCGCAAACAGGCGCAGAGTTTTGGGGCAGATAAATGCTGTAATTTCAAAAAGTGACGTCGCGTGACAATTTTATGTGTTAATTACGACAATTCAAAAACTCAGACGACGTGCACTCTTTACAGGAAACTCAAAAGACCGTCAGAAAAACACCTAACCGAGATTACAAACCAGAGATCATGACGTTAACTAACGTCGACGCCGTCTCCGTAATAGGCTTTGCGCGACAGCATCATCCGCAATGATACTTGCAAATCAACGTGGATGACGTCACAATATTAAGACAGTAAGAAATGGTCGAAAACAGTGTTACATAAGATAACGCCGGCATCGCCTTATTCATTTCAGTGACGTAACGCTCCTTTACTGACGTCAATTACGTAAATGAAACGAATAAACTGCGTAATCTTAAAATTTGATAAGTTTCAAGCATTTTGTCGTTAAATATTCAACACTTTCATGAGTGAACAGATCAGCAGCCAGCAATAAAAAGTGGAAGTTTTTAAATCCTTTCAGTATAGTTTATACTGCCGATTGAGACAGGCCATTGCACTTTTATGATACCATTTTTTTTGCATTTTCTGCTCTCGCAGCACAGCATATTATCAACAAATTCTGGTAATTTGCAGTGGCACCAAACAGAAATTTTGAAACATTTTGGATTCATGGGTCTTATTATCGTTTCTAATAGACTTAAGATGGTATTACCAAAATTGAGTAGATAAAGAATATGAAGAAGAAGAAAAAAAACGTTTTCCCATGTCTCTTCATATTAAAGCTGCTCATTTCACGCCTCGTTAACCATCGGCGTGCGTCGCCATGCCTCATTACATGTATAATTGAGTATTTCACAGTTTTACAACTCCATTTTAAGGCAGTGGAGAAAGAAAAATGAAGACAAATTTTGAATTAGGAAAAAAAAAAACATACTAAAAATTATTTTTATATAATGTTCTGAAAATAGTCAACGTTTTCGGCATCATGTATTGATGCCGCAGTTGAATATGTTATGATTCTAAATTGGAATCAATTATGATACTAAATTGTGTTTGAAATTAATGTTGTAAGACTCTCGTATAATACTGTAGTATATACCATATTAATTCAGCATGATCGTGACTATATCAATAATAGTATCAAATTATATTCCATTGTTCTATGATAGACTATTCCAGAATTTTGACTTTTTTTTTTTGCTCTCAGAACGATTTTCGTCGATATATGTTTATTCATTTATTTTATTTATATATTATTTAATTACCGTATCATTTATGTGACAAGTTTTTTTTTAATGAACAGCGAATGTCAAGGCGATCAACGTAAACAGTAAGACAAACAGGTCTGGGCTGAACAGTGCAGATCCAGATCAGACTGCTCCTGGAGAGCAGTCTGACCTGGGTCTACACTGCTTGCCTTTCCACTAGCACTTCATGGGTACTCCATTTGTGGGTAAATTAGGAATGTTCATCTTGTAGGATGCTGTTATCTTCGTATGTAATATGGATAATTAATATGATATTTTAACATGTTATGTAGTATTTGGGCTGCTTTTACGTTTTGCAGGAATAAAAAATGCCGACCTGCCTACTCTAAGAAATCATCTTCGTTCGACAACTGTAAACATAGTATTTTTTATGCTTGACCTAACATGGATTGCATTAAGATTGGGATTCTGATCAGCTTACATATCCACTCATGCTGGTCAGTTTCTTGGCTTTTGGTTGTCTTGAAAATAGAAGGTTCTCATGAAAACGCTAGCCGATGAAGGTCTCCTGTTCGCGGTTTCCAGTCAATATATCCAATGATTACCATTTATGATACAAGTCATGCCAGTCCATTTGTTGATACACTTTTATTTTGCGAACCGATTGTGATTCAATGTCAGGTTAGCTGCGGATATGTGTATCCTTGAGGTTGTTAAATTGTTTTGGATATAACGGCTCTTTGAGACAATAATCAGTCGATATCAAACCGTCTCCTAGACAGAAGAAGAAAGAAAAAACCGGATAGATGAGACGACAAAAAAATCTAAACAGCCACCATCCCGCACCTGCTGCAAACACGGTCGGTCCGGCTGCTGAAGCACGTTGAGTCTATTTTAACCTTTATCTATTACAAAAATATTTTTGTTAATGCAATTTTAATTAATTTTAACGAGGAATTATGAACATGCCTACCCCATGGATACCGGGACAACAAAATCCGGATACCGGGACTTTAGATGCAAATAAATAGAAGAAAATAAAATAAATATGAACAAAATTTATTTTATATTATAGATTAACGTATTGCCTTTTAAATGACACCAAATTTATGAAATGCTGTGCAGTAGTTTTGAATCTATGCCCTGTGATAGGGCATGGTGCTTGTGCACTGCATTTCCTCTCAGTGCCCTGTATCAATGAGTGCACTTATGTTTAGTTCACTTCAATACTTAAAAAGAGGGG
This sequence comes from Ctena decussata, assembly GCA_963989385.1. Lineage (NCBI taxonomy): Eukaryota > Metazoa > Mollusca > Bivalvia > Lucinida > Lucinidae > Ctena > Ctena decussata. The sequence continues at coordinate 23,058,651 of OZ022509.1, forward strand.
CTCTGGACAAGAAAAATACTGTAAGAATATAGGGAGGAAGAAATTTTGTAATTACTTGTGACAGGGTTATGCTTCTTGTGCATTGCACTTCTCCTTATTGAACTCTATCAATGTGTAAAATTTCATTTAGTTATTTTTAATTCTTCCAGAGATATGCTCTGGACAAGCAAAAAAAAAAATGCCGGGCCGCGTAGCGCAATCGGTAGGGCACCTGACTCATAAGTCAGAGGTCCTGGGTTCGAACCCGTTTTAGCCACATACTTTCGTTTCTCCTTCCGCTGATTCAAGAAGGGCAGTTGTCAGTTACTGGCGAAAGTATGTGCACTTAGTACTGGTTAACCGCGAAGGAGGTCTAAGCCTGCCCAGGAATAGTGTGGCTAAGTTAACTGACCGTCCCGACATGACCATAGCTGTTTACCGTGGACGTTAAGCATCAAATCAATGAAATTAATCTGACAAGCAAAATACTCTAAAAAACAAGGATTTGTAATTGCTCGCAACAGAGTTCCCCCATTTCTATCTTTCATTGTGTGAACTTTCATTGACTTCCCTCTAATACTTTTATAGATATGCTCCGGACAAAGTGTGATGGACGGAAGGATGGATGGATGGACAGACAGATAGGAAGGATGGACGGACTATATTCTCATCCTTCGCGGAGCATAAAACTTATATCGTTATTGAAAATACACTTAGTGCCGAAGATACCTGTTTGCATTACAAAGAGGGTCCTAGCAATTATTTTTATCCCCAGACCGAAAGGTTTTGGGGATATAGCCGAAAGGTTCTGGGGCATATAGCGATGAGCCTGGCGTCCGTCCGTAACTATTTTCTTGTCCGCTCTATATCTTAAATACCCTTTGGAATATGTTCATGAAACTTCACACTTATGAAGAACAGGTCATGACGATGTGTCACGTACAAGAATGGTTACTCTTATTATTTTACTTTTTGAGTTATCTCCCCTTTGGTGATTTTTTGGCAGATTAGTGTCCGCTCTGTATCTTGAATACCCTTTGGAATATTTTCATGATACTAAACTCATATGTAAAACAGGTCATGGCGATGTGTCGCGAACAAGAATCACAACTCTTGCTTTCTTACTTTTTTAGTTATTTCCCCTTGATGGTTTTAGGTGTGATTTCTTTGTGATTTCGTGTCCGCTCTATTACTTGAATACCTTTTGAAATATTTTCATGATACTTCACAGATACGTAGAACAGGTCATGACGATGTGTCGCCAACAAGAATGAGAACTCTTGCTTTCTTACTTTTTGAGTTATTTCCCCTTTATGGTTTTAGGTTTGATTTTGTGTCCGCTCTATAACTTGAATACCTTTTGAAATATTTCCATGATACCTCAGATATGTAGACCAGGCCATGAGGATGTGTCGCAAACAAGAATGACAACTCTTGCTTTCTTACTTTTTGAGTTATTTCCCCCTTTATGGTTTTAGCTGTAATTTTATGTTGCTCCATGACTTGAATACCCTTTGAAATAGTTCATGATACTTCACAGATATGTAGAACAGTTCATGAAAATTTGTCTGATACATGAATGACAACTCTGTCACTTATACTTTTTTAGTTTTTCCCTGTGGAAGTTCGAGCTGCATTTAGCTGTCTCTGCTTTATATCTGTATAACCCGGGCTTGCTCCACAATTTTAATACCCTTATAACTTTTAGAATATTGATGATCATGCCATGATATCTTATCATGTTCCTAACTCTTTCTGACCCCCCCCCCTTCATCCCCCGCCCCAGATTTGGATTCTTTGAACGTCCTTTTTAGGAAACGGAACAGACCACCAAAGATGGCGGACCGGTTTGCACACGTTAGGTAGGTGCTTCGTTTTATCGAGTTTTCTGACACATATCGTATGTATCATTCAAACGAGCGATATTAGCGATCGAAGAATACATTTCTACATATAAAACAGGCAGTGGTGCGATGCAAAGTATACACGCTTGTAATGGCATATTTTTCAAGTCTGTTATAGTGCAATTTAATTTTTAGTGGTGACCCAAATATTTTCTTGACTTTCCTGTGAAACGTTACTCATATATTTTTGTATTTTTTTTTTATAAAATACGATGCCCAATCAATTCTGTCTCTGACCCAGAAAACCGTGTTTAAATCTCATGGTTGGTTTATGAGAAATATTCCTTTTTATATGCCGTGTAATTTGCATATATCACCGGAACATACTCGCTAGTTCAACACAAATTATGTGTTTTGTGCAGGAAAATGTCAACGGAACATCTCGCAGAAAATCTCGAAACTTTCAACGGATTTCGCCACATTACTGCCTGTTTGATATGGAGAAATACATTCTTCGTTTGCTGATATGGCTAGTTTGACTGAGGCATACGAGGCATAGTCATATAATTCGATAAAACGAAGCATAACTTAGCGTGTGTAAACCGGTCCGCCCTATTTGGTGGGCTGTTCCGTTTCCGAAAAAGGATGTTCCGGATCTTGATCCAGACAGTGCTGTAGGCAGTGCCTATTTTCGTATTAACTAAATATGCCATCCATGTCAGGTTATTTTATCCGTTCATATAATGGGCTTATTTCATGTGTAAAAATTCAGATGTATGCTGATAAAAAAAAGAAATGCCAAACTGACTAAGTAAATAAACTGCAGGAACTAACCGAATCAGATCCCAAACCTTATCCGCAACACCAAAGGGAAAGTTGGACAAACACACCAATCAAGCAACAAAATCACATGTGCTAATCGGAGTCAGCAACCTTCCCCCAAACTGTCGGCAACCCAGTAACCTTTACAGAGCCAAACCACCTAAACATTTTAAGTTGCACAGCACCGAACACCAAACAAATGCAACTGCAACGAAGGAACAGCCTAGGGGCAGTCAGTATAAAATTGGAGGGAGGGGGGGGGGTTGGGTGGGTGGAAAGGGGGATTAAACCAGTTTTACCGGATCCCAACCTTCAACCTCACCCTCTGCCGTGGTTTACACCATTTAGTTGGTTGTTCGGTTCGTATGGTTATCAAGTCATCAATGAGTAATCACAATTAAAGCAAAGAAAAGACGGTTATAAGGAAAGGATAAGGACTCGACAACCAAAGCTCGTAGAAAAATCCGGAGATTCCTGTGGCGTCAACAACACCACTGACGCAAAGTATGACCACCAGCTGAGCCACGGTGCCATCTTGGGTTCTGCTTCACTTAACAAAATTTCTAATTGGTCAGTTTTCTTCTTTGCAGAAATATTATTTCTAAAGAATATTATCATAATCAAAAGTTTGGTTTTGTCCTCTTATTAAAATTGATTTCTGTTATCAAAACTTTACTATGATATTAGAGTTATGATCTCTTGTTTGTAAACTTTAGAACCATTTAAAACACTCAAACCTGCATCAAACTGCCACAAAATCATGACAGTTCAGAAGTAAATTAAGTTATCTATTATAAAAATATGAAAATTGTACCCAGTCCTCATAAACTTCTTGTCTATATTAATTTTAAAATTGAAGTTTTGAATTAACCTCCCTTTGAATGTTTGTGTAACTCTTAATACAGACTTCGAATCGCAGTAAACCATTTCGAAAATGCATGAGCGATTGTGCTGGTTGTGAAATGCAAGCATATACGGATATCCATTTGTTCTTACTAATTTTTTCCCACATAAATTTGAATTTGCAAAAGGCTTAATTCTATGGAAAAAGTGAACAATTAGAAATTTTGTTCAGTGTAGATGGAAGTTGCCCAACACCTGAAGCTTTAAATCGATGTACCATGAAATATAGATCATGAGTACTATGAAGTAAACCTAGCATCCCAAACTGATGAAAGTCCTTCAAATAATGTTCCAGTTACTTTGCAAAATCTTTGGATGATTAGATAAGAACGGCAGTGCTTGAAGTGTGTCATCTTTCTTGGTTCTTGCTAAAAATAAACTGTTAACTGTTGTCTGGAGAAAAGACTCTGCCGAAATCTAATGGAGGTAGCAATCTCCTGGTTGAAATGCCATACTGTTTTCTAATTTTCATTCGTTCTCTGCCATAATTGACATCAACCCAGCTTGCCTGACCATTCTGCAGAATGGTTTTGCATCTAGTGCAACAATAAAATCCACCCCTTCTATATAACATGTTGGAAGTACAGGTTGGGTGTGTTGGTGTTGCACAGCATGGCATTTTTGCTATTTTTTTTGTTATCATACACCATATATGTGGCATCGTCACTTAATTTTAGAGTGTAAACAATTTTTCCCCTGCATATGTAACAAAAAGCATAACGAATGTTTTCCATATAAACTGTCCTTCTAAGATGATCTCTGACAGTTTTCTTTAAGGTTTTCATTCCCATACAGGAAATATCTTTTAGCAAACATTTCGACTGGGGTATTCTGAATGATTCTGTGAATGCATGATAAAAAGCAATTGTCTGAGGGTGTGAAGTGGAATAATACATACAAAACAATTTCATAAACAATGGTGACAGAGTCAGATTATGTGTAAAATACACATGCAATTCTTCAAACACCAAATCCACACAAAAATAGTCTGCTAGTATAAAAACTGCTGATGCATGAAGAACAGATAACAATTTTGGTAGTATTGGCCTTGACTGAATAATTGTATCTAGAAAATACTGGCAATTATCCAAAGTTACAGATGGTGGGAAGAAAAGTTCACGAAGCCTCTCCTTTTTAAAATCACGATATGCAAAGTGAAAAAATCTTGCAACTACTTTTAGTCGCATAAAATCAACACCGAGAAACGACTCTTTAGTCTTGTTTGCTTCAACAGCAATAGATGGCTCTGTGATCATATTTGATTTGCCAACAGCAGATGGCTCTGTGGTCATATTTGCTTCGCAAACAACAGATAACTCTGTGGTCATTTCTGATTCAGCAACAGCAGAGGTTAAAAATATAGTGTAAGATAATTACAAAATGTAATAAACAATCACAAATGTAGTAATAAACAATCACAAAATACAATCACAAAACAAAAATTAAAAGGTATAACCGAAGAAAAACTACTACATAAGTTTTTACAATATGTACAAATGGTACCTCAACAGGGGGCAGGGATGGTACCACTTTTCCCTGAATTCAGCATTTCTTTTTGCTGTAAACAATATAATATTATTGCTGTCAGCAGTTTGATTTGCCTCTACAAGTAACACTCTTATTTTTTTGTCTCTGTGCCAGTCGACTTGTTTTTCCAATTGCTGAATTGTTTACCCCAAAACAAATATAGCTATGTTGGAACAGCTATATTTTATAAACAAGTATGCCCAGTTTTTTTACTCTCATCCGGTATCATGTTCTATAGGTACCGGTAAAAACAAGAAAGAAAATATCATAGGATCAAGAATAATCCATAGTTGAACAAGAGGGCCTCATCTGGTCGCGCACTTGAGTAAAAGGATCAAACATGAAACTAGGATCATCATTAGTACAAAGCCGATAGTTTCAAAACGGTAAAATTTGGGCGATAGTGGTTAAATGTCAAAGAATGACTTTGACCTATATTGCTAAAAATTCTTCATGCACTCATGTATTTGACTATAGTTAATAACTTTTCACCAAAATCTTATACAAATTCTAAAGATTCTTGTCTCAAGCAAGGATCAAACTTGATACCGCTAGATCAGCAGGCCAGCGCTTAGCCTGCTGAGCTACCTGGTCTCCTACTGCTGGTATTATTCAAGTCGCCAATGCTACATAACACGTTTCAAGGCCATCGGTCAGTTGGTTGTAGAGAAGAACTTTTAATGTTTTTACCATATATGGGCACGGCGGCAGTGTTGGTCATGTGACCTGGAACTGTTGAACAAAGTTTTGTTTCCTTAGCCCCACGAGGACAATAAGATATTTGGGTAACATTTGCTCATTGGCTTTTGAGGAGATGTTTGAATGGCTTTGACGTTTTGTACTCACAAATCTTATGTACTCTTTAGGATGACGGTCTATATTAAGTTTGAGGCCAAAATCTTAAAGACTTTTCATGAAATTTTATGTTCTAGCATTTTCCCATATTTGACCGTGTCATAAAAAAGGAAATGTCAACCAAAGAGCATCATTTGAACAACCTTGATAGTTCTCGAGTACACCATGCTAAGTTTATAGGCCATATATCAATTGGTAAAGGAGAAGAAGATATTTAACTGTTTACAATATATGGGCATGGTGGCCAGGTTGGTCATGTGACCTGGACCGTTTGAACGATTTTTATCTCTCAGCCTCTGGAGACTATATGATATTCAGTTACAATTTCACGAGTGGTTTTTTGATAAGATCTTAGAAATTGTCGAAATATGAGAGTCCTAGGTCGAAGGTCAAAGAATGACCTTGACTTTTTGTACTCACAAATCATTTACTCATTAAGAGACTGCATACCACCGGCTAATAAAACAATTCACATTTTAATGGACAAGAAACATAGGTTTATTGTAGAAACATCACAAGTAATTCTCAATAGGTTTTTGCTTCCATTTTAAGCCTTATATGTATCAAAACAACAAATTATCAGCAAACAAAAAAGTAAAAATAATAATAAGATGGATATTCAAAAAAATAGATTTTCCAAGGGAAGTAACTGAAATTATACTTTGCAAGGGAACTAATTCAAAATACTACTTAATTTTCTCAGATTTTTTTTGTCTATATGAGAATGTAATATTATGCATTAATTTTGTACTATTTTTTCATAGTGGTAAGGAATTAAACAAATTTGCTTTACTTGCCAGCAAGAAAACAACTATATAGAATGGCTTGTATTGGTTATAGATAAATTCGTATAAAACTTTTTCTTTTAAGGTAAATGTATAATATGTGCATTTGATACATGAATTCTTTGAGATATTTGTATGAATGGCTTAATGGTTTCCAGATAATAATAATGTTGATAAATAAAAAGGAAATTTGCACCTGAATTGTGTAATGGTTTTCATTTCATATTTTTCCTGCTACCCGCAGTTAACTTTAATTTATATATATCTACATTGTACCTACATTGTATATATCATGAGATAAAAATTATACCATGAAACTAATAATTATGATTAATGTAACTTTGGTTTCATTATTTGAAAATAATAGGAACTATAGTAACTGGTTGTCAGAGCCTCACAGGCTGGTGACAACCCGTTGTCTCTAGCATGTGAGGCTGCTGACAACCGGTTGTCAGCAACCACTTCTTTTTTATGTTATGCATTTAAGCAGCATTACAGTGATCAAGCACAATTGATTATGAGCTGAATGATTCACAGCCTGAAAGGAGATAGATATATGTTTGAAGTAAGTATGTATTGGCTGGTTGATACAGAATTTTGTATGTCTGTGGTTCACTCAGCAATCATCAGTTTTGTTCTTTTGAGCTTGCCGTACATGATTGCATCAGATTTGACCCGGACATACAGTTAAGTTCATTCACCAAAGAGAAGGCCTACAGGACTGCGAAACATTTAGTTAAAATAGGTTGGTACGTATGATAAAGATATACGTTGCGTACATATTAATGTTTAGTCTTAACACAAACCAGCATATTCGCATGATTATAGTTCTACAAGTTCACATTTTCATGAAAGTACTTAGACTATGTTAAGTAGTTGGCCTACCTTAAAACCATTATATCAGTTTAAAAACTGGTTTTTTTTTTGTTTATTTTGGGGGGGGGGGGGGGGGGGGGGGAGGGGTAGTTTTTTTTTTTTTCGTTTTTTTTTTTGGCCACTGAAATATACTCTTTTACTTCGGAGAAGCATAAATCGTGAGTTACATGACATTGAGGCCTGCGAATGCTTTGTCACCAGTTCCATATGTAAGGACACTGAGCAAAGTTTTTGCACTGATCAATGACTTGTACCACAAACTAACAGGCATCTTAACCAAAATGGGGTGCATATTTAAGGTTGTAAAAAGGTTATTTAAAGATTACCTGAAGTTATTTGGAAGGGTTTTTTTTGCAACGTTACAGGATAACACTTTAGAAACACTAAGAAAACTTTCAAATAAAAAGTAAATAAATTAAATAAATAAATAGCTGAACGTTAAAGTCTAACGTCGAAAGTCTAAACCTTAATCATCGTAGCTTAAACGTTTTTACAACATTTTTGTGTTAGCTGGGTGCATACATTTCATTTTAAAGACTCTTTATTTGAGCACAAGTATTAACTATTACCTTCTGCGCCTCATAGCACAGTTTTCCAGCTCTGAAGAAGAAATTCGTGGCAGTTGTCAAATTAAGGTTTCATGACTTCCTTCTGCTCCAAGAAGAGACACTAAATTTAAAACCAGGCGGAATGGTAATAAAACAACTGTGAGCATCACTTTACAGAAGTAAGGAAAACATTTAATGAATTGGCTGTTAAACTTACAGACACTGAGTCGAGCAAACAGTTTAAGGAGAAATTTCTTGCTTTAGGATTTTATGTTGTCTAGTAGGAAATAAAATCAAAAGAAATGTTCACAGGCTAATGAAAAAGGGACCAAAGTGCACCACAGTGCCAGAGTTAGACGATGTCATTATAACAATCTGTTCAAGAAAATATCTATTTGACAGAAATGTTCTTATACATAATGTACTTTATAGCAAGTTTGGAAAACTACAACCAGCTTCTGAACCTCCGTTTGAGGTTTGTGCTTATCACCCTCAGAAGAAACTATGGTATTACATGTAAAATTTCTTTAATGGAGAAAACTTTTCTTTTTATACCATGATGACACGTTTCAGTTTGGAAGATGTTAAATGTACGAGCACAAACTATAATATGATCATATATATTTGAAAATCAAGTTGAATATTTACGGTAACTTACAGAACAACTGGTATCATCTGAGAAAAATATTTGCACAGTTCTTTGTACAAAAGCAGTCTCCAAGATTAGCCGGTATGATAATGACGAAGACTGAGTACTATTTCATTTGTTTAGGCTGATGACAGATGACAGTTGGAGTCAAGTGTTTGCCACCGAAAGATTTGTGTATGATCCTTGTTTAAATGATGATCATACTTTTGTCGGTGTAAGCAGTGTCAGCAAAGAAACAGTTCTTCTGTTTTACGAGGATGAACTCGTTTACGAGTACGTTGCCAATCTAAATAAGGCTCTTCCAAAAGGCTGTCAGATATACCAAGAAAAAACGCTCTTTTTGCATGTCCATACTGCTTTTGGATACAATGTCAAATCATATCTAGTCCAGGTGGCCATGGCGTTTTATTATTATTATTATTATTAAATATAATGAGAGAAACATTGAGTGTATAAACATGTAAACTTAAATAGTATTTTATGTCCATACTACTGTTGGATTCAATGTCCGTTCGTGTGAGATAGGTAGCCATGGCTTTATATGATACTTAAAGCAAATGAGAAAAGTGAACCAAATTGCTGTTGGCTTCAAATTAAACAAGAGGCCATGAATCGCTCACCTGAGCAATTGGCAAAGTGGCTTTATCTTATGTCTGAAATTGTCAAAATATGAGCCTTGGGTAAATTTTCAAAGAATGACCATGACCTCTTGTGCTCATACGTATTCATGTACTCATTAAGATAATCATATATACCATTTTAGGCCAAAAGCTTCAAAACTTTCCATGTTCTAGAAGTTTCCCATATTTTATTCTGTCGCAAAAAGGTCAGGGTAAACCCAATGTCATCATTTGAACAGTCTTGGTAGTACTCTAGTACTCCTATATGAAATGTGTTTACAATTGGCACTTTGGCTTTTGAAGAAAAGTTTGAAAATGTCAAAATATGAGAGATCTGGGTCAAAGGTCAAATAATGACCTTGACTTCTTTTATTCTTCATGATCTCATTATGACGACGGTATATACCATTTTTAGGCCAAAATCCTTAAAATCTCCCATAAAATCTAATGTTCTAGCATTTTACAATTTTTGACCTTGCCGTAAAAAAGGTCAACGTCATAATTTGAACAATCTTGATAGAACTGGAGTATCGAATGCTACATACCATGTTTCAAGGTGATCGGTCAATTGGTTCTGGATCAGAAGATATTTAAAGGTTTTCACTATATATGGGCATGGCGGCTATGTTGATCATGTGACCCAGACCATTTGAACACATTTTCGTTCCCCCAACCCCTGTAAGCTCTATGACTTATGGTTACAAATTGCTCAGTGGCTTTTAAGAAGAAGTTTGAAATTGTCAAACTATGAGGATTCAGGGTCAAAGGTCAAAGATTGCCCTTGATCTCTTGTACTCATGAATCTTTATGTAAACATTAAGATGACTGTATTTACCAATGTTTAGGCCTTAATCTTCAAACCTTTCCATGAAATCTTATGTTCTAGCATGTTTCCATATTTTATCATGCCGCAAAAAAGGTCAAGGTAAACCCAGGGTCATCATTTCAACAGTCTTGGTAGCACTTTAGTACTCCTATATGAAATGTTTTACAATTGACTCTTTGGCTTTTGAAGAAATGTATGAAAATGTCAAAATATGAGAGATCTGGGTCAAAGGACAAAGAATGACCTTGACTTCTTGTATTCTTCATGCTCTCATTAAGACGACTGTATATACCAATTCTTAGGCCAAAATCCTTAAAACCTCCCATCAAATCTTATGTTCTAGCATTTTTCCATATTTGACCTATCCGTCAAAAAGGTCAAGGTCAACCCAAGATCATAATTTGAAAAATCTTGATAGAACTGGAGTATCCAATGCTACATACCATTCAAGGTGATTGGTCAATTGGTTATGGAGAAGAAGATTTTTAAATGTTTTTACTATATATGGGCATGGCGGCTATGTTGATCATGTGACCCAGACTATTTGAAGAAATTTTCGTTCCCTCTACCCCTTAAGACTCTATGACTTTTGGTTACATATTGCTCAGTGGCTTTTAAGAAGAAGTTTGAAATTGTCAAACTATGAGGATTCAGGGTCAAAGGTCAAAGAATGCCTTCGACCTCTTGTACTCATGAATCTTTATGTTATCATTAAGATGACTGTATTTACCAATTTTTAGCTCTAAATCTTCAAAACTTTCCATGAAATCTTATGTTCTAGCATTTTCCCATATTTTATCATGCCGTAAAATGGTTAAGGTCAACCCTAGGTCATCAGTTTGAAAGTTGATAGTACTTGAGTTCCCAATACTTCATATAAAGTGTCAATGCCATCGGTCAATCGGTTGTGGAGAAGAAGATTTTTAAATGTTTTACCATATATGGGCATGGCGGCCACGTTGTTGTTGTGACCTGGACTGTTTAAACAAATTTTCATTCCCTCAACTGCTGGAGGCTCTATATGAAATTTGGCTACAATTGGCCAACTGGTTTTTGAGGAGATTGTTTGAAATTTCAAAATATGAGAGTTGTGGGTCAAAGGTCAAAGAAAGACCACGACCTCTTGTACTCACAAATCTTCATGTATTCATTACGATGACTGAATATACCAATTCTTAGGTCTTAATCTTCCAAACTTTCCATCAAAATTATTTTGTTCTAGCATTTTCTCATATTTGACCTTGACGTAGAAAAGGCCAAGGTCAACCCAAGGTCAGAATTTTAACACTCTTGATAGTACTCGAGTACCGAATGCTACATACCAAGTTTCAAGGCCATCGGTCTGTTGGTTCTGGAGAAGAAGATTTTCAAATGTTTTTACCATATATGAGCGTGGCGGCCATGTTGGTTATGTGACCTAGACTGTATGAATGAGTTCCGTTTCCTCAACCCCTGAAGGCTCAATATGAAATTGAAGGGGTCAGTGAAACAAGGTACCTATCTCTTTTTTTCATCATTTCGAGAAAAACGCAAAGAACATCGTTTTTTTTTTTAACTTGAAATAATTGATTTTTTATTGCACAGTTAGTCAATGTTTGCTGGGTAACATTGATTTCAAGGGGTTTGGTGTTGTGAGTATTTCACCAGTTTTGAAGAAATAAATTGAGAAAAACTGGATTTTAGCGATTTTGTTCGTGCAAGAAAGGGCCTAACTCCATATTTCATAAAACTGAAAATCGCATTTTAAAAGTTAATGTTGCCATATCAGTAACTAAACGGTACATAACATGGCGAGGATAACTTATTTCTAGCTTTAGCATTTGTCAAAATACGAATAGGTCCCATATTAAGCAAGATTATCGCTAAAGTGTTAAAGTTGTTATGCAACAAAGGTCCTAACTCCATTATTTTGAGATCAAGTTTTCACTATTTAAAAAAGTTAAAATTTAGTTGAAAATGGCTTTTGTCACCAAAATGTCTAAAGATAAAAATACTTAAATACTTATTTCCATTCTAAACTGATATTTTGATGAAATATAGTTACATGTAAGAAACAAATTCGATGAATTTAGGTCTTGTGTTGCATAATAAGTCAAAAATGGAGATAAGACCTAAGTAAAAATTTTGCAACCTCATTCAAACCCGTTTTTTATGCTGATTCTATGGTCAGAGGGGAAATAAATAGGTGAGGAAACATGTTCTCTAAATGATAGAGTGGTTAACTCATTTTTGGCTAAATGTGGAGATAGGTCCCTTGTTGCACTGACCCCTTCAATTTGGTTTCAATTGGCACAGTGGATTTTGAGGAGATCGTTTAAAATTGCCAAAATATGAGAGTTCTGGGTCTAAGGTCAAAGGATGACAATGAACTCTTGTACTCACAAATCTTCATGTACTCGTTAAGACGGCTGTAGATACCAATTTGTAGCCCAAAATCTTCAACAGTTTCCAAGATAACTTATGTTCTAGCATTTTGCCATGTAAAAGAACAAGGAAGCAAATTTGACCTTCCTGTAAAAAAGGCCAAGGTCAACCCAAGGTATAATTTGAACAATCTTGGTAGAACTCACGCATCTAATCCTTCATTCCAAGTTTCGAGGCCATCGGCCTATTGATTCTGGAGAAATAGATTTTTCTAGGTTTTTATCATATATGGGCATGGCGGCTATTATGGTCATGTGACCAGGACCGTTTGGACAAGTTTGCGTCCCTAAGACCTCAGGAGGCTACATATGAAATTTGGTTACAATCGGCCAAGCAGTTTCAGAGGAGAAGTAATTTTAAATTGTGGACGGACGACGGACAATGGACGACGGACGACGACGACGGACGCCGGATCCTGCCTATCCTATAAGCTCCCCCGGAGCATTCGTCTCAGGTGAGCTAAAAAAGCAATGAAAACATTTATCAGAAAAAAGATGGCTCATACTAAATAGTTTCAGTTAATAGAGCCCCATAAGTCTCCATTTGCTAAATGTATGCATAAAAATTGGCGAAAGGAATGTTCCAGGAAGTGCAATAAACGGACCATGCAAGACACCAAATAGAAGAGAATTAACAAAAACAAAAAAAAAAAAACAAAAAAAAAAACAACAACCAAAAGCAAAAAAAAAACAAAACAAAAAAAACAAGTGGATTTCCAAAATAGCGAAATATTCAGCTCACGCTAACCTTTCACGAAACCAAATGTATGGATCAGAGGAATTTGCTTCACGCAGCAAAGACATGCTGTTGGATATAAACAAATATAGACAGGACTCCAATAAAGCTCCTTGTGATGGTAAATGGAACAGAGTTGATTCACACAACAAAGATAAACAAACAAAGACAGGATTCCAATAAAGCCCTTTGTGACATTGTTTGGGTCAGAGACGTTGCATCACACAGCAGTTATGTTATTGGATAGAAACATAGTAAGGTAATGAGGAATTCCTTGAACTTCCTTTAGACGAGTGGATCAGATATTGATTCACATAGTAAAGACATGTTATTGCTTGTTTCACAAAGAAAAGAAGTGTTATTGGATATATATAAAAAAACATAGACAGGAAACTAGGAATCCCATAAACCTCCTTCTATTGCTGTCCATAGCTTTGTTTAATACATACAAAAAGCGAGAAATATTTAAGTATACTTTGTGAAGTACCATTTTATGTCTATATTATTGTTTGATTTACTATCGATTGAACGTTTGGTAGTTGTCCATAGCGTGTTTGATGCATACAGAGAATGAAAGAAATATCGACATTTTGTACGAATAAGGAAGTATCATTTTACAATTTATGTCCACATTGCTGTTAGATACACTGTCTATTTGTGTGTTTCGTAGCAGTCCATAGTTTTGTTTATTGCAATCAAGGAAAACTATTAAATGTTGGCCTACTTAAATATCAATTTACTACCATTGTGCTGTTGGTTACGCTGTTAATTCGTATGTCTGTAGATGTCCATACCTTCTCTAGAGACAGACAGAGAGAGAGAGAGAGAGAGAGATTGGCAGAGACAGACAGAGAAAATTTGAGTAGCATGATTAAATATATAATCTGCGGATATGAAGAATTTTATGAATGTATTCCTTGAGGAAACATATTTATCTGTTTGTACGTTGAGTCTCCATAAAATTCTCCGATGCAAATAGGGTAATCATTTTGGAGCAGACAGTAATTGTTAATGTATGTATATTGATGAAGTTTTTCACGTACATATTGCTGTTCGACTCAGTCAATTCGTTTGATTGGTAGTTGTCCTTAGCTTAATTTGATACATAAAAAAAGGATGGGGAAACAATAAATGTATGCCTGCTTATATGTCCCTTTTAGTGTTTATCGCTGTTAGTTACACTGCCTATTTGTTTGTTTGGCAGTTGTCCATAGCTTTGTTTGATATACATAAAAGTGTGAGAAACACTAAATTTAAGCCTGCTTAAGAACTAATATATATGTTCTGAAAAGTAAGATCCTTGGAAGCAAGGAACACACCAAAGAACAGAAAATAGCAGACTCGGTTTAAATGAGTCTGTGCATGACTAGTAATGTAGTATGCGACACCAGCCACGCCCCCTAGCACCGGCTTAAACGGAACTCTCTTTTCAGAATTACTCAAATGAACTCAGCAATGATCCCAAAGGACCAGAAAATATAATCTGCACTACTATGATGTACAAGGAGACTTTTAACGGCCGCCACACGGCACAAACACCAGTAACGTAACGTTATCAACTTCCTTCCGGTCCGTATACAATAAGTATCAAATTCAGTGTAAAGAATTAAGTTTAGGTAAAAACGTTCGAATGAAAAACTTCTCTTCTCTTTTTCTTTCCTCTTTATAATGCTTTCAGTTTTCATATGGTAGAAAGGAAAAATATAATACGAGGGGCGTTCGAAAAGTAATGCAAATGACGTAATTTCTCGGTAACCAATATAAACACAGAACCTCTGATTGCAAAAACACATAAAGCTATATTATGCGTAGGAAAGTCTGCAAACACGGTGTATTTTTTTAAAAAGGGCGCATTTTTATTTTCTTTGAAAGAGATATACCCTAAAGACACTGCAGAAATTTAGTTTAGTAGGCCGTAATTTATATATCGCCAGTCTTTGATTTGTTTTCTTTTTTGCAACTTAAAGACAATGCCCAGGCAATGTTGTCCTGAAAATGTCGCGGAATTTGTTTTTAATCTGGGTTCCATACTGGCCCGGGAATATGGATTATGTAGAAGCAAATTCCCCATTTCTACCAAAAATTAAATGATTTCATAATGAAAACAAGTGTCTTAGCATTCAAAATCATTTCAGAAAGAGCATTTACATGGGTCAACGAAAACCTGTCAATAAATTCAAATTAATGCCAAAAACGAAGCCTCTACAAGCTTTTAAAAATGACGTTAACGTATATTTCAATAACGTCATAAGAATCGCGCATGGCTTTGCCAAGAATAAATCGATAACAGTTGCCATCCTTCTTACTTTTGTATGAATATTGTAGGCAACAATGGACAAGCAACTGACAAAGATTGATTTTGTATTTTCAATGATATTTGACTTGAATGCCCAACACTGAAACTATTTTACATATGAAATTAGCCCAGTGGCATGACAGGGGCCTAATAAAATGCGTTGTAAGTCAATATGAAAAGGTGTCTTTGTACAGCGTTTGGTATCATTGTAAAGACAAAATGTAGTGTTTCCAGCATATGCATAGCATTTGTACCCAGTTTTCCCCTAAACAGAGTTATTAGGCCATTTGCATTACTTTTCGAACGCCCCTCGTATTTTGGTTCCCTATCAGAGCAGTCTGCATAATGGCCACTAACTGATATTTTTTTTCGTTCAGGAACTCTTATGTGTTGGTTGTGAAGAGTTACCCTGTTTCTAAGTTTACCAGTCTCACCTATATATTGTTCATTGCAGCCTCTGCATTGTATAACATATATGACGTTTTTGGCTTTACAAGTCATATTGTCCTTAACTTTGAAGTTTTTATCCTTAAATGAAATTGATGTTCCTTCCATTAAATGAGACCGCACCTGGGTTCATTGCATTTTTTAACTTTGAAATCCTCTGGTTGTTTGATAGTAAATTTTGCTTCAGTTAATATGCGTTTTAAATTTGGTGGTTCACGTTTGCTTTTAAGGAAAATTTTGTCTTTAAATATTTTATGCAGGTTGTCATTTCTGTGTAAAATGCGTTTATATTGTCTTATTTCACTAAAGATTTCTGGATTGTATGGATTGAATGCTGTAACATATGGGATAACGTCTGTTTCGTTTGATTTCTCTGGTTTCTTTAAAAAGAAATGTTCTGTCTAGCAGCCTAACTTTTTCGATGGCGTCTTCAATTAGTTAACATGGATATTTCCGTTTTTAGCTCACCTGAACACGAAGTACTCAAGGTGAGCTATTTTGATCGAAATTTGTCCGTCGTCTGTCTGTCCGTCCGTCCGTCTGTCCGTCCGTCCATCGTCAACAATTTCTTCAAATGACATCTCCTCCTAGACCAGTAGGCCAATTCCAAAATAATTTCACACAAATGTTCCTCTTATAGCCATGCACCAAAATTGCCAATCAAAAATTGGCGGGAATCTTGCACCACTCCTCAATTTGAGGGATGATGATATAGACATAGATAGCATGATCACTACCTACAATACAGCAGTTACTGACACAGCCCGTGAGATTCTTGGGAAGGAACGTGGCAAGAGAAGGCCCTGGGTCACCAGAGGTCTCGACGATTGTGATGAGAAGAGTGTTTTGCAGAAATGCGAAATGAAGCAGAAGGAGCGGAAGAATACAAGAAAAGCTAACTTTTTAGAGGATGGATTTGCAGAAGAGGCTGTCAGTGTAATATACTCTTGATTTGACCTCCGAATCTAAGATTGAGCTTATTTCTTATACAGTTGTGCTTCCTGCATGGTACAATCTCAATTTTGCCAATGAAAATACCTCATCCAGTCAGAGCATTCCAAAATATCAAATCAGTTTGAAAGAACAGCAGTTTCGAGGGTTGAAATTACAACTGTATGCTCCTTAACAAACAAGGAACGAGTCATTTATTATCAGGTGGGGCCGGGTACATTTTAATATGAGTCACCAAATTTTTCCGAACTCCCCACCCCCCTCCAGTCTCACCAGAATTGTTTTCCGACCCCCCCCCCCCGATAGGTGACAAAAAAGTTTGGGACCCCCCCCCCCGCCCCCACCATCCCAACTCCCCAGCTACCCTTCACACACAAACACTGTATTACCTCTTTATGTCAGACTGACCTCAATCCCACCTGTATGATACCCAAAGAACAATTTCTTACTCTGACAGGTTGGTAAACCGTGCAGATTAATAGTCTTTAAATTTTGTCACCATACTTTGTATTTTCTTCCTGCGTATGGTCATCCAGAAATCTGTTGTTAAATGTTCAATAAAACTGTTAATGATAGTAATGGAGGGGGGAGGGGAGGGGCACAATAGGTTTGCTGATGCCAAGAAACCTGGAGAGCTGATATCACAAATGCAGTCATTAAAGGGGGGAGGGGGGTGCCTATAAGGCCCTTTTCTGCCCAACAGCAAAATGTTTTATTTTTAGCTGATGATAAGCCTTTAGTGTCCGCTTTACTGAATCAATAGTGGTTAAGCTCCGTAAGCGCTACTTTTGGAATAATGGGGTTATTAAAGTGGGTGGGGTAAATCAGCATGAACCAGGGGAATCACATTATAAGTTATATTTCTCCTTCAACGTTAATGGCATTCATAAATACCTTCCTTTATAAGTTGAAGTAATGTCTTTGGAGACATCTTTTTTCAAATTCTACCTTTTAAAGTAAAATCTTATCACTGCAGAATTTCTTTTACAGACACTGCTCGACATGATTTTATAAATTGCATATAGTCCTACTACCAAATTTCTGAAAAAATATCTTTTTTGGACATGAAACACCCAAGTTTTATGTGTCATTTCTATAAATGTCTTTCGGCTTGAGGTCAAGTTTACAAGAATAGAAGCAAAGAGGGGTCTGGCGGGCTGAGACATTTTTAAAAAAAGAAGACTGATGGAAGAATTCTGACCCCCCAATATACCGAAAAAAATATATGACCCCCACCCCCCATGCTCCATGGATGTTTGACTTCTGATTCCACCCCATTACATCACCAAAGAAAAATTCCGACCCCCCAAAATGTACCCGCCCCACCCCCCACCCCCCCCCCTCCCCCCACCTGACAATAAATGACTCGTCCCTAACCACAGAACAATCGCCAGCGCTATCATTTGGGATTGATGTAATAGCAACAACTGTATTAAAAATGAATGGTTTGTCATTTAAGGGTTAATGATGTGCACTTCTTAGATTCTCAGTTTTGTATCAAGAGATTAGCGTCCGTTTGTTTAAAAGCGGTCATATAATAAATAAATAACAGTGACCTTAACTTTAGATTTTTATAATTTTAGATATTTTTGAGACGGTAGAAACTTTCTGTATTGTTTGGCTAAAACTCGGTACACGACTTACAGATCGAATGACCAGCAAATGCAGAATGGTAAGCTGGCGATTCAAACGGAATAAAGGGTTTTGACAAGAAGGACCAGAGATCTCAAGCACTTTTTAATGATAACAGTATTTCTATCCGATGTTTCGTTAGAGCTTCACACGGATAGAGATTGTTTCTATCTAAACCTGTGTAGACAAAAATTACAATTCGTAAGCGGGCTATAATTCATAATCGAACGTCTTTGCAATGAAACTATATAATCTTATTTTGTTGATTATGATTATCTTTCAAATATTTTAAGAGATTAAGAACTTTGTTTTGATAACTTTTGAGTCTTCTGCACATATGCCCATAAAAGTTGGTTTGAGGACAAAACCAGTTACACCATATTAATAGAGACTAAGCAAATGTGATGTGATTTCCTTACAGTCATACATCTGGCATGGAAACTGCTGTTGTAGCAATGGTTCCTAGAAAATGTCTGATCAGCAAAGTGAGCCTCGGGAATATTTTAGATACAATTTTGCATTAAGGTAACATTCGAAAAACCAGTGGTAGATGTCCAAGGATATGTTCCAGAACTTCATTCATGATCGCAGCATTATGAGCGAGTTCATGGGGGATTCTAGGGATTCTGGTTTACACAAGTTAAAGAAAATAAGACGTCTCAAAGACGCCATTGATTCGTAATGGAAACGAAAGATGCTATCAGCCAGAAGTAGAAGGGCGCCCCTACACTGGAAGCTAGCTAGCACACCACCAGACGACCCAAGCATGTGTTTCTGTTGCGTTGGTGTGTTTGTATTATATGCAGCAGCCAGCTAGGACCTTATATAGAAATCCTGGGTTACAGACGGGTAACTGCAATATTCAGGGAGTTCCGAAATCAAATGGCGAAGGCTGTCTCAGTCACCAAGAAGCCGATAAAATTATACTCTGAATGGCAACTACCAAACAAGTCCTCGATAGCCGACCAAATAAGCTCTCTCTTCTCGAAACTAGATGCTTCATCTGCGACACCCTACATAGTACGATGAAACAGGTAACAAAACATCCTACAACAGTATGTTGATTCACCATATTGTTAAAATAAAATAAAACAAGTCTGATATTTGAAGATTACAGAGTTGTTGTGTTTTTGTTTTTCAGCTGTTGTGTACGACCCCCGCAATCAATGGCAAGAGAACTTAACTGAGTGCTTTTTCTCAGGAGCACCACAACCCAAACTATAATACTTTGTTCAAAAAGAAACGCAAATGATAGATGAAGAATAGATGATCGTGAGGAAAATCTGTCATAAATTGTGACATCTTATGGAAATATTTGTATGCAAGCGGTGCAAAATTGAAATGCCAGCAGAGAATAATAGACAAAGCCAAGGAGCCATGACGAGTCGACACTACCAGACATTTTACGAATAAAACTCTAGGAGGAATAATCAAACTACCAGCTATTGGTGGCACTGGTGTATCCCGGCGAGCAATGTACTCCTGTACGTGCCATTTGGAGACGGTGACCAGTTATTATACCGCAACGTTCAGCGTGAGTTAAGTGAAGCAGTTGCTAAAAGGCAGAAAATGAAGAAAAAGACAAAGCTAGGGAGCCATGAAGAAGAGACAGCTCAGCTCTAGCCAAGAATCAAGGAGAATTATTTATGGTAACATTTTTCACGAGAAAATATGAAGACTTACAAGTTAATGATATATGGTTATATGGGTACAGCTTTGGTATGTCCAATCCGCAGGTGTAAATTTTTTCAGCAAACTGCACTAAACAAACAGAGCAAACTGCACAGAACAAACAGAGAAAACAGAAAAAAAGAAAAACGAGTTGAAAAACAAATGGTTGAATTAAACAAGAGAAAAAAAAACTCAAGACCTGATGGAAGGAAGTTAAGAAGTTTAGTGCAGTTTGCTGAAATAAGTTTATTTCGATATTTTTTTTCAACTCCTGCTGCAGTTCTTGAGTTTTGTTTTCTTTTCGCTCTATAAGCAGGGGAAGATGCGACTGGTAGAGAGAAGCACAATTTACATTTAAATAAAGAAGCTTGATCGGATAATGTGCAATACACATACAAGAGTAATGAGGTAAGGAGGAAAATTCTCAGGGACTGACACAATTCAATTCCAGATCCAAACCAAGACACCGTAGGGGAAAGAGATAACACAAAACTAGTCATCACCAAAGACAGCACCAGCGGCAGCCATATGTTGAATTCAGAACAGAAACATCACCAAATTTAATGAGAATAATTTTATGAAACAATGCATGCTTTCATTTCAGAAACTGTTACATCTGCTACACTCTACCTAATACCATGAAACACGTAACAAAACATTCAACAACAGAAATGTTTACATTATTATCAGTTATTGTTTTGGGAAACTATATATAAGAATTTAAGAAACATATTAGAAGTCTTATGGCTCAAGAAGATTTCCAATCTAATTTATCCCAATTTGGAGTCGGTTCAAATAGACCACTCGGTACATAACCAGAAGAAGACGTCGACATCGACGGTTCGCCGACATGACAACGGCGGAGATCTACAGTAATAAGGAAAGCTATGTCAATCGACTTTGAAACTATCAAGGTTAGCAATACAAAATTACATTATTTTCATCTATATTAGTTTAAATCATATTGCTGGAAGTTGTATACGTATTCTTAGAAACAAGTAAATTTAGTTGCCATAATTTGCACGATAAAAAGTTTCCTTTTTCAGCTGTTGGGTGTCCGTGTTTACCATACGACCCCAAGCATCAATGTAAATTAAGTGTTTTTGCAATGCATACTATTTTATTTGTATTCTCTGCTTATACTTTAGGTATTTGGTGAACACGCTGAGATAATCAATGATGGACAAGCAAACAAAAACGCCTAACAGTACTAACTTAGAGACATCTAAGAATCGAGTCAATGTGATTCACAGGAATATGTGGCCGACTTATGGACAGTCGAATCAGCTCAAAATAGAAAGTTTATTTACAATATTGGATATAATTATATCTGAGGTGAACAAGCTGGGATTGTCAATGACGGACAAGCAAACAAAAAAGAAACGTCTCACAGTTTGAGTTTGACTCTTACTTTGAGACAATTACCTATCATTGATGAAGAATCAGTACTGTATGATTCACAGGAATATGTGAGCAACTTAGGCAAAGTCGACTCAGCTCTCAATAGTACGTTTATTTATATTGTTAATTAGGTCTGATAATTGTAGAATACAAAGTTGATTTTTCGGGTAGGTCCTCCAGGCACACCAACAAGAAACCATTTGTTTCGAAATGTGTTGCAAAAGACACCCTTGAATTGTTATGGCAACCACCTGAGCATGATAGGGGCTCACCAATTACCTCATTGAAAATTATGAACACATCAGCTCAAGCTGGACACATCTTGAGATGACTGCAAACAGCTTGATGTTACCAATTTCTATATATGGTCGATACTGACATTGTTTAAAAAAAGAATTCATGGGAAAAAAACTCGCAAAATGTTAGTAACGTCAGAAAAATCTGGACTGAAATTACAACAAAAAGAGGTTAAAACATTACTTTTTGCCATTGTATTTCTTTCCTACATCCTTTTCGCGAGTCGATACAGATTTTTGCGAATCTCATATATGTTTGTGGAAGTCTCACACTTAACATCATGCGTCCAGGAAAGCCTTATCTTTCCTCCAAATGGAGGCCAGTCAAGACCATACTAACAAGAAAAAGATAAATACATGTATATATATATATATATATACATACTTGCTTATCTCGAAAACCCTGCTAGTGTCGAAGTGATCTTCCATTCCCGAACATTCCCCCTATATAATATTGCATTTCGACCTCCGTTTTGTCGAACTCGCTTATAACGAAAACACTGCTGTATCGAAGTGATTTTTGAGTCCCCTCCGACACTTTCCATGTGTTTTACCACTGTTTGTGTCGAAGTTAAAATGTGTATTCAGAAAAAGATCGCCGAAACGACGGAAAGAAAATGACGGCCATTTTGTGTAGACGTTTTGCGGTAATGAAAAACCTGCATATTTTTGTCTTTAAGCAAATTGGTACAAACATCGAACAATAACAATGAAAAAGAACGATTTACCGAACAATTGTCTTTAATTGATCGCAGTTCAATCAATTATCCCAATTTATCCGATAATTATCCAATGATTGCGTGAAACGATGCAGATATTGTTTTGTTGATCAGCTGTTTTTGTGTGTAAGTTAATTGACCTTGAACCGCGTATACGTCACAGGTCAGGTGCGTTCGATTGGAAAGTTCGGTCAATTAGGCGCCTTTGAAATTTAATTGACTGAACAGTATTGAGCGGCGCTCTTTGATGCGGGCTATTAGTAACATTCTTTAAGCTTGTTTGTTGTTTGCCAAACTGTTTTAATTCAAAATGCAAAATAAAACTTATTGAAGTGATTTTTCTTGTCTTTATTTCAATCCCGTTTTCAGTAGAAACAGTTTTACTACGTTTTGTAGAAATACTGACTCTACGAAAGTTAAGATATTGTACATGTATAGAACAAAAACTTTGGTGACGTCACAATTTGCCTATCTCGAACTTTCGGAAAACTCTAAGTGGGTTCTCCTTTCCCTTGGAATTCGAGATATCAAAGTTGGCCTGTATATATATATATATAATACAACGTTTAAATCTGACGCCAACCCAAGCGAACTTTTTCAAGCTGAACAAAGCTGTCTTGCTTTATTGCTAGGATCTTATTGTTGGATAGAACTATCTACCATCCCTGATATAAAGCTAGATTAAGACATGTGTACCACAGAGATAATGGGACAGAGACAAAATTAAAATCCTAAAAAGCCGGTCCATTGTAGACTGAATGTGATTTTCTATCCATTTCTTTTAACTTGGAGGCAGTCTTTAGGGAAAACATATCAATTAGCTTAGAATGTAGCGAATTAGCCTCTATACTTTTCGACAAAACTCTATATGCACTTACGTAATTTGTTAATAAGGATAAATCAACGGTTAAGAAATTTGATTTGCCCTGATATCGGAATTATTCTTCACATTATATAAAAAATTATTATTGTATTCACAATGAATTTGCCTATATGTTTCAGACTAAAAAGTAATGCCGTTCGATTCTTTATAAAAATCCTCTGAGTTACAAGTGCGTGATTATGAAGGCTCAGAGATGTCAGATTGCATTGTGATAACTATTGTGTCAAAATGCAGAGGATTATATTTAACTGCTTTGTTGTCATTTATTTATTGAATCTATAGAATGGTCTAAGGACTATGTATGCATATTTTACTCTATATGGCATTCTATCATGATCACATTATTACGTATAGATGATGGCAAACGCAATTCCTCCATTCCCCATTTAAAAACTCTCGATGCACTATTTACTTATCCAACTAATCGTTATCTTTAAATGTAAAGACAAAACCAGAGGGCCAATGGCCCTTTATCGCTCACCTGAGCACTGAGGCACAGAGGTTACAGCAACAAAACACCATGCACAACAGCAATAAAAAACACCATTTATGTAGAGGATAATATCACAAACATTTATGCAAAAAAATAAGCTTTATCCCCCATTAATGGCTTCTCAGAAGATCTTTGGCAAAAAAAAGTGAAAATTTGGCCTTTCAGCTGCAATGGCAACCAATCAAAACTGGGTAATTGGGAAAAATTCATATGGCTGGTAGAGGACTACTCCAGGAACATTTCTGTGAATTTTTGTCAAAATATCTGCAGTAACACAGAAATAAATAGCAAATGTCCACTTTCCTCATTATAAGTCTATGGAAACTTTAAGTTACCATAGCAACAAATTCACATGGGCAATGATAATATAAAACATACTTTAGGTAGAGGTTAAAATTATTAATATGTATGCTAAGTATCAGCTTCATCCCCCTCATGGCTTCACTTTTCCCATTATGAGTAAATGGAAACTATAAGTCACCATAGCAACCAAAGTTCTTATGGGATTGGAAGAAAAAGAATAAAATTTATGTAGAAACTACTGTCATCAACATGTTTGCACAATATCAGCTTCATCCCCTATATGGCTTCTGAGCAGAAGATTTTTTTAATATCAGCTTCATCCCCTATATGGCTTCTGAGCAGAAGATTTTTTTTTTCGGAATTTACACTATATTTTGCCATGGCAACCAATCAAATTCAGCGATTTGGAGAAAATTCATATGAATCGTAGAGGACTACTCAAGAAACATTTCTGTAGAAAAAATTTAAATAACTGCAGTTAGTTAGACAGCAAAAATTGCCAATTTCCATTTTCCTCATTATAAGTCAATGGAAATTCTTTGTTGCCATAGTAACCAAACTGCTGGAGCAATTGCCATGAAAAAAAATAATTCTAGAGGCTAGTACTAAGGTTCTTTCTGTAAAGTTTGAGCTTTATTGGGCCATACAGTTTCTGCGAAGATGATTTTTTAATATTTTTCTATTTTTAACCATTCGGTTGCAATTGCAACCAGCCAAATTGCGCAATTTGCTTAAATTTAACATGGCTGGTTAAAGACTACTCAAGGTACACTTCTATGAAAGTTTTGTCAAAATATCCGCAGTGGCATAGCAATAAATGCAAATTTTCTGTTTTGCCATTAGAGGTCAATGGCAACTTTCAGTTCCCATAGCAACCAAACTGCTAGAGCAATTGCCAAGAAAAACAGTACTTTTATAAAAGATAGTACTAAGATTCTTTCTGTGAAGTTTGAGCTTTATTGGTTGCATAGTTTCTGAGGAGATGATTTTTGAATATTTTTTCTATTTTTTTTAACCATTCTGTTGCCATGGCAACCAGCCAAATTGTGCAATTAACATAAAGTGCATGTGGTTGATAGAGGAATACTCAAGGAACATTTCTGTAAAAGTTTTGTCAAAATTTCTGCAGTGACATAGCAATAAATGCAAATTTTCCATTTTGCCATTATAAGTAATTGGCAGCTTTCAGTTCCCATAGCAACCAAACTGCTAGAGCAATTGCCAAGAAAAACAGTACTTTTATAGAAGCTAGTACTAAGATCCTTTCTGTGAAGTTTGAGATTTATTGGTTGCATAGTTTCTGAGGAGATGATTTTTGAATATTTTTTCTATTTTTTAACCATTCGGTTGCCATGGCAACCAGCCAAATTGTGCAATTTACATAAAGTTCATGTAGTTGATAGAGGAATACTCAAGAAACATTTCTGTAAAAGTTTTGTCAAAATATCTGCAGTGACATAGCAATGAATGCAAATTTTCAATTTTTCCCTTACAAGTCAATGGAAACTTTAAGTTGCCATAGCAACCAAAGTTCTGAAGCGATTTGGATAAAAAACAGTTTTATTGGTTCCCCCTGCCTATAGATGCTATATATGAAATTTGGTAACAATGGGCCTTGTAGTTTCAGAGAAGATGTCGTTTGAAAATATTGACGGACGGACGGACGACAGACGACGGACGGACGACGGACGACGGATGCCTGCCTATACTATAAGCTCACCTGTGAGCCTTCGGCTCAGGTGAGCTAATAAAGCAATGCAACAGGAAATTTGCACTATTTGGTAAAATGAAATTGACACTTACTAAAAAATCTGAAACAGCTGATAAAATTCAAAGTTCAATGCAGTCAATATCAGGCCTGGTTAAGGGTAAAGTGACAGACTACTGACGCCAACTTAAAGCACATCTTAATTTTCATTATGTTGAACCCTGTATTTCGATTTAGAAGTGATGATAGCTTGCATTGTTGGGCCTTTTCGCCGAACCATTCGTTGATGCCAGACGTTTTATCAATATTATTATCATAAAAAACAACAAAAAACTAAACTAGAACATAACATTGATTTAAGGATTAGCTGCTGCTCGTATTCATGGCATTTGGATTTTGATGAAGAGAAGGACCAATCATCAAACATCTAGAACATCGGGTGGCTGCGCATCCGTGTTTGAAGAAGAAGCTTATGGAAATAATCCTCTGCATCTCCCCAAATATCAACTACTTTCCAGCCAGGCTTATATCTTAATACAAGTATTAGCTTTTTGCAAAAGCTGACGACCGTTCCGTTTTTATTATTGGCGGAACGTTTTTGTTTTTTGTTGTTGTTTTTTGTCACACTATTGCTTTAATAGAAGAAAGGGGGAGCTACTCCATCGCAGAATTGCTATAGACCTGGCATCCTCGATATTGAGAGCTGCGCTGTGCTCTAATTTGTAACAGTCCTGACCTGTATCAGTCCTGTGTCTCGGGTCAGACATTTATCTTTGTCATGATACACGGCACCGGAGTGTATCTTGAAGATGAAGATTCAGTAGGTCTGCTCTAAATGAGCCTCCTGGAATGGCCACTCCAGCTCAACGAGCCTACCACCACGAGTTGTGTCGCACCATCGCCTACAGGTCCACCTAGCTGTTGTTCTCTAGACCTTCTCAGCCTGCTAAGACTGAGTTTCAAGATGAGGATCTCAAACAGATGGTGCACTCAAGTGTATGTTAAACCAATGTTTCGTATCTAGCAGCCTTTTCCCCTTAGTGCAAAGGATAAATTTCGTCACAAAATTTCTAGAGTCCTGTGATGTAAACTCTTGAGATAGGTTGATCCCAAAACAAATTCTTCTGCTATAAACATTTGCTAGTTCATTCATTCGTGTTTGTAGATCTTCCCCCCTTCCAGGAGGAGAAGCGCGTACTTACGTGTGAAGTCGATAACTTGGTTCTTGAGAAGATTTGTAAAGGTTTTTACCATATAAGGACATGACGGCTATGTTGGTCATGTGACCCAGACTGTTTTGAACAAATGTTAATTCCCTCAGCCCTAGAGGCTCTTTATGAAATTTGGTTACAATTGGCCCAGTGGCTTTTGAGGAGATGTGTGAAATTTTTCAAAGTATAAGAGGCCAGGGTCAAAGAATGACCTTGACCTCTTGTACATATTCATTTTCATATACTCATTCAGATGACTGTATGTACCAATTTTCCGGCTAAAATCTCCATAGTTTCCAAGAAATTGTATGTTCTAGCATTTTCCCATATAAATGCTACAGAAAGCAAATTTGACCTTACCTTAAAAACGGTCAAAGTCAATGCAGGGTCATAATTTGAAAAATATTGGTAGTACTCCTGTACCTGATGCTACATACCAAGTTTCAAGGCCATCGGCTTATTGATTCTGGAGAAGATTTTTATATTTTTACCATTTACCGTTTGATCAAATTTGTATTCCCCCCACCTCCTAGAGGCTCTACATGAAATTTGTTTACAATCTGCCCAGTGGCTTTGAGGAGATGCGTGGAATTGTCAAAATATGAAAGTAGGGTCAAAGGTCAAAGATAGACCTTTGTACGCATAAATCTTCGTGTTCTCATTAAGATGACTCTATATACAAATTTTCAGGTCAAAATCTTCAACAGTTTCCAAGAAATCTTATGTTCTAGCATTTTCCTATAATATGAAATAAATAGGCGCTACCTATAAAACGAGCACTGCTGGCAACTTTTTCTCAAAACTAACATATAAGCAATTACAGGTACGTCGATTCAGATAGTGCAGAAATGTTAGCGGTCTTGCAATTTTCGCCATTTTGAAACCACCAAACTGAAGAAGAAAAACTATTTATGTAATATCTTCAAGTGGGATACACTGTTAGTACAATATCAAAAGTGATTTCCCTTACAGCCCATGAGTATTTACTTCTCGTTCTTTACTATGAGACATCTTACCATATGGCTAAAGATTGGAACATTTTAAACCTATTTCATTCTTATCTTAGAATGCATTCTGTAATTTGGATATTGCTGTCTAGTGTTATATGTGCCAGTACTAACATGCAATCCTCTAGGACTTGAACCTAGTATCTTAAAAACAGACAGCACCAACTGCAGGACTGTTACATAAGACTGACACAAACTCTAGACAGTGACTGATTATCTGATTATCAAATGTGAATATCAAATTTAATCAGTGCCTACCTCTCGAAATTTTTTAAGTAAGTGTTAATATCTGCTGTTATAATGAAATTGTATAAAAAAAAAATAATGCTGTCTAACCTGTCTCAAGGGTAACTCTATTAAGGGTCACCTATCTTATGGGGCCTCAGAGGACAATGAACCTCTATTAAGTCACCTGTCTGCCATGACTCTGCAGCCAGTTTTTGTGTGAGGCCCCTTAATGACCCCTTAAGACAGATTTGACTACATGTTGTATGAACACTGGGCAACTTAATCAGACTTAAACTGTATTTTTCATGGAGATTGATCGTGAATCATCATGTTGCAACTTTACTGAGCATGAACTGGGCATAAAATATTAGAATGTATGTTTTTCTGACTTAATATGAAATTAAGGCATTGCCTTCTAAGTGACACCAAATCCTCGAAGTATATGAATGTACTGTTGATATCATTTAAAGATGGAAATTGTCTGTTTAGCTTTCTTTTGTCAGAAATTCGACAATCAACTGATAGGCTTGTTTTTCACATGGACTGTACAGCCAGTCAAGATTATTTCAGTCATTTTCAACTAAATCAGTTGTACAAATTTGTTGCCAAAATGTATGATCCCCTAGAAAACTACATGATCATCTGCAAAGAGAGCTTGGCTTATTGGCTCAAACCTACATCAGTGAGATGACAGCTGCTTAGAGCACCCATAATACACAATAATGGTGACCTGGTGGCCAGCTTCATATCATATATCATTGATTTAGGTTGAACTTGTGAAACATCATGGTTTTTAGTCACGAAGTTTTGACTTTCTATTCATCTCCAAAGCCCAGAGTTCAAGATTTGCACACTTTTTCTAAGTGGTCAAAATGAGACTGTGCAATACCAACTAGAGCAAGTAAGCAGGGGCTCACGTATACCCTTGGCTAATAGATGGTGCCACTTCTACAGCTAGGCTGTAAAAGTTGAAAATATATACCACAGTGAATTTTTTTCTCTACATAAGTGATGCCCATAAAAAGCACCAGTCCCAATTCAAAATGTATCTTTTTTTCCCAACTGCAAGTTGAAAAATTCCCAATTGCAGAAAGAATTTTTCTAGGGACCATCTTACAAGCATACATTTACTTGCTTGCTTAGAGAAATAGCAGATATATTGCAATAATTGACTGTAAATTTACTATATATTCAGTATCATGTCCCCAATCCCACCACTTGAGACTTAATAAAGGGTCTCCATATGGCAAGCCATTTTACTATTTATTATGCATAGTAGATAATCTTATATAGTACATTAGATATCTAATATGCCAATTAAGATATCTAATATGACATATAAGATATCTTATATCCTATATAAGATATCTGATATAGGATATAAGATATCTTACATAGGATATAAGATATCTTATATAGGATATGAGATATCTTATTTAATTTTTCATATAAGATATCTTATATATTATATTAGATATCTTACATGTATTATTAGATATCTTAATTGGCATATTAGATATCTAATATATTATATAAGATATCTTATATGTAAAATTAAATAAGATATCTCATATCCTATATAAGATAAATTACATGCGACATAAGATATCTGATTTACAAAATAAGATATCTTAAATGTCATATAAGATATCTTATATGCTATTTCAGATATCTTATATATTGTGTTGTGTCTTATGGAAAAGTCAAATAAGCTATCTAATATGCCTATACTGGATATCTTATATAGTATATAAGATGTCTTATATTACATATAAGATATCTTCAGTTGGAAATAAGATATCTTATATGGGATATGAGATATCTTATTTAATTTTACATATTAGATTTCTTATATAATATATTAGATATCTGATATGTTATATTAGATATCTAATTTACCATTTAAGATATCTAATATAACATATAAGATATCTCATATAACATATAAGATATCTTATATGAAAAATTAAATAAGATATCTCATATCCTATATAAGATATCGTATATGTTATATAAGATATCTTATATGTTATATTAGATATCTTTACTGGGATATTAGATATCTGATATAACAAATGAAATATCTACGTTCCATAATAAATGGTAAAATGGCTAGCTATATTTCCAAAATTCCAATTTGTAGGAGAATACGATGCGCTTTTCCCCAATTCCATGGCAACCGGCTCCATTCCCAAAATAGTGAATAAATCACTGTACAAACACACATTTACACTATGTCCTGTTCTGTAATGCACCTTAATATCACAGTCCAATTCCTGTAGACTTCATCAATAAGCTGAAGGGATCGGTCTCTATCAATGAAACCCATAGTTCTACAATGAAGAACATAATTGGCCCTATTCGTATTTTTTGTTGTTATTGGACATCTTTTTTCTTTTTAGTTGGCTGTATTATGTTCTACCGATGCCAAAATATCAAGCATAGCAAATCAATTACATAGCAAATCATTACACTGTTATGCTTACCGCTGCGATTCAGCAATTATTACCAGCATTCTATTTATATTGTTCCGTTCACATCTGTATAGTCAGTAAAAACAAAGAACTCATCCAGAAGTTTCAATACTGCCATCTTGTTGATCTCGAAAGCACTTGAGCACATGAGCGTTGGATTGCAGGGTAAGGTATAAGCAATCCCCATCGTAACCGTTGATTAGTCAATCCTCATTGTAACCGTTGATTAGTCAAACATATTTAGTTATTATTGCCTTTCTTCTTTTTTCTATCTTTTTTGACAGCTCAATCATACTTTCAATAAAAATTTTCTTGATATTTTTGGACTTTCGCTGTATCTGAACCATACATATTTCTTTATATAGTTCATGAAATGAAAAAGAGATTTTTTTGAGAAAATTATTTACTTTCATTTTTCAAAACTGCCGCGTCATAAGAAAATGTCCTGTCAGACATATGCATAAAATTTACTGAAGACTCAGATCAGACTGCACATTCATCAAGTCTAATCAGCATGATATCCTTGAATGTGGGGCAAAGAGACTGCATGCAGGTGCAGGCGAGACTGAAGCTTTACTGGTTGCATTGGTCAATAGGCACGTTTTCATGTGACGCAGCCCAATGATTGTATGATTGAGCAGGAGTGGAGGGGGAAGGGTTGGACCAGAAAAAAGGAATGAAGAAACAAGCCTCCAGACTGATTTTGATGCAACAGTAGGGCGGTGAGTCAACGTCAATATGACATTGTTTTTAATTGGATGTCGTGTGCATAGATAGAGGTTGCGGGAATAGATGAGAAAAGAAAATGACACACAGATGCACATGTACACACACTTCTTTTTCATTGTTACAGTATGACGCCTAGCCCAGAATACATACGGCCTAGTTGCAAAAATAAATCCATATTTTACATTCACCTGGTATGTGCCATCATCAAATTGGTTTCCCAATATTTCATTCGGAACACTAAGTTAAGCACTTGTTAAGGGACCGACCATTTGATATTCTGGGGGGGGGGCCTGGTATATTTATCAAAAAAATTCCCTGTCTTTGGATATGCAAGAAAAAAATAACCTGGCTCATAAGGGGGTTCAAAAAAAATAATCTGGCTTCAAAAGTAAGAGAAAAATATAACCTGTCTCCACCCAAAATTTCAAAAAAAAAATATAGTCTGCAGATAATTCCATTGGAATTGAGTTTTTATAATCTCTCTGGCTTCTGGGGGCTGTGCCCCCAGACCCCTATATTTATAGTTATATTTTAATATTATCTACAATTGGTTTACACCAACAGGCCTGCATGTGCATACATTTACAAAAAAATCCTATACAACATTCACATACATGTATCATTGATCTGCCACATTACTAAGTAAATGTTTCCACTAAAACTGAATTGCAAAAGAGTCACTAGCTTATGGGAGACAAAACCATTATGGCAAAATAAACACTCTAAAAGGCAAAAGTCCCAATATAAAAACCCTTATTTTTACCATCATTCCTAGTTTTTCTCTTGTTTCCAGTCTTAAAATTGCCATTGAAATTGGGAAATTGCTTTAGCTTCTGGGGGGCGTTGCCCCCCAGACCCCCCTTTCTTAACTTCTTAGCACATAACTTTCAGCCATTTTATTAATTCCCCCATTCATGTATAATGTGACTCTATCGGTAGGTATTTATCAAACTTTCTAAAGGACATATAAAGCATGTTTAGGCATATATTGGGAGAGAAAAAATACTTAAATTCCTAATGTTAGCCCTAAAACTTTGCCAAAATAGCCCTAAATTTTGGCCAAAATATACCTAATTTAAGGCCTAATTTTTTGCCAAACTCATACAGGGATGTTTGTATCTGCACCTTAGATGAAAAGAGTAACATGCTCCAGGCACTGGTTTGCAAAAGCAAGCTAAGCCATGCCCTTCGCCTGGTTAAAGACAACACCATGTTCTTTTTGTGAGAAAAAAAGGTGTAAAAAATACTGATGTGGGTAAAATAAAAGGATATTAAGATCAAGTAAACAAGGATCTGATAGTTCAGCTATAAAATAAAAAAAAAATAACCTGTTTGAGTTAGTTTGTAAAAAAAATAAATTAGCTTCCACAAGGTGAAAAAAAAAAGAAATTGTTTCCAGAGGCCAGTGAAATAAAATGTTGTGTCTCCATCAAGAATACCAGGCCCCCCCCCAGAATATCAAATGGTCGGTCCCTAAGTACATGCAACAGGCTGTTGCCAACGAATATAAAAAAAGTGAGATTTAGAAAGGTTTTTAGAACTTTTTGTCAGTCAAA
Organism: Ctena decussata; assembly: GCA_963989385.1. Taxonomy (NCBI): domain Eukaryota; kingdom Metazoa; phylum Mollusca; class Bivalvia; order Lucinida; family Lucinidae; genus Ctena; species Ctena decussata. The sequence continues at coordinate 23,092,049 of OZ022509.1, forward strand.
TGATGGTGGTTAACACATTTTTGTATGACTTTTCAAATGCTGTGTAGGAATTTCCTTAATTGGTCATCACAGGAAAACCAAGTTCAAGCGGCTTGGATTCACGGTCGGCATTTGGTATACCAAGTCCATTTTTAGCGAAAAGTGAGCGAGTGAACTCGGATTTAACGTCCCACCAACAAAGTCATATGGAGACTGGACGTTGGTTTAAAGTCTCATTCGAAAGACCGGAGAAGCAGGGTTTTGATTGATTGATTTGATGCTTTACGTCCACGGTAAACAACTATGGTCATGTCGGGACGGTCAGTTAACCTAACCACACTATTCCTGGGCAGGCTTAGACCTCCTATGCGGTTAACCAGTACTAAGTGCACATGTATACTTTCGCCAGTAACTGACAACTGCCCTTCTTGAATCAGCGGAAGGAGAAACAAAAGTATGTGGCCAGACCGGGTTTCTAACCCAGGACCTCTGACTTATGAGTCAGGTGCCCTACCGATTGCGCTACGCGGCCTGGCGAGAGAAGCAGGGGATCGATTTGTCGACCCCTAGATTGGTATTCTGGCGTGTTATCCACTACACTACAGCCGCTCCTTGGCGATGTGCCAGCAAATACTAATAATACCTCGACATTGATTTTAAGGGACTAGGGAACCCAAACTTTGCAGGTCGTGAAAACTAGTGACAATGGCAAATTTCCCTGATTTTCAAGTTTGGCGTTGTTTTGTCACAGCGCGCTTGTAGAATAGCTGGGTTTTACCTTTCTTTGTGGCTCTGTGTACTGGAAGGCCCAACATCGAAGGCTGATACCGATAGAAACTATTCTGCAGTGCAGCAACATATGTGTTCAGGTCAACATTTTTCTGTTTCTATTTGCACTGTAATCGTTACAGGACTAGTTGCACCCTCTTTTCAAGGTTCACCGCATATCAGACACTACCAGGTTTATCGGGTTAGTGATTTTAATTTTACCAGAGACTATTTGCTTGGAACGAGCAGGGGTAGTACCACGTTATGAATGTAATGACAGTGATGCACACTTTGAAACTCAAGCGCCAGTGAGTTGCCACTGCTAATCTTAACAAAACTTTGATTTCTTTTCGAGAGACCAATGCATTGCGCTTCTTGTTGTACCTTGCTCTATAGCCAGGTTGTGACCAATGCGAGACGGAGAGCTACAATATGGCATGATCCATGACACGGACCGCTTGTGCGCGAAATCCCATGATGTTGTGAAGCTTTGAGGTTTCCAGACGCTAAATAAACCACTGAACTGGCCTAGTTGTGATATTGGTCGATTTGGTGGCCGTTTCAAGTCTTGAACGTGGGCATACACGTTTATACCTTGATTCCGAGGCGGTTTGTTAGTTGGTTTCAAAATAAAACTTTCTGCCGCCTTGTTTACAATTCACGCAAGCGACTTCTTGAGAGGGCTCTGATTGGCTGTATCAATCATGTGACATTCAGCGTTCGCAAATGACAGACTGCATCGCGAGTTATTGCCAGCTAAAAGCATATCCCAGTTGTTAAAATGTAAACCAGTCGTTAAATCCTGTGGGGAAAGACACTGGTTCCCCATTTTTTGCACTAATTTCAATTGCACGACTGCAAAACTCAGAACCCAGCAAGGTGGTCGTCGCAAATTCGATTCCATAGACTTATACTTGATGGTATTTGCGATACCTTGATACGAGCTCTGCTCGATGGCTGCTTCGCAGCCATCTCGCAGTGCTCGTTATAAAGCATGTTTAGGCATATATTGGGAGAGAAAAAATACTTAAATTCCTAATGTTAGCCCTAAAACTTTGCCAAAATAGCCCTAAATTTTGGCCAAAATATACCTAATTTAAGGCCTAATTTTTTGCCAAACTCATACAGGGATGTTTGTATCTGCACCTTAGATGAAAAGAGTAACATGCTCCAGGCACTGGTTTGCAAAAGCAAGCTAAGCCATGCCCTTCGCCTGGTTAAAGACAACACCATGTTCTTTTTGTGAGAAAAAAAGGTGTAAAAAATACTGATGTGGGTAAAATAAAAGGATATTAAGATCAAGTAAACAAGGATCTGATAGTTCAGCTATAAAATAAAAAAAAAATAACCTGTTTGAGTTAGTTTGTAAAAAAAATAAATTAGCTTCCACAAGGTGAAAAAAAAAAGAAATTGTTTCCAGAGGCCAGTGAAATAAAATGTTGTGTCTCCATCAAGAATACCAGGCCCCCCCCCAGAATATCAAATGGTCGGTCCCTAAGTACATGCAACAGGCTGTTGCCAACGAATATAAAAAAAGTGAGATTTAGAAAGGTTTTTAGAACTTTTTGTCAGTCAAATGATGGTGGTTAACACATTTTTGTATGACTTTTCAAATGCTGTGTAGGAATTTCCTTAATTGGTCATCACAGGAAAACCAAGTTCAAGCGGCTTGGATTCACGGTCGGCATTTGGTATACCAAGTCCATTTTTAGCGAAAAGTGAGCGAGTGAACTCGGATTTAACGTCCCACCAACAAAGTCATATGGAGACTGGACGTTGGTTTAAAGTCTCATTCGAAAGACCGGAGAAGCAGGGTTTTGATTGATTGATTTGATGCTTTACGTCCACGGTAAACAACTATGGTCATGTCGGGACGGTCAGTTAACCTAACCACACTATTCCTGGGCAGGCTTAGACCTCCTATGCGGTTAACCAGTACTAAGTGCACATGTATACTTTCGCCAGTAACTGACAACTGCCCTTCTTGAATCAGCGGAAGGAGAAACAAAAGTATGTGGCCAGACCGGGTTTCTAACCCAGGACCTCTGACTTATGAGTCAGGTGCCCTACCGATTGCGCTACGCGGCCTGGCGAGAGAAGCAGGGGATCGATTTGTCGACCCCTAGATTGGTATTCTGGCGTGTTATCCACTACACTACAGCCGCTCCTTGGCGATGTGCCAGCAAATACTAATAATACCTCGACATTGATTTTAAGGGACTAGGGAACCCAAACTTTGCAGGTCGTGAAAACTAGTGACAATGGCAAATTACAATGGCAAATTTCCCTGATTTTCAAGTTTGGCGTTGTTTTGTCACAGCGCGCTTGTAGAATAGCTGGGTTTTACCTTTCTTTGTGGCTCTGTGTACTGGAAGGCCCAACATCGAAGGCTGATACCGATAGAAACTATTCTGCAGTGCAGCAACATATGTGTTCAGGTCAACATTTTTCTGTTTCTATTTGCACTGTAATCGTTACAGGACTAGTTGCACCCTCTTTTCAAGGTTCACCGCATATCAGACACTACCAGGTTTATCGGGTTAGTGATTTTAATTTTACCAGAGACTATTTGCTTGGAACGAGCAGGGGTAGTACCACGTTATGAATGTAATGACAGTGATGCACACTTTGAAACTCAAGCGCCAGTGAGTTGCCACTGCTAATCTTAACAAAACTTTGATTTCTTTTCGAGAGACCAATGCATTGCGCTTCTTGTTGTACCTTGCTCTATAGCCAGGTTGTGACCAATGCGAGACGGAGAGCTACAATATGGCATGATCCATGACACGGACCGCTTGTGCGCGAAATCCCATGATGTTGTGAAGCTTTGAGGTTTCCAGACGCTAAATAAACCACTGAACTGGCCTAGTTGTGATATTGGTCGATTTGGTGGCCGTTTCAAGTCTTGAACGTGGGCATACACGTTTATACCTTGATTCCGAGGCGGTTTGTTAGTTGGTTTCAAAATAAAACTTTCTGCCGCCTTGTTTACAATTCACGCAAGCGACTTCTTGAGAGGGCTCTGATTGGCTGTATCAATCATGTGACATTCAGCGTTCGCAAATGACAGACTGCATCGCGAGTTATTGCCAGCTAAAAGCATATCCCAGTTGTTAAAATGTAAACCAGTCGTTAAATCCTGTGGGGAAAGACACTGGTTCCCCATTTTTTGCACTAATTTCAATTGCACGACTGCAAAACTCAGAACCCAGCAAGGTGGTCGTCGCAAATTCGATTCCATAGACTTATACTTGATGGTATTTGCGATACCTTGATACGAGCTCTGCTCGATGGCTGCTTCGCAGCCATCTCGCAGTGCTCGTTATAAAAACACCAGAAAGCAAATTTGACCTTGCCGTAAAAAATGTCAAGGTCAATCCAAGGTCATAATTCGAACAATCTTATTAGTGCTTGCGTACCCGATGCTACATACCAAGTTTCAAGGCTATCAGCCTATTGTTTCTGGAGAAGACTTCTAAAGGTTTTGATCATATATGGGCATGGTGGCCATGTTGGTCATGTGACCAGGACCGTTTAAACAACTTTTCATTCCTCAAAACCCTGGAGGCTACTTCACTACAGCTGGTGATTGGGACTGTGTGGTCACCGTAAAAAGTCTCCCTGCCCTTCATCATAGTGTAGATTTTGTTTTCTAGTCCTTTGGGATCATTGATTCCATTGTAGAACTTTAAAAATATTTGAGGGTCACTGGTGGGGCCTGATTGGCCGAGGCTAGCTTGTCTGGCCCAGAGAACTTGTACACTCGACAGTTTTCGGCTCTTTAATGTGATCCTTGCTTCCGGAGGATATCCCTTTTATAGAACATATATATGAAATTTGGTTACAATTAGCCCAGCGGTTTCAGAGGAGAAGTTTGAAATTGTGGACAGACGGACGCCGGACCCTTACCATCCTATAAGCTCCCCCGGAGCCACTGGCTCAGGTCAGCCAAAAAACTTGATGGTTGTCCAAGGACAAATTGTCGAGTCCGCTGTTTACTTCAGTGACCTATAAGTATGTGAAGACTAACTGCTTTACTCACTTATTTGAAAGAGGCCAATCAACATCATCCTAAGACAGAACATTTCGTTTTAAAATTTTTCATTATGGACAACAAGTACAAATGATGCCCCAACAAGGTCAATTTATCATTTGACCTTCAGGTGTGACCTTGAATTGGGACTACCTGAAGAACTGTTTCACATGACCCTTCTACTCATTAAGGAAAACATTGCAAAATTATTTTGAAATCCATGCATAAATATAGAAGTTAAGGCCCTCACCACCTCTACTTATGACACTTTTATAATTTGACATTTAAGTGTGACCTTGACCTTAGACCTATCCAAATAAATGTTTCACATGACATTCTAGTTATCACGGAGAACAATTGTACGAAATTATTTTGAAATCAAAGCATAAATGTAAAGGTTATAGCCCAGACAAATTCAATTTAGGACCATTTTATCATTTGGCCTTCAAGTGTGACCTTGACCTTCAATCTACCTGAACAAATGTTTCAAACGGCACATTAACTTATCAGGGAGAAGAATTGTGCCAAATTATTTTGAAATCCATGCATAGATGTAGAAGAAATGGCCCGGACAACCTAATATTATGCTTATTATATAATCTGACCTTGAAGTGTGACCTTGACTTTCAACCTACCTGAAAAATGTTCAAACGTCACTTCCACTCATCAAAAAGAACAATTGGCCCACATTATTTTGAAATCCATTTGTGACTGTAGGCGTTTTGGCCCGGACAAATCCAGACGGACGCATGCATGCACGCATACACTTATGCATGCACATACACCGAATTGAAGTTTGGACGCATGCATGCACGCATACACTTATGCATGCACATACACCGAATTGAAGTTTTGATAACTATGTTTCGCTCGCCACAAGCGGGCTCTACAAAAAAACAACAACAAAAAAAACAAGACAGCAAAACACAAGAACCTCCACACATAGACAATGTTTAGTGTAGTGTAATCCGATTTACATCATGCTCAATATTTCTTCTAAAACTTATACCAACAGTTTACTATTTAGAACCTATTGATACGAAATTACTATACAAAAAATACAAAGGGGCATAATTTTGTCAAAAGTGAAAATAGGATAATGGTTCTTTTTCTCTGCACATCGTCTGATAGTGCTTTATATATGTACAAAAGTTTCATAAGAAATCTTGAACAGTTTTCGGTAAATGCAGCAGACACAAAATGTTACTTTTTATCCCCCGCCGAAGGCGGAGGGATATTGTTTTGTCCATGTCCGTCCGTTCGTCCGTCTGTCTTTTCGTCCCTCCGTCCGTCCGCAGCCATAACTAAGTAACCGTTTAACAGAATTTCATGGAACTTAATATAGATATATCACTATAACGTGCTGATGCATGTCAAGTTTCATTAGACTGGAGCTACTTTGGCGGGGAATATAAATTCAACGAATTTGCTTGTTGAATTTTGAGCTCTAAGTGTGACCTTGACCTTTGTCGGGCATTGTTGAAATAAGAGTTATGCACATACCCGCAATAAGATGAACATAAGACCCAAGTTTCATAAAAATCTTTTAAAGGGTTAAGGAGATATAGGGCGGACACGAAGTTAAGTTTTCTGTAAATGTAGAGGAACGGCGGGGCAGGCTTCCTGCGATGTGCTGGTTGCCTAGGCTTCATAAACGACCATATAAAGCCAGGTTTATTGCTAATTCTGGTGCTTGTGCCGCTGCTGGGCTTTCCGAGTTGTTGACTTCTTGCCTTGCCGCTGTCAAAGTTCGTGTGGTTGGGTGCTGTGAGAAAGTTTACGAACGGTCAGGAGGGAATTTGTTTTGGTCAATTAAAAATTCTACCGATGTTCTTGATAAACTGAAGTCTAGAGGATATCGCGCGTCTAGTTTGTCTACATACGATTTTCTACACTCTATATAACTTTGCCCCATAATTTAATAAAAAAGAAATGAATTAATTTAATTGAGACTACTTTTCGGAGATAGGGTGCCTTTTGTCTTGCTTGCGGTGGTGGACGTGCTTTTTTTACTACCGATGACCGGAGGGGGTTTAGAATGTGGTATTGCCAAAATGTTTGTGATGCTTTAGTATATCTTCTAGATAACATTTTCATCAGATTCGGTGCTGGGTTGCACGGACAGATTGTAGGAATTCCGATGGGTACTGGTTGCGCTCCTCTTGTGGCGGATTTGTTTCTATTTTGCTATGAGAGAGACTTTATGATGTCTCTTTCTGATAATACTCAGGCTCATGTCATTGAAGCATTCAACTCAACGTCTAGATACTTGGGCGGCCTTTTGGGTGTTGACAGTCCTTGTTTTGAGGGAATGGTCGAATTTGTCCTGCTGAATTGCAGTTGGATAGGGCAAATGCTTCTGATACCGAGGCCCCATTTTTGGACTTACATTTATCTATTTTGGATGGATTTGTTCATCTAGGGTTATGACAGGCGCGGTGGTTTTGATTTCGACATTGTTAGTTTTCCGTTTTTGGATGGTGATGTTCCCCGCGCCGCTTCTTGTGGTGTTTGCATTTCTCGGCTTGTTCGCTTCGCTAGGGTGTCTAGTCATCTGGCAGATTTCAATGCTCGTAATAAAAGTTTGGCTGCCAGGCTTTTGCAGCGGGGGTGTCGGTGTCGTAGACTTCGGAAGGCTTTTCCTAAATTTTATCGTAGACACTTTGGGTTGGTTTCTAAATATAATACAGGGTTAGGGTCGCTTTTGCAGCGGGGCCTGTCGGAGCCTGGGTTTTGTGGTGACTCGGTGTGTAAATTGCGCAAAATCGTAGGGAAAGCAGAATTTCCTAATCAATTTAAGAAAATTATCATACGATTTAAACGCATTGGCTATAACATAGATGTAATGCGACAGTCTGCATGCTTAGTGGTTAACCCAATCACGGTTGACAGCTTTGCTGTCCTCTTTGGTTGCACGCCGGTGGGTCGGGGTTCAGACTCTATGATAGCCCCTACATAAAGCTATATATAAGTTGGTTGGGGCCGGATGTTTGTCTGTTTCTTGGCCCACCGGGGTTCAACTGGTGGTCTTCTTTTGCTCCAGTGCTCCAGTGGTGTTGCTGACGCCCCAGGGATCTCCATGTGTCTCGACACGTTTTGGCTGTCGAGTCCTCATCCTTGCTTCATCGCGGTCTTTTCTTGATCTTAATTGTTGACCGTGATGACTCTCTGATGAGTTAGGGGACCTCCATACGAACCGAACTATCAACTAATTGTGTGCACCGCAGCGGAGGGTGAGGGTGAAGGTTTGGGCCAAGGTCAAAATAAAGACAAAATCCTCTAGACCATTCTAGGAAAAAACTTTTCCCAAGGCGGCACTTTCGTTGCGGTTGCATTTGTTTTATGTTCGGTGCTGTTTAGTTATTGTTTTTTCATTTTAACCCTTCTATAATAAAAATAGCAAATAGGTAAAAATAGTTGTTAAATGTTTTTCGTATAAATTGCTTAGTCTGTTGTTACCCTTCTGTTGGTCTAAATTATTTAGTTCAGTAAAGATAGCTGAGGAGCCACCTATTTGGAAAAGAGCTGCTGACTCGGCTTATCACTTGTGATTTATTGTTTATTGGGATGTCTTTGTCAATCTTTCCCTTTGATGTTGGGGATAGGGTTTGGGATCTGATTCAGTCAGTTCCTCAAGTGTAGTTACTCTTTAAATTAATACAAAATAAATTGAATGTATCACAGATAGAGAGATTTTGCTAAGTCAGCATTGAATGAAAAATAGGTCCAAGATCAAAATAAGTGCAACATTCCTCAAGTCCATTTTAAGAAGAAACGTTATATCAGGTTTGATGATTCTTGGTATCATAGACTGAGAGAAATGGACTCGAACGTTAGGGTCGACGTCATTGTGGACTGACAGGCGGAACAACTGACGGATAGACGGAAAAGTGAATTCCTACATCGAACCTTGCTAAAACAGGTGGACAAAAATCACCAAATGTGTTTCAAGCAGTCAAACTGATACTATATAAATTGCCTTTACAAAATTAACAGGCATTTGAAACATTTAAGGTCGAAAAATATATTCTAAAATGACTTTAAAATCTATTTCTGGTACATCCATACAGAATTTGATGTGGTAACATGAATAACAGGCTGCTGCAGAGTCATGTTAGGTTTGCCAAGTTTGCAAACGCTGAATTTGAAAACTGCATACCTGGCTGATTTTTTTTATATATAATAACAAATGTTATACTTCGTAGACAACTATGTTCAACTTCTACACTACATGCAATTATTGAATCATATTTGCTCTACTGTTTCTCACTCTATTCATATTATGCTCTACAATAAGCAAACACTACTAGTAACCATAAAAGCATGTCTTTACACATAATTTACCTTCAGGACTGAGACATAAAAACTAGTCCATATTCTTTGTTAAATAAAATTACTGCCAACTAACTGAATAATTCTAACGATGTTCATATAACATAATCTCAGCAAACCTTGGTTCACCTGACCCATAGGTACATGAAATTTTGACTTTAAATGGCCAAGTAGCTTCTGAGTAGAAAATGTTTCAAAATCTGACTCCAAGTGACTCTCAACAAATGTCAAACAGTGACCTTGACTATAAGCATTCGTATTTTGTACAAGAGTTGATTCATTTAGCATTACAGAGTGAAAAATTCTCGTAAAATCACATTATGAAAGCATTCTCCCATATATCAGCCTAATAAAGCGAAAATGACCTTGCTGTAATATAGGTCAAGGTCAACCTTTGCTCATCAGCTAAAAAAGATGGTACACCTTGTGTCAACTATGTTACATACTAAGTTTCAAAGGAACCCATCCATCATTTACAGAAGATTTCTTTTCAAGAAAATTTGCCAAACAGTTGCGGAGATTTTTACAGGCATTTTACCATATATGGGCATGACAGCTACCCTGGTTATGTGACCAAGATCATTTGAGCAAACTCTGATTCCCTTGATCCAGAGATACTCAACGTTTAACTTCAGTTGGTCCTTTAGCTTCTGAGAAGATGTTTTTTGAATCCAAGTAATCTTGAACAAAAGTCAAACAGTAATCTTGACCTTTAATAGCCATAATTTTTACCATTAATATTCATAATTTTCTACAAGAGCTGAGTTAAGTGAAAATAGCTGATAAAGCTTACAACAAGTGTTTCTATGCATAATTTTTATGCACTCTAAATGACATCCAGGTAAATAGAATGTAAACACTGATGTTTCTCCCATGTTTTGAGGTATATCAAATGAAAAAAGTAATATGAATTAAATAGGTGTTACCTATATACGTGCGTTCCCATCCACTTCATATGGCTACTTCGTAAGATGGATGTATATAATGATGTTTAGGCCAAAATTTATATGTCTGTGAAAAATGTAGGTGGATGTAGGATTTCTTCTGATGATGGTTTATATTTGAACATAGTTTTGTAAAAATATCTTCAACGGTTATAAAGTTACAGAGGGAACACCATTTCTATACTGAAAAATTACAAAGGGGCATAATTTCATTAAAAATGTAGGCAGAGCTACTGATCTTGTTTTTCTGCACATCATTTGATGATGCTTTATAATTGAACAAAATTTCATGAAAATATCTTTAAATAAAGCAAAATGTACTATTTTCAATGCTCAAAAGGGCAAAATGTACTATTTTCAATGCTTAAAAGGGATAACTCCAAAAAATCCGGAATAACTGTCTTGTTTCCTTCACATCTGTGTAAATTTCATGAAAATATCTCTTTAGGTTTTTAAGATACAGAACATATGGATCTTGTTCTCTGCACATCGTCTGATGATGCTTTATATTTGTATAAATATTGCTGAAAATATTTAGGCGACAGCTAGTGACAACCGGTTGTCAGCAGCCTCACAGGCTAGAGACAACCGGTTGTCACTAGCCTGTTAGGCTGCTGACAACCGGCTAATAAATTAATGTGCATTTTAAAGGACAGGAAGCATTGGTTCATTGTTAAAACATCACAAATAATTCTCCATAGTTTTATGCTTTTAATCAAGCTACATATGAATCACAACAACAAAATATCTGCAGATAAAAAGCAAACATATGGAGAAGAGATATCTTCTAAAAATAGATTTTCCAAGGGAAGTAACTCAAATCATACTTTGTAAGGGAACTAACTCAAAATACCACTTGCAATTTTCTCTGAAGTTTATGTGCTAATTCTGTTTGCACAATTGCCTCCATGATTAAATAGTAGTTATACTTGTATTCATATTATGAATTTATTTTTCCTAGTGGATAGAATCAGTGAAAAAATAAATTTGCTTGACTGAACAGCAGGAATATAGCTATAGGGAAGAGAATGTATTGGTTACTGGAAAATTTATGTAAAATCTTTTCCATCAAGATAAATGTAAAATTTGTATGCATGTGATGCATAAATTCTTTTAGCTATTTCTATGAACAACTCCATGACTTCTAGACAATAATAATGTAGATAAAAAAAACAAAAAAGAAACCAGAAATTTACATCTGATTTGTTTAATAGGTTCTTGCTTTCTACAATTTCAATCAATTTAAAACTTGATCAGAGTGAAAACAAATATCAACTCATATAATAGTCATACAATGAAACGAATATGCTTAAAATATCTTGAGTTTTATTTGAAAATAACTGGATTTATAGTAACTGGTTGTCAGCAGCCTGTGAGGCTAGTGACAACCGGTTGTCAGCAGCCTGTGAGGCTAGTGACAACCGGTTGTCAATAGCCACTTCCAAATATTTATTACAAAACTTTTGTAAAGTTTTTCAAGAACTAACATCGTTTACATACTTAAATTTACAAAGAGGCATAATTCCATAAAAATGTAGATGGAGTTACAGTCCTTGTTCACTGCACATTGTCAGATGTTTTATATTTGTACCAAGTTTCACAAAAATAACTCATATAGTTTCAGAGCTATGGAGCAAACATGATTTCCATACTAAAATTTTCCAAGGGGCATAATTCTGTAGTAAATGTAAGCAGGATTTTCTCTGCCCATCAAGTCATGCTACTTTAAAGTTGTACTAAGTTTTGCGAAAATATCTCATATAGTTTCAGAGTTATGGAGCGGACACAATTTCCATACTAAAATTTACAAAGGGGCATAATCCATAAAAATGTAGGTGGAGTTACGACTCTTGTTCTCTGCACATCCTCTGATCATGCTCTATTTTTGTACTAAGTTTCATAAAAATATCTCATAAAGTTTTAGAGATATGGAGCAGACACGATTTCCATACTAAAATTTACAAAGGTGCATAATTCCATAAAAAATGTCAGTGGAGTTATGGGTCTTGCTCTCCGCATTTCGTCTGATGATGCTTTATATTTGTACCAAGTTTCGTGAAATCATCTGTCGGTTACAGAGTTATCGAGCGGACACAATTTCCATACTAAAATTTTCAAAGGGGCATAATTCTGTAAAAAATGTAGGTGGAGTAACAGGTCTTGCTCTCCACACATCCTCTGATGATAATCTATATTTGTACTAAGTTTCATGAAAATATCTCGTACAGTTGTAGAGTTATGGAGCGGACATGATTTCCATACCTAAATTTACAAAGGGGCATAATTCCATAAAAAATATAGGTGGGGTTACAAGTCTTGCTCTCTGCATGTCGTCTGATGATGCTTTAAATTTGTACTAAGTTTTGTTAAATTATCTCAGTCGGTTATAGAGTTATTGAGCGGACACGATTTCTAAGCTAAAATTTTCAAAGTGACATAATTCCGTAAAAAATGTAGGCGGAGTTATGGGTCTTGCTCTCTGCAGGTCGTCTGATGATGCTATATATTTTTACCAAGTTTGAGAAATTATCTCAATCTGTTACAGAGTTATTGAGCGGACACGATTTCCATACTAAAGTTTTCAAAGAGGCATAATTCCGTAAAAATTGTAAGTGGAGTTACGGGTCTTGCTCTCTGCACATCGTCTGATCATGTTTTATATTTGTACCAAGTTTTGTGAAATTATCTCAATCTGTTACAGTTATTGAGCAGACAGGATTACCATACTAAAATTTTCAAAGGGGTATTATTCTGTAAAAAATGTAGGTGGAGTTACCGGTCTTGCTCTCTGCATGTCGTCTGATGATGCTTTATATTTGTACTAAGTTTCGTGAAATTATCTCAATCGGTTACAGAGTTATTGAGCGGACACGATTTGTGACAGACGGACGGACAGTCAGACAGACAGACAACCAGGGCAAAAACAATATGTCTCCGACCCCTTCGGGGGGAGACATAAAACATAATCGTACATACCTTCCTATTAAAGCTTTATATCTAAGGCTTCCTTAACACCAGATACCTCAAACCAGTATGTAGCATTGTCAATTTTTCTTCTTGGTGACTTTGTCGAAGTTGTTGAAATCTTGTATGGCAAGCTCAAAATAATATACAGAATTGATGATTGCTGAGTTAATCACAGACAAACACCAATGCGTATGAACCAGCCAATACAAATATCTAAGTCTTTTTAGGCTGTGACTTGTCTCCCAATCAGATGTGCCAGATTAATTAAAATCTCCTAAAATGTATAAAATGAAAAATGATTTTTCAGTTATTCATTTTTACAGTACATGCAAATGCATGTACATGTAACATGTACCGAAAACACCTGAATAGCTCACCTAAGTCAAAAGGTCAAAGGTCAACCTAGGGTCACCATTTGAACAAATCTGAGAGTATATTAATTTCAAATGCTGTGTACATGTACCAAGTTTCAGTGTCATGGGTCATTTGATTGTGGAAGCTTTTTAACGATATGTGCATGACAGCCATATTGGTTACCAGGAAAAATTCGAAGTTGGTGAAATATGAGTGACCTTGATCAAAAACTGATACTGACCTCTGTTGCTCAATAAACTTCAAGTAGCGATTTATTTGACTGTACATTCAAACTTTTATACCAAAGGTTTCAACAAACAGAGATGGGGTCAATTACATTGGAAAGTAATTAATTACCATTACCATTACATTGCAGTGTTAGCATTAGCATTATCATTACCATTACACAGGTTTAGGACAAGTAATTAATTAAATTACCATTACTTGGCAAATGTAATGCATTACCATTACTCATTACATATTTCGTCATAACTTTTCACCTATAATAAATAGTGCGGAGAAAATATATATTTTAACTTTTATTTGCTATGTTACAATAGATACAGAGATTCTTTGTGAGGAGTGGTTGTACTTGAACTGGCTTTTGAAGCTTGATATTCATCTCTGTGTTTTCTCTGAAAAAAAATAGCAGTTGCAAGTGAAAGTTTTGAATTTTACCTTAAGGTGTCATAAAATAGGATTATGGTCAATACACACTATAGACTTTATCTGTCACCTTATGGTTCATTGCCTGAGGGACAAAAAGGTGTGATCCACTGACATTAATTAACAAACAAAACAAATGACTGGTCCACAAAGATTAGGCCATAGTTTGAATTTAGACTAGTTAAATGATTTTCTTTGGATATCTGTCTGAGTAAAACTACAGACTTATCTAAACGATCTGGATAACAGCTTGAGTTTGGATTGATTAAATATTTTTCTTTGATACCTGCCTAATTAGACCTACAGACTGGTCAAAAAATTAAGATAACAGTTTGACTTTGGAGGATTTTTATTCACATAGCAGAATAAAACTTACAGAGTAAGAAAGTTATTAGGCGGCCTTTGAATAATATCTGATAGAGAAAAAATATTGTTGAACCATGTACATGGAAACAAAATACAGTCTTACCTTCACATGTCACATGAAATTTGATGTCATTTTCCAGCTCCTTGGTATATAGTTGAAAGTTGTTTAGGAAGTTCAAAGAAAGAAAAAATTGGTCTTGTAGCCATTCTCCTGAATGCCAGTGATGAATATGCCACAATTAGTTGTGACGGTTCAAAGGGTAGTGTGAAGATTATTCTATTGTCTGTTTTTTTGGTTTAAACAATATTTATTGATAAATCTTCGTATACAAGTAACAACATATACATTTACACGTATACACATGATTATATGGTACAGGATCTGATAGGAAGCTTAAAGCTTATATAAGCTTAAAGATATACCCCATGATTAAGTGTTCAGAGTAATTTTTGTGCCAAAAGAAAATTTTGTTGACTTCAGAAATCAATGATGGGTCTAATATTTTTTGTTTATTAGAATACCTGTTGACTAGAGGGACAGGATCATTGATATCCAGAAGCGACAAAAGTGGATAATAAACAGTGTATAAATAAGAAAATTTATTAACAGCAGGTGTCTTTTGAGCAGTAAAATGGATTGTTATTTTTGCATAGTTGTATTTATTATTGTTAATATTTTTATTGTTGATTAGAATAATATTCACGTTTCTTTTTTCACTATTTACTGTACTAATAACTTTAGTATTTTTGGTCTTGAAAAGCAGCTGACTATCATGATGATGAAAATAAAATACTACAAAGTAATGAAAATGTAATGCCAAAAAGCATTACATCATTACAGCTTTTTTGTACTCGTAATTAATTAAATTACCATTACATGTAATGAAAAAATCCTTCATTACTCATTACTTAGCATTACTTTGAAAAAAGTAATGCATTGTAATGCATTACCATTACTCATTACCATTACCCCATCTCTGTCAACAAATTCAAAGATATCTCATTAAATTGCAGAAATTTCTCAAGCATTAGGAAGCACACGTCTGACCTATGAGTTATCTGTAAAAAGGCCAAGATCAACTCAGGGTTATCATTTGAACACGGAAGTGCCATTTAAATAGAGACAAAATCTACGGTCCAGTGAGACTCGAATGATCTGTGAGTCTATGATCCAAGGTCTGAAGCACCTAACCACTTACTTACACTAGGTAACTGGGATGCAAACTGGGTTAACTGGGATATGCTTCATTCACACAGTTGGTACTTGTCTGACTCACTCTACAGTGTAGAAAATTGCCATCAGAAGAGATGGCAAATCCCCCAACTGAAGACCCCATGGGCCTTGGTAAAAAGGGTGCACTTCAAAACACATATATAAGTAATATATTGTCGTTCTTTTATGCTTCTGATTGACATTATCTGTTTAACATATATCTTATACTCAGACTTAAACATTATGCTTGACTGCTAAAAAGATGTTAAATCTCAAACAGCCACCATGTACACAGATGTATAGCATATGATAGTATACTCAACATTTGATTGTGTGAAGAATAATTTCTATTTAGCACAAACCATACAAACCTAATTTTGAGCTCTCAAGTAGGTGAATTTGGACAAAGAATCCAAATCTGAAAAAAAATATTTTTGTTAAATGTTTTTTTTTTTTTTTTTTGGGGGGGGGGGGTTTGACTGATTTAGTGCTTAACGTCCACGGTAAAGAGCTATGGTCATGTCGGGACGGTCAGATAACCTAACATCACTACTCCTGGGCAGGCTTAGACTAGAGCTTAGACCTCCTAAGCCGTTTAAGCGTTAACCATTACTAAGTGCTCCTCTTTCACCAGTAACTGCCCTTCTTGAATCAGCAGATGGAGAAATGAAAGTAAGTGGCCGGAATGGGTATCAAACCCAGGACCTCTGGCTTATAAGTCACATGCCTTACTGACTGCCTTACCCGGTCCAGCTCAGCATAAATTAAAAAGAAACAAATTTTAAGAAACTGGCCTTACCAGGAACATGTAGAGAAAACCAACAAAGTGGTTGTGCAGGGATAAAGACTAACAGGGGTCCAGTTGCCCAAAGCCCCTAAACTTTGGGCTGGGCCCCTGAAATTTGGAAGAAAATGCCCATACCCCTAATGTTAAATTCTGAATTTTGGCATAATCATTAGTCTTTATCCCTGTTGTGCGCGCAGCGCAGACTTACTGTCGTGTCGGCCTATTCAGCGCATAGGCTTAATCGGCGCAAGTTACGTAACGTAATTTACCGTTAAACATGTGTTGATAATTTTTGTCGGCTGTTATCCAAGCAGTCCTTCAAGCCGAGATATTTATATGCGGTAAAGAAGATCATGTCTGTCCAGAGGGGTTAGTTGCACTTGGTTTTATGCAGATATTTGCAAACGTTACTTGCAGCTCGGCATATGTTGAATACACACCCTATTTCGCAATCTTTGTTTACAAACACAGCGGCTCTGAGCACACATCACGAATGTAGGTCAACTCACTTCAGCAGCACTTGTAATTTGTAAATAATAGTTATCACTCTTTGCATGCCTTGCATAAATGCACATAGTAAAGAAGTGAATTATAAAATAACTCACTCAGCTAATGTCCAAAGAATCATGATTTAACACTGCTAGAGCAAATAGTTGTTGAAACTTTCCACAAGCTCCTTCTGCAGCCCACGAAGTGATGTCATGAGTATAGTCTGTTTCACAAATTAGCCCATTATTTATGTCAGGAATAAGACATTTTCAGAAGCTGCGTCAAATTGGCTGACAAAAACGGGGTCCCTCGTGCACAATGGTACATGAGTTTTGAGTTTCTTTTCATATTGTGATCAATACCAGATGGTGGATTTGAGATGAAATAAAGGGTGATTATTGTACTTTATAAACACAATATCTGTTGTTTATTTTTTACCGTTCTTATTTACACAGTTAACGATTCTTTAAGTGCGCCAAATAGGCCGACAGCACTGTAAATCAGCATCTGCCCAGTCTTCAGGTCTCATTGGAGTCTTCGCCGTGTGCCTAAATGGTAGCTTTCTTTCTTTCTTCCATTTACGCCTTAGCCCCCGAAGGGGACACAGACGGTGTACTTTTGTACACTCCGGTGTTGCAGGATGAAAGCCTAGGTATAGCCATGTAGCTATAGTAGGGAACCAAACCAAACCTTTAACCTGCACAGGGGATGACTCTCCCTGCACAGGGGGCCTCCAGTTAACGTCCCGATCCGAAGGACGGCACACTTGTTAGCATCATCCCTGCAAATGATGCTAGAAAAACGCATTCGGACATAGGAAGATTTAGCCTCGGGCGGGATCCGAACCCACGACCTCTGGCTTCAGAGTCAAGTGCACTAACCACTGAGCCACTGCGCTTCTCCTAAAGGTAAAGGTGTAAGCAGGCCGTGTAAGCAAGCTTCATGCGGACAGCAAATCTGATCAGACCGGGCGAATGCCCAGGCTGATCTGAGTCTCCGCTGGGCGCACCTTTGTCGGTACATAGAATAACCGAAAAGCACAGAAATACCGGAAAGCACTTGAATAACCGAAAAGCAATTTTAAAAATCAGTTTTTATAGGAATTATCAATATGATATATTATTTTCATGGGTTAAAGATGCATTAAAAAGAGTAATTTTACAGACTACAGTTGTCTTGGTTTCACGATTGACAATGTGAATCCACAAATAGTGCACTAACAAATAACCGAAAAGCACTTGAAACTAGTCATGTTTACCACTAAATTCTGTGTCTAAGATTGGTGTGTTCAGTACATATATATGAAATAAACTGTTTTTGACTATTCACAAACATGCTATATCATTTACTAATTTGAATAGTTTTGTTTTTACATAAAGCAGATGACAGTCCCCGTGCCTTGTTATAACCGAAAAGCACTGGGAGAAATGCTGAAAATTATTATCGCCCTTTTCTGTTACAATGCTTTTATAGTATGACACCCGAACTGAAAAAAATATAACAAATAGTACTACAATGATTTCCAACCCCGAAAATACTTACTTAAAATAATTATTCTCATTTAAAACTAATTTAAGAAATTGCTTTTCGGTTATTCAGGTGCTTTTCGGTATTTCTGTGCTTTTCGGTTATTCTACGAACCCCACCTTTGTTGGTTTCAACATGTCAAGTTGATGAATAGGAAGAATTTCGCTACAAAATCTGATTTTCAAAAAAATGCTCATTATACTCCATGGACTTGAGCTAGTTGAAAATCGTACAGGATACTCTGAGTAAATGCAAAGAAGGATCATAATAGTGCAGTAAGCTGGCCTTGTTTTTTACAGAACTCAATGTGGCTTCGGAGTCAGTAATCCAGTTTCTCAACAGTGTGTTTTGTGTATCTTAAATTTAAGACGTGAAAAGAACATTCGGCGCACCACCTACTACGCGAGTACAAGTGTGTTAAATCTACCTAAAGAAGAATACCTAGAGAAACATACCTGAGAGATCACTACGGCCAATTGGGGCTTAGTAACAACCAACCAACCAACGGTTTTGTTGTGTCAAGCTCAAATCTGAAATCACAGTCATATCAAACGTAAAGGGTGTGGTGTGAATGACCAGGGTACCACTCAGTTTGACCGAGGACTAGCTCAAGCGATACACCATCGTGACTGAACAGCGAACCTCCTGTGGTACGAAACGGATAGGATACGAGCACCAGTACTGATGCATTTTCCTCTTCGATTTCCTGAATATTTCATAAACAAGATACCTACGCACTCTCCACTGAGACTGCCTATAACGTACAGGCCTAGTTCAAATGATTTCTGTTCTTACCAGCTGATAAACAACCTGTTTAAATCAATAAATCCTCTTTGAAGCGACGAAATGTTACCAATGGCCGATTGAAAATAGCCGCGTTGCCGAACGGTATCATGTGATCAAGTTGACCAATGAAATTCTTTCCTGCCGTCGTCAGGGTAGATTGGTTCCTTACCTTATAAGTAGTCATATCTATTGATTATTGGCCAACATGGGACCAGTTTATCGCGAAAGGTAGCCGAGGTGGACTGAATGGGCAAAATCTGAAGCGTGCTCCTTGCTTGATCATCGCAAAAGCATTAAAATGCGAGCGTTTTCTCGATCGTCCGCCTATGGGGAGCACGACAAACGAACTTACAACCTCAGTCTATAGTCGTGCGTTCCGCACGACGACGCTTCGCGTCGTCGGGAACGCACGTATAACAAGTCAGAAATATTTGCCCAGAATGGACTACAGTCCCTTCTTGATACGAAGTACAATTTTGTTGAAAACACTGGTATGTGGAAAAACTGCTGATATAAATATACAAAACTTACTTTAGAGAAAGCTTTCCTGGAATATATTCTCAGACTTTACTTTCATGTGAATGTGTATTTTCTTACCTAAGCAAGGCCGCAGTAATTCACAATGACCGTTAACAGAATTTCCCCTCTCCTATGCTACCGAATATTTTACTTATAATTCGGTGTAAAAACAGCACTCTATATTTGCCTCTAATGTTTACTGCCATTTGCCCACAATAGAACAATGTATTCCCACCTAACTGTTCCTAGAGAAACGAAGTTTTCTGAATTTTCTGTACTATAGGCGTATTCTGTCCTATGGTCTAGGTGAACGACTAATACTATGCTTAGCTAATCAACGCAGAAATATGCGAGAAAAATGAACACTGATAGTACATGACTTGTAAGTCCATCAAAGCTCACTCTTAAGCAGTTTGTATTGTTTTATTGTTAAATCAGTCAACGTTTTTAACAAAGAAGTACTGAAATCAGCATGTAGTCAGAGAGAATAAAAATCATTTCTGGGTAAAAAATACATTTTTTATAGCATAGTCCTCTTAAAACCTCACTAAAAGATGAAAATATTAGCATATGTATTTCAGTCACCTGGTACAAGTAATTATGCAAGCCTTACCATCAACAATATGACAAATAATTCTATCTTTTTAAATAAAAACATGCATAGTCAAGTACTTATTATAGTTATAAGATTCTCGCATTCACATGTAGCCATTTCATGTCTATAGTGGAATTAATCTTAAACCAATTTACCCAATATATACTTTATTGATGTGTTTCCCTGATTGCACGGAACGCCTGATTCAAACAGAGCAAACACAGCTCTACTAGGTTTTATTGGGACAATTTAGTCTAAGAAAATGGCAGAAATATTAGCATATGTATTTCAATTACATTACATGTACCTGGTAGAATCAATTATGCAAGTCTTTACCATCTACAATAAGACAAATAATTTTATTTAAAAAAATACACAAAAACATGCAATGACAAGTATTCATTATAGTTATAAGACATTCGCATTTACATATAGCTATTGCATGTCTATAGTGGAATTGATCTTAAACCAATTTATCCAATTAAACCTTTATAGAAATGTTTCCCTGATTGCACGGCAGGCCTGATTCAAACAGAGCAAACACAGCTCTACTAGGGTTCACAAGGACAATTTAGTCTAAGAAAAAGGTAGAAATATTAGCATATGTATTTCAGTTACCTGGTAGAATTAATTATGCAAGTCTTTACCATCTACAATATGACAAATATTTCTATTTAAACAAGAGCTGTCGCCTGACAGCATAGCTCGCCTGAATAGGTGCTTGCCCTTCACAAAGTCGCTATGGTGGTGTGGACTGCTATGCATAAAACTTCAGGCAAGCATGTCCATAATGACAACACATTTATAAATAAAAGCTATCTCAGAAATGTCTTAAAATAAAAAAAAATCCACATGAAATTTCAAAGTCCATGAGCTTGAGGTCAAAGAACTAAGGGGTAGGGGTGAGGAGGGCAGGGCTAGGATGTATCAAAGCCTTTAACCGTTATCTAACATCAGTCCAAGTATAAGTATCAACTGAGTCCATTGTGGCACTGTGAAATTATGTCTTCATTAATATAAAACTAATCAAAATCTTTAAGACAAAACTCAAAGTCCATGACCTTGACATCAAGGTCATCCAGTCGGGTAAGTATATAGTGTTTTGTAAAAACTCAAAAAAGTGTCTAACATCAGTTCAAGTGTAAACTAAATCTCTGCCAAGCATTATGAATCAGTACGCAATTAGAAAACTTTAATAAAGACCAAATTTCCTAAGTCCCTGACCTTGACATCAAGGTCACCGAGCAGGGCTGGGGTAGTACTCTGTAAAACTTTGGACTAATATCTAACTACAGTGCAAATATAAAAAGAATTCATCTATGGGTTCAGGAGATATGTGTCATTAAAAAACTTTAACCAAAACATCCAATTAATAAAAAGACAATTTTCTAAGTCCATGACCTTGACATCAAGGTCACTGAGGGGGGTGGGGTGGTACCTTGGAAAACTTCGGACCAATATCTAACTACAGTGCAAGTATCAAAGGAATCCATCCATGGGTTAAGGAGATACTGGGCTTTAGAAAACTTTAACCAAAACATCCAGTCCCAAAAAACTCCCAATTTTCTAAGTCCATGACCTTGACATCAAGGTCAAGGAGTGGGGTGGGGGTGGTACCATGTTAAACTTTGGACCAATATCTAACTACAGTGCAAGTATCAAAAGAATCCATCCATGGGTTAGGGAGATATAGGTCTTTAAAAAACTTTAACCAAAACATCCAATCCGGACGCCGACGCTGACGCTGACGCTGACGCTGACGCGGACGCGGACGCCGACGCCGTGGTGACAACAATAGCTCTTCCTGAACTTTCGTTCAGGCGAGCTAAAAACGCACCAAAGCATGCAGTGACAAGTATTCATTACAGAGCAAACAAAGCTCTACTAGGTGTCACATGGGCAAATTTAGTCTAAGAAAAAGCCAGCTAAAACTGTAATGCAGAATAATCTCCTGATAATGCTAGAGTTTCAGTTCAATTAAAATGGACCTTAGAAGTAAACCATAACATTTGACTCTATTTCTTGACAATAAATTTCTTCGTTGCTACTTTGTATTATAATACTACATGCTCTAGGCCATTTCTTTTTCCAAAAATTTCTTTGTCACAAAAAAGCAAAACAAATAGGTTTACCCTATACTGCTCCAATTACTAGTAAAACACTTCCACCAGCAAGTTTTTTATGCAAACATGTAGACTTGGATCATATACTAAGGGACTAGGACTCAATGTGGGGAGAAAGCAAGTCCAACGAATAACGCCAGTTTTATCCAATGTAGTCCAACAGACACAACGATTTGTTCCACTAAATGACTCTGTCTTTGGTGAGCACAAAAGTGCATACTTTTCTTTCTGCCAATAATGAGCCGCTTGTATCACACCTAACAGGGTTCTCTGCCTTAATAACTCTATTTTCGATGTACGTTATTTGACTATTCAGATACAGAAATCCAATCATCCATGGATTTACACCAACCACAGAATGTGTCAGACCTTTTGCTGCTATGTTGAAGACTCATGCATACTGTTGACAGAAGTTAGGGCATGGCAGGTGTGTCAATACCAAGTACATTTGTAGGGCAGCTGAAACAGAGAAAATATTACGTTAAATTGTGCTAACATCAGAGATAGAGACAGATCATGAGGCTCCTAGTAATATCAGTTCCAAATTGAATTCATTATGTATGCTTCACCCTGAAGGCTTTGAAATATATGGTTTGGAATTTTGAAGGAATCAATTTTGTTTGCAATGACTATTTAGCTAAACCAAGTTTAACACTCTCTATAGGCTATTTACCCAAATCCAGCTGAACAAGTATTTACGGGCTATTTGACAAAAAAAAAAAATCCATCCCCCTCCCTACCCCCACCCCAGTCCTTATATAGCAAGAAGGCCAGGAGGCCCTGAATCGCTCACCTGAGCATAAATGACAAACGTCAAACTAGGGTCATCATTTGAACAACCCTGATAGCTTCAAAATGTCAAAATATGAGTGATATTGGTTAAAGCTCAGAGAATAATCCTAACCTCTATTACCCAAAAGCGTGTATGAACTCATTCAGTTCTCAGACTGCATTTACCTTTCGCACCAAACTCTTCTATAATTTCAATTATCTCTTACGTTTACGCGTTTCCCCAAATAAATTCAAAAAAAAAAAATCAAATCTGACCTTGCCGTTAAAAAAAAAACAAAAAAAAACAGTCAGAGACAACCCATGGTCATCATTTAAACAATCTTGGTAGGTCTCCAGCACTCAATGCTAAATACCAGGTTTCAAAGCAATCGGTTATTTGGTTCTGGAGAAGAGGATTTTTAAAGGCTTTTTACCGTAAATGGGTTCGGCCGCCATGTTGGTCATGTGACCTGGACCGTTTGAGCAAATTTTCCTTCTGAACCAAATTTTTAAGCATCTGAGCCAAGTGGTTCTAAAGAAGAAGATTTTTAATGTTTTCCTATGTATTTCTGTGGTTCAAACCCAGGACCCTCAGACCACCATCTGAATAAACTTAATAAATGTAGGGGGTTCAGATGACGTTACGTCATCGCGTAATTTACGAGTTGTGCACTAAAAATACCCCCTTCTTACCACGTTGCATTGCTATAATTAAAATGAATTTTGTCATTTTTTATGAAGAATAATAAAAACGGCCTTCTTTTTTAATTATAAGACATTTTCAGTGCGAAAAAATTCTATTCTACACGAAAAATAACGTTTAATAGCCACTGACTACCGTCAGTTTTCTTTAACGTCATTATGACGTGGCCGTATTTTTCGATCGTTTACAGCATAGTGGGGTGCCTTGAAACGGTTTATGCGGCAACGTGTAAGCATGGTAAGTCAGACTGACCAATCAAAAAATTCTGAGATCGTGACCTTTATGAGGCTGATTGCCTAGATAAAATCCGATCGTTAACAAGAAAATTAGAGCAAGGAGAATTGTAACCGGTAAATAACTGTTTTGCAAACCCTAGGTACTCAGATTTAAATTCTCTGACGTATAATTCACAAAAATTATTCCACCTCTATGCCATGAGCCATTTTATATGTCGGGGAAATCTTTGTTTAGATAGGTGGTATCGGCGATATTAATGACGTTTCTCCACCCGCCGCTTTGGCAAATTTGACGTTGGGATTTTCCATCACTTGATCCATGGCTCCCCCGGGGTTATGATTGTGCAGTCGATATTGTTTGTGTTCAGCAAATTTACTAGAGTCAGTTTTAATATCACTTATTGTGTCCCCTACCCCTACTTATTGTGCCCTTTTGGACCCTAGGGTCACCATTTAAACAAACTTGGTAAAGGTCCACCAGGCAATGCTTCATACTAAATTTAAAGCATCTGAGCCTAGTGGTTCTAACAAAGAAGATTTTGAATATTTTGTCTATGTTTTTCTATGGTTCAAACACAGGATTGCCTGCTAAGGGGCCATTTTGGACTCTGGGACCTGCATTTGGACAAACTTAGTAAAGGACCACAAGCAATGCTAAATACCAAATTTGAGCAATGTGGTTTTGAAGAAAAAGATTTTTGATATTTTTCTATGTATTTCTATTGTTCAAACCACAGACGTCCTTCGGGCAGGGCCATTATAGACCCTGGGGCCACAACTAGAATAAACTTTGTAGAGGTCCACCAGACAATGCTTCATTCCAAATTTCAAGCATCTTAGCCTTGCGGTTCGGAAGAAGAAGATATTTGAATATTTTTCTATGTATTTCTATGAGTCAGACCTAGGACTCCCCGCTGCGCGGTCATTGTGGACCCTGGGGCCACCATTTGAGCAAACTTGGTAAAGTACTACTAGGCAATGCTACATACTAAATCTCAAGCCTCTTAGCCTTGCCGTTCCGGAGAAGAAAATGTTTGAATATTTTTCTACGATTTCTATGGTTCAAACCTGGGACTCCCTGACATGGGGCCATTTTGGACCCTGGGGCCTCCAAATGAAAAAGCATAGTATAGTAAAGGACTACGTACCAATGCTTCATACCAATTTTCAAGCATCTGAGACAAGTCGTTCTAAAGAAAAAGATTTTTGAATATTTTTCAATGTATTTCTATGGTTCAAATATAGGATTCCCTGCTGCGAAGCCATTTCAGACCCCAGGACCACTACTGAACTATCTTGGTAGAGGACCACGAGGTCATTCTATCAACTAAATTATGGTTTTTATGATTCAAACCTGTGACTCCCTGCTGTGGGGCCATACTGGACCTGGGGCCAATATTTTGAACAAACTTGGTAGAAGACTACCAATACTTCATATCAAGTTTCAAACCATCTGAGCCAAGTGGTTCTAAAGAAGAACCATGTGGCCGTGGGGCCATTTCGGACCCTGGGGTCACAACTTGAACAAACTTGGTAAAGGACGTCTAGGCAATCTAACATACCAAATTTCAAGCATCAGAGACTTTCGGTTCTGATGAAACAGATTTTTGAATATTTTTCTATGCATTTCTATGGTTCAAACCTAAGACTACTTGCAATGGGGCCATCTTGGACCCTGGGGCCATCATTTGAACAAACTTGATAGAGGAATACTAGGCAATGCTACATTACAAATTTAAAGCATCTGCGCCAAGTGGCCAAGCAGTTCTGGAGAAGAAGATTTTTAAGTATATTTTACTTTCAAAACCAAAGACCGCCTGCCCCAGGGCCATTTTGTAGCCCAGTGCCACTATTTG
Source organism: Ctena decussata (assembly GCA_963989385.1). Taxonomy (NCBI): domain Eukaryota; kingdom Metazoa; phylum Mollusca; class Bivalvia; order Lucinida; family Lucinidae; genus Ctena; species Ctena decussata. The sequence goes on from OZ022509.1 coordinate 23,118,063, forward strand.
AACAAATATGGTAGAGGTTTACTACACACTACTTCATATCAAATATGAAAGCCCTAGGCCTAGCGGTTTCAGAGAAGATGTCATTTAAAGCAATTTGTTGTCGACGCACGACGGACGACGCACGACGAACACTGGGTGATCACAATAGCTCACCCTGAGTCTATGGCTCAGGTGAGCTAATAAAGTATGAATGTAGATCTACTGATGCTATAGACAAGTTGCAGCCAGAAACAAACTTGCACAATTTCATTATAAACAACATAAAAACATGTCCATTGCTCAATTTATTTCTGACAGCCTTTAAAGGCTTAAGTACTACCTTTTCATTCTCCTTTGAGCTTTCTCAGTTTCCTTCTCAGCTCCTTTCTTTCGTTAAAGATTTTACTTTTTATTCGTTTGATTTTTTCTCCATTTTCTACACCTGCCAGAACATGAGGGTGAATGTGCATGAAACGATATACTTCCAATATGCCTGAAAAGAGATGTATAGACGTCTTCAAGCTAAAAAGCGAAGCATGAAATATAGGAAGGTAAAGTCTTATAATTTCGACCAATTTGCAAGCTAGGTAAAAGCGACTGTAAGTATTCATTGAACTCATTGAAAAAAAATGTCACCACTCAGTTGACCTCAATTTACTCTTAATCTAGATAAAAAGAGAAACATGAGGTCCAATTCTGGACTTAAATAATGTAATGATGTAATAATGTGGAAGACCATCGATGATAACTGCCTTCTATTTTTAAAATTGAATCTTCTATTATTGGGGATTCTCCTGACTAAATGTCGATTGTAAAATCAGAGCACTGACAACACTGGCGGGTCAACTGTCTCTGTTTATTTAGCTCTTGAAGTTTTCTCATTAACTAAATATGCAAAAGGTACTGTTTTGTTTTACCAATAAATCCCTGCATTTTTAGCATTTCTGAAGAGTCTAATCTGGGTCTGCATTATTTGCAAGGGTCCCAGCACAGGATCCCAGGCTATGTCGTGCAGATGACCCTCTTTACACTGCAGTCTGACATCACAGCGATAAGAACAGCAGGGCTATAATATAAATGTACCCATACTAATTTTAGTGCGACAAACGCGCGTTTCTGTATTTAACTTCTCGAGTGTCGCTTAACCCCAAAAGTTTGGGAGAAAAGAGATGATTGGCAGGTCTCGGCAGGCAACGAGCATCCCTCTCCGAGCCACACTTCACTTACTGTCGCACTCTGCGGGACACATTAGCTGCAGACATCGGGTAAGAGACGCCTACGTATTAACTCGCGAGCGCGCTGGCGTCCTCTATCGAGCCACCTCAACCCCTGTTTCTAGAGAAAAGCGACAGACAAGGACATCAGGAAAGAGATGTCCGATGCAGCAAGCACCCGCAAAAGGCTAAAGCAACTCAAAAGAATGAAAGCCAAACTGAGCTAGGATTCTTGTTACTATAACAAGTTTGTCTTAGTTTAAGAATAATTTAGAAATTTTACCAGGTATACATCAAATGGAATAAGGTTACTGTAAATCAGTTTTTAAGTAGTGACCCCAATGCAACAGAACCAGAATCAACACTGAAACACTGACTAACTGGGTTGATGGTATCCTCGGGGACAAATTGTCCTCCAGCAGTGATATCGGCCCAGTGGTTATAATACTATGTATCCATACCAATTTTAGTGCGACAGACGCGCGTTTCTGTATTTAACTTCTTCAGTGTCGCTAAATCTCAAAGTTTGAAATAAAAAAGATGATGGGCGGGTCTCGGCAGGCAACAAGCATCCCTCTCCGAGCCACTCTTTATAAATAATTAATAGTTACCTGAGTCTGGTTATGTAGGAGGAAGAGTCACATAGCCAATAGCAAGCAGTGAAGTGAAACCATTAAAGGAATGTTGGTGCAAATACATGAGAGAATTTTGACATTCTACTGATACGAGTGTCGGATCAAAGGATATGCCATTGACTATTCAGAGGTTACTGAGATATTGTAATATTCATGTTTTGTGCTATTTTAGGTAACCGCAGATGGAGGTCATCTAGGAATGGCAAACTGCAAAATAACAAAATGGCTTCATGCAAGGACCATTCTGACACAAAAATTGTCTGATTCCATTGAGATTTTCTCATTTTTACATTTTGCTATTTTAAGTAAAAGAATCCATCTGTACTGGTCTATTTTAGTTAATTTTTGAAAAACCTCAAGGCAAGAATCACTTTGACACAAAGATAGTCAAAATCCATTCATAGGTTACTGAGATATTTACATTTTTAGCTCGCCAGAACGAAAGTACAGGGAGAGCTATTGTTGTCACTCTGACGTCAGCGTCGGCGTGAGTGTTGGTGTTGGCATTGGCGTGGGCGTCTCACTTTTAAAGTTTTACGTCATTTTTTTTAAAGTTTCAAATCTAAACAACCACTGGCCAGACCTTGTAATATTTGAAATATAATAATATCATAGCATATCCTTCTATACTGTAACACCATAACCCTGGGTGAGGTCTTGGGGTGGGGAAAAGGGGACAAAATATAGGTCACATCCACTTTAGAGTTTTACGACAAAACTTTTTAAACAGTCATATCTCAGCAACCACTTGAAAGGGTTGCAAGGGTGGTCGCAAATGTTGACAGATGGACGGACAGACGAACCAACTGACGTATAGAAGGATGAACGGAAAACCGAATCCCAATATCAACCATGCCTAAGGTAGGCATAACAACAAACCAATAATATACTTTTGAAAATATGATCTTTATAAAAACTTCACGAAATTTTAAAGTCAGTTGGTTTTTCAATTGTTGACGGACAACCAACAACGCACGCCGGATGCTTTAATTGGTACGGTAATAGCTTACTATGCCCCTTCGGGCCAGGTGAGCTAAAACCATTCAACTTGAAAAAGAGTCCATCCGTTTGGTGAACATCTTCAAATTAAATCTCTAAGGTCTTCCTCTTTTCATTGTGGTAAGCTATAAGATTACACTTTGTGATAAGGCAAGTAAACAATTATAAGCTGTCTGTAGAATATTAATGTTGTGACTGCTGTAAGCCTTGTCAAAATAGGTCCAGAGAGTATTTGATTACATTCTCAAATCTGAGAAGAAATCTAACTTATTCACACGCCTGATAAGTGAATTTTCTACACACCATTTTAATTATTTCTTTAAATTTTAATAAACAATTAAAGGACTAGGTATGATTTGGGCCATACTTGGCCCCCTCATTTATGAATTTTCAAAATTGCACTTCTTAAACTTCTTTTCATGTCATGTATGAGTTTAAACCTTTAACCATCAGTTCTGATTAAAATAATCCATATTCTAATGATACTTAACTTCTTCTGAGCCTCTAAATGTACCTATCCTCAGCCGATTTTGGCAGTTTCGACCATTTTCTGCTTGCATTTGGGCCAAAAACTACCTGAGCGCAGGCAAGTGCACAGCTGATTTTTTGCGTATTGATGCATTTTAACAGCGCCAACAATGTGTGAAAAAATCAGCTGTGCACTTGCCTGCGCTGACACCTAATTTTAAACTTTTCTATATGAAATAACGTCATTGACAACGGTTGTCTTGCAAGGACGCGCGTGCAGCCGGAACTCTTTTGACAGTGAGGGTAGACAATCTATGGATCGCCAAGATATATTACTAAATAAAACAACCAAAACAGGCCGCTTTACCTTCTTTTTGGTAAGCAATACCAGGACATATGATGCAAAACATAGTTTTTCGCTTCTTCATTCATGACGACGCTTGACCCACTGTCAGAAACAACTCCAGATTCGGAAGGATACATGCAACTGCAATGTCGCAGTCGGGACAACGCATAAAAGACGGGACCGAAAGACGGTACTTGTACTACCGCTGAGCCACTTGGGGAACGTCGTTAGAAAAATTGAAAAAGTATTAGCAGTAGTACGATATTTGAATTCATATATCCATTAATTGTTAATTGGTGTTGTTGGTGATGGGAGATGTGTGTGTGTGTGTGTGCGTGCGCGCGCGCGCGTGCGTGCGTGCGTGCGCGCGTGTGTGTGTGTGTGTGTGTGTGAAGGGTAGCTGGGATTGGGGGATGGGGGTCATAAAATTTTTTGTCACCTATCGGGGGGGGGGGGGGGGGCGGTGGAGGTGGGGGGGTTGGAAAGAATTTTCGTGAACCATATGAAAATGTAGCCGGATCCGCCCCACCCCCCCCCCCCCCCCAACACACACACACACACCTGATAAAAATGACTCGTCCCTTAAATTGCATGTTAGAGTTGCTCCCATTTCATAAATTAAACCAAGTAACATCAAAATGGGTATTGCCTGACTGAGAAAAGGAGGGTTTACGCCTGTTTTTCAGGGTAGATCCTAACTATCCAGAACAAGTCTGGGACATGTCTAACAAAAGAATGATAGACTCTCAGTCGATGGATAGAACATTGCTCTGAGCTATAGGCCTACAATCATGAGTGTTATGGCGACAATGCATTTCTGGACTGCACTCAGCGTCAAAAAGAAGATTTAAGGAGAAGAACTATATGAGCATTTTGCCTCCGTTCGTATCCTTATATAAATTTATCACAATATATGTTGAACATATTTTTTTTCGAAAAAAATATGTTTAAACCAAAAAGATCTAAAACTGATCCTTTGTGAGGAAAGTCCGCCGCAGTTGATAATAGAACCATAGTAACAGCTAAGCTATGGAAAAGTATGAGTAATGCATAATTTAATCAAAAGAGTCATTGCCCTTTATTTCCAGTATCCACGGCTGTTTATATAATATGACAAAGATTGTGAATTAACCAGTTACCGGTATTACGGTATGAATAACTCGGTGTCTTAGTTACCCTACCCACTCTCATACATGAAATACATAACTAAATCATTCTGCTGATTAGCTTCAATTAAGAGTTTATATTACATATATGGTTGGCATACTACTAACTTAAAAATCGTGCGAAAATAATGAACCACACGATTAAAACAAGTATAAAACATGTATGAAAGATATCTTATTTCTTGTTTCGCTTCATCTATTTCTTTGAAAATCGTTGCCATGGAAACGGGTAGGGTAAAATAACTATTTTTTATTGTGTTTATATAACAACGTTTATAAAAGGAAGCTCATAAAAATATGGCCGATGTTTGCAAAACTAAGTCAGCAGTTATTAAAAGATATGTGTTCATTACCATTAACTGCTATGCAGTTTCAATGTAAAGCATAAGTTATTCCCCTTTTTCTTTCTTAGAAATATTTTTTTTTTCCTTCGAATGCAAAATATGTTTATTTCTTTATATCCTTGTTGTTTTATAACCATTTCCTATTATTTTCAACTGATCAACTCTCAAGAATAATGGAAATTTTATCCATACCCCCCATATTTTTTTGAATATTTTTTTCTTCCGTTTTCTTTTAGACTAATATGTACTATTCAGTGTAAAGTGACTGCTGCACATGAATTGATCTTGAAATGAAAGGTTTATCTAAATTCCATTGAAAGACAAAATACTGCAATTGTGGCACGCCCCTAAAACGTTAATTTTCGATCGAAAAAAACTGTTTGATATAGCGTTCCTGTAATCCGACAATTTCAGTGATCTATCAAGAGTTATCGCCCTTCATGCACGTGATAAAATGCAGACCAGTAACTGTGAAAGAGATTTAGTATTAGAATTACATACAGTATGTTATCTGATACTTATCATTTACATTTAAATTCCTTTCCTTGTTATATAAGGCAAAATGTATCCCTACCCCCTAAACTTTGCTAAAAAGCAGGGCAGAAATGCATGAACAAACGAATGGCTGTAACTTTCCTTGTACATGCCGTAACATCTCCATTTTCTAGATTTATATTGTTGACAAGGTGACTAATGAAAAAAACAATATTTGAATAAATTTTGAGAGGGGGCCAAATATGGCCCAAATCATACCTAGTCCTTTAATATTGAAATTGAGTTCAGATGTAGGGCAAATATAGGCAAGTGTTAGAAATTAAGTTCAAATTTCTAGTTTCATGTTCAAATAATAGAGAAAGAATCATGGGGCAAAAAATGTTTCCAACTGAAATTCTATTAAAATTCTTAAAATCTTCTTTTGCATCATAAACTGATGCATTGTGGGTAAAATCTTCGGAAAACGAGTGAAGATAATTCATCTATAAACCAGAGTACCGATCAATGGTCCTGTATCGCTCACCTGAGACTATAACATTCACTGTATACCAACATTCACATCCCGGTCTGAGCAATTTAGGTAGAAGGTCTCCCAATCTGTGAAATCATTTCAAAAAGTTTCCAGCAATTTTAGAGCAGTCATTTAAAGCAGCAGTATACGAATGCGAGGACAGGCGCACAACTTGCAAAGGCGTTGACATTACGTCACCTTCAGCTCTTCGTGCTCAGGTGAGATGAAAATTCATTCCTTAATGTTGATGAAAAATCTCACCTGGCAGTGGACCTGTGTCACTATGTATATCACCAGCATCTTCTATATAGCGTTCAAAATATTTGCGAATTGCCGCAGAATCCTCTACACACCATGGCCTGTAGATTCTTTTTTCTGAAATGTTTGAAAAATAAAGTTGACTTTTGTTGTGAGGATTAGAGAATTTGCCATGTGTGTTATCTTTATTTCATTATTCTCACCTCAGATTTTGTCCTGGGTTAATAATGAAAGAGCAATCCCTGTCTTTAACCCAATGGGCATCATCTGTAGTATTTGTTTCTTACAAAATTATAATCTGAAAGAGTTCCTTCAAGAGCAGAGAATCCATTCACAAGAAGGAACATGGGCCAGACTACGTAGTTTCGGCTAATAAAGCCTCTTCAGTGACCCTGACAATATCTGGTAACGAAAGCAAAGAAGAGCATACTGTAATTTCTTAATCTTAATTGGACATTAAAAATCTGCTTAAGAGGTGTCGTCCCTGTTTGAGCATTGCCAATAAAGTGTATGCAAATTCTGATAAATGGCAGGAACTAGTAGCTTTGCCTAGTTTTGTGCTGATGATAAATCATTATCGAAAGTTGATTGATTCTGTCTAGGATTTTGATGATTGAATTGATATTTTGGATCTGGTTATAATCGTAATAAATATGATAGTCCAGAAACTTATTGTATATTTTGAAAAGAATGACTAATTTATACATTGCTTTACATAAAAGAGTGAACCTGCATTATAAAGGAGAGTTTTACTAGGTGGCCATCATGGGCAGGTGACTGGATGATTTGAATATAGGAATAAAACATGAATTTTCATGCACTTATGTTCGCCAGGTGCCAAGGCAAGTGGTGAAAACAAATACTGAATGCCGAGGTTTTCAAACACTTTCCTTGGAAGCTGGAGAATGTTAATGTATTGAAAAGCATGTTTGATTGCTGTAGCATCTTTGATTGCTGTAACTGAATAAATATTCGTATTATTTTTTTACAATTTGCTGGTATAATTGTAAACATAATAGATTTATTCAGTCCAATATCAACATAAAAGATTTAGACACCAGTCTATATTCGGAACTGCGGTTGTAAAAGGGAGGTGGATATTTTCGATAAAATCTAGTATTGGGTTCGGTATCAGATAAAATAATGACGTGATTTGGACAGCCATCCGAAGCCATCGTGATGTCGAGTCCTATGTCAACTATAACGTTTGTTTATGTTCTTTTTCTAGAGTACCTGCAGTCTCGCCAACTTTGGGCCAATACTGTAAACTGGGGTTCAGTTTGTTTTCAATTTGACCTGGAAGGTGGCAGATGAATTCAGTGGCCCTAGTACGACGAGACAGTCAAAGTCGCACAGCCACTTTATAACAGCACGTGAATGTCCTTTTTGAACATGGATTTTTGACAGATTAAACATATTTATTGACTTCCGGTTTCGCGCTTCCGAGATAAGCAGGGAAAATGCAGTGCTAAAGAAAAAAAAGAAAATTTGTGACTTTGAAGTATGGCCTAGACTTTGTAAGGTGCATAAAAATAACAAGTATATCCCTTTAGAGACATAGAAATTAGTTGTACGGGTCCTGTTCGAGGAAAAATCGATTAATAAGACACAGTTGGCGTACAAGTTGTAGGATACATACCCCACCCACCGGAGAATAAGTGTAAACGATACCAAAGTAAAGAGAAATGAGTAATACTAAGAGCCAGAAACCCAGTCGACTCACGTCTGTGACACTGGACAGTCCTAGAAATAGCCCAAGAACCACAAATGCTGTTAAAGCGGACAAGAGCAAAGAGTCTAAAGAGTCTAAACAAGTTGAGCTTTCTGAAAATGAAACAAAGGGGTTAGCCGAAAGACAGACAGAAAATAACAGTGAATTTATAGCATTTCAGGAAGAACTTAAAACGATGCTTATGAGCATGGAGGAGAGAATAAGTAAAAGATTTGAAAAAATAGACTCAAAATTTACAGGGATTTTCAATGGGCTGAAAGCAGAGATATCTTCACTGAGAGCTGATGTGACCGAAACAAAGTCACACGTAGATATGATAGAGACTAAAGTAAATGATATGGAAGAAAGTATCGAATTCAATGCAGTAACAGTGAAAGAGGTAGAGAAGAGGCAAGATGACAAATTGGCTGCTTCTCAACAACAGCTGGAAGAGAAAATAAAAGAGCTAGATGAAAAGCTTTTGTTATTAGAGAAGCATGATAGAAAATACAACCTTCTGTTTTACGGGGTGCCTGAAGAGCAGGATGAAAATGTAACTGATACATTAAGGGAGTTATTTAAGAATGATTTAGAGATAGGAGAAGACAGAGTTAACTCCATGTACTTTATTAGTGGGCATAGGATACCTTCAGAGGGACAAGGGCCTAAACCAATTATCTTACGGTTTAGTTCAAGTGAAGATAAAGATCTGGTTTTGTCTAAATCCTATAAATTAGCAGGCAGCAAGAGGAGAATCTTGGTGGACCTACCCCTCCCCATGAAGAAAGAGAGGGCAAGATTAGCTAGAGAAGCCTATAAAATAAGGCAACATGAACATTTACAAACACGTATACGTGAAAAGGGACTCGAGGTGTTTTTGCAAGTGCGGAAAGATCATCATGGCCATTGGGTAAAGAGAGATGCTTAAATTACAGCCAGAGACTCTGTTAAATGTATAAATGAAATAACATGAATAACAGAACTGTGTTTACTTTAATCTCTGATTCCAATACAGTAACTACACCTACTGCACACCTCTCCATTGTTGCTAACCATCTCAAGGTGTACACTGTCTGACTGTTAAGACTTTTATGACATTTATGATTTCATTCACTATAATAAATAATTAGTGTGTCAGGCCTTTGTTTATGTCTTAAGTCTGCTTGAAATGGTCTACCCAGTATTGATGTAATTATATTAGAGGGATAATTAAATAGATTATACCCAGATAATTATTATGATATTGTACAACAACCAAATTCATCTGAGTACTTACCTGAGTGTAAAATATAATATTAAGATTCCTAGTATATTAAAAGAAATTTAAATGTGGTCTGAGTTTATAACCATTATTATTATTATTAGATGTGACTGAACTATATGCTTTTAAGAAATAAATAAGAACTGAAAGCAAGTTTATCCAGCCAGGAAGTATAAGCTGCATATGCAATCCTGAAATTTGGCCTAGTGATTGTAGATTGTGTCAGCACTGTCCCCTTTTAAGCAAATTTATGTTAATGAAAGCAAATTAGTATGTTGCCCATGTTATATTTTATGGGAGAATACTTTTCTTTTCTTTCTTGTTTTATTTACAGCAGTAGTTCATTCTATAAATCAATACAAGATGTATACTTAGAGAATAATGACTGAGGTGTACACAACAACCAACTTCAAAGTAACCTGAGTCAGCATAAATAACTGGTATAGAAAGGTGTATTGAATGAAGTCTGAAGTCAGTATCTTTTGTGTGTGACATATGATAAACTGTTATCTTCTGAAGAGCTCATCCTCAGAATAGTTAGTATTTGATATGAGTAAAATATTCTTTGGGTTTGATATATTAAAATTCTGTCCAAACTCTTTACTTAAAGTGTCATAAAAAGTATGCCAAGTAGAAAGAAATTTTAAGCAAATAAAATATATAAAGAATAAAACTATGTTTATCTCTAATCCTTTACCCCCTTTTTACACTTACTATATTTTTGGCTATTTCTGCTTACCATCACAAAATGTGTACAGTGTTCTCTCTAATCCGCTACTCCCATTCTACACTTACTATAATTTTGGCTATTTCTGCTTGCCATCCCAACATGGTGTACAGTGTTTGAACTTTCTAATCATGTTTACTGATATAAGCAGTTTTTTGTCGGGCCTTTCTTTTTGCTATGCACACATTTTTAAGAAAGTCCATATGAATAATAATTCTAGTTGCTAGAATATCTAGGTTTGCTTTACATGTAGCATATAGTAATGACAAAATAAGTAAACTGTCCTTTCCATGCATAGGAAAATAGTCTGTTTTATTGTATGGGTGATAACTACTATTGTCCATTTTAACATTTTATCTATTTACATTAATTAGCAGTTCACTTTTCAGACTAAAATATTTTTATCTACAAAATTCTGACTGTGGTGTACACAACAACAAATTTTACATTGTCTGAGTATAGCATTTTTATTAAAATCACTGGTATATAAAGATGTGCCAATTGAGAACTGTATTTACAAGCATATAAAAAGTAACTATCTGATGGGACTGATTTATATACACTGAACAAAATTTCTAATTGGTCACTTTTTGCCATAGAATTAAGCCTTAAGCAGATTTAGATTAGCCTGGCTACCAACTAGGACAAGCAAATGTATAGATGCTATTGTACTTTACAAGCAGCACAATTGCTTATGCATTTGCAAAAGGATTTACAACAATTCGAGGTGGTCATTAAGATTTACACAATCATTGAAAGGGAGGTAATTTGAAAACGTCAATATTAAAATTAATACGGGTGAAAAATGCATGAAGACTAAAAACAGAACTCATGTTTTTATGATGAAAATCTTTATTTACTTCGGAAATATCAGGCTTTTGTGAAAGTTTGATGCAGCCTGTATGCGTTTTTAAAGCATTCTATGGTTGACATAGAAGGGGTCATAACTCTAATCCTACAATAAAGTTTTAATTACAACATTGACTTTCAATAAGTAGATAACAGCCCAAAATGTTGATTATAATTATATTCTAAAATACAGTTTAAAATTTATATTTCTGCATATTAGAAAACTGACCAATTAGAAATTTTGCTGAGTGTATTGATATCCTTTTATGACTTTTGCCTCACCACAGTTAGCAGTACTGGAATAACATTCTGCTACTAAACTTTTTTATTAAAACTGTTTCCAAATTATAGTAGCTTGACTTAATAGCATAGAATTAAAATATAGATACATACATGTATTTATTTGGTAGAATATTAAGCTTTTATATTTATAAAACCACTAATGAACAAACCATGTATAGAAGTGAGAAGTGCATAAGTATGGCTGCAAATTGTATAAGCATGGCTGTAAACTTTAACGTATTACTACTACTGTATATAAGTATTATTGTTATCTGTAAAATCATAGTAAGTAAGTTAACTGTATTAGTATGGCTTAACTGTATTATTGTGGCTGCAATACTGCATAAATATGGCTCTAAACTGTAAAAACTGAAGTATGGCTGCCAGTGAAATACTGTGCATACAAACTGTATAGGTATTACTGTAGACTGTATACGTATGGTTGTAAACTGTATTAGTATGGCTGAAAAATGTAAATTATGTTTCAAAACAAAAATGTATAGAATGGCTGCAAACTGAAAATGCATTGCTGCAAACTGTGGAGCATGTCTGTATACTAAATAAGTACGGTTACACGCTGTAATAGTCTGGCTGCAAACTGTACAAGTATGGATGTGAACTGTACAAATATGACTGCTAATTGTAGAAGTATGGGTGCAAACTGTATAGTAGTGCTATATACGTATGGTTGCAAGCTGTATAAGTATCACTGAAAACTGTTAAGTATGGCTTCAAATAGAAAATGTATAGAATGTCTGCAAACTGAATAAGTATTGTTGTAAGCTTGGCAGCATGTCTGCATACTGACTAAGTATGGCTGTAATCTGAATAAGTATGGCAGTAAACTGTAGAGCATGTCTGTATACTGAATTAGTATGGTTGCAAACTGCATAAGTTTGACTGTAAACTGTATAAGTATGGCGGCGACCTATAAGTATGACTGTTTACTGTAATAGTATGGTTGCAAACTGTATAGTGGCGCTGTTAAGTAAAAGTATGGCTACAAACTGTATAAGCTGGGCTAAAAATTATTAGTTTGGCGGTAATCGGAATAATAATCGCTAGAATTTCATCTAAATGTTTGCCCTGTGTATAAGTATGGCTGCAAACTGTAAAGGTATGGCTGTTTACTGTATTTATACGGCGGCGATTTGTATGAGTATGGCTATAAATTATATAAGTAAGGTTGCCAGCAGTATAGGTATGGCGGTGAACTGCATCAGTATGGTTGTTTACTGTATAAGTGTGGCTGCAAACTATAAAAGTAGTGTTATAAATGGTATGCGCATGGCTATATATCGTAAAGGAATGACTGTTAGCTGTATAAATATGGCTGTAACTGTATAAATAGGCTGTAAACTGTATGATTATGCCGTCAATTAGTATAAGTATGGCTGTATGTTGTAAAAGTACGGCTGCAAACTGTATAATGTAATGCTGTAAACTGTGTAAGTAAAACTGTGAACTGTAAGACTGAAAACTGTAAAGGTTTGGCTATTATGTTTGCATATATTTGCAATAACTCAAGTGATTCATTATTTACGAACCCATTCAAGTATGGTGGTAAACTGTAGTTGTATTACTGTTAATTGTAAATTATGCCATCAGTTAGTATAAGTATGGCTGTATGTTTAAAAGTACGGCTGCAAACTGTATAATGTAATGCTGTAAACTGTGTAAGTAAAACTGTGAACTGTACGACTGAAAACTGTAAAGGTTTGGCTATTATGTTTGCATATATTTGCAATAACTCAAGTGATTCATTATTTACGAACTCATTCAAGTATGGTGGTAAACTGTAGTTGTATTACTGTAAATTGTAGAAGTATGATTGTAAACAGTATGAATATGGCTGCAAGCTATATAATTATGGGTAAAAACTAGATACATGTGCCTGCAAACTACACAAATATGATTATGAACTGCATGAATATTGCTGTTAATATATAAATAGGTTTAAAACTGTATAATTATGCCATCATTTAGTATAAGAATGGCTATATATTGTATAAGTACGGCTGCAAACTGTATAATGTATGGCTGTAAACTGTGTAAGTAAAGTACAACTTAAAACTGTATAGGCTCGGCGATTATGTTTGCATGTATTCGCAACAACTCAAGAGGTTCATTATTTACTAACCCATTCAAGTATAGTTGTAAACTGTAGATGTATGACTGCAAACTGTAGAAGTATGGTTGTAAACAGTATGACTTTGGCTGCAAGCTATGTAATTATGTGTATATTTTTAAATTCATTATTTACAAATCCATTCAAGTATTGTTGTAAACTGTAGATGTATGACTGTAAACTGTAGAAGTTTGAGTGTAAACAGTATGAATTTGGCTGCAAGTTATGTAATTATGGGTACAAACTAGGTAAGCATGGCTGCAAACTGCATGAATATGATTATAAACTGCATAAATATTGCTGTAAACTGTATAAATAGGCTGAAAATTGTATAATTATGCCTTCATTTAGTTCAAACTGCATGAATATGATTATAAACTGCATAAATATTGCTGTAAACTGTATAAATAGGCTGAAAATTGTATAATTATGCCTTCATTTAGTTCAAACTGCATGAATATGATTATAAACTGCATAAATATTGCTGTAAACTGTATAAATAGGCTGAAAATTGTATAATTATGCCTTCATTTAGTTAAAGTATGGCAGCATATTGTATACATACAGCTGAAAACTGTACAATGTATGACTGTAAATTGTGTAAGTAAATCTGTGAACTGTACCACCTAAAACTATATAGGTTTGGGTATTATGTTTGCATATATTTGCAATAGCTCAAATGACTCATTATTTACAAACCCACTGAAGTATTGTTGTAACTGTAGATGTATGACTGCAAACTGTAGAAGTGTGATAGTAAACATTATGAATTTGGTTGTAAGGTATGTAATTATGTGTACAAACTAGGTAAGTATCGCTGAAAAATGCATAAGTACGATTATAAACTGCATAGATATGGCGGTAAACTGTATAAGTATGAATGTACACTGAAAAAGCACTGAATTAGTATGCCTATAAAATGTATAAGTATGGCTGTTAACTGTACAAGTATGACTGTAAACTGTATAAGTATTACCATTAACTGTTTAAATATTGCTATTAAACTGTATAAGCATGGCTGTTTATGTATACGTATAGCTGTTAACTGTATAGCATGGCTGTATAATGTACAATAATGGCTATAAACTGTATCAGTATGGCTATAAACTGTACAAATATGGCGGTAAACTGCATAAGTATGGCTGGAAATTGTATAAGTAATGTTGTAAACTTTATATGTGTGGCTGTTATTTTTATAAGCAGGACGGTCAATTAATGTTGGCTTCAGACCGTACAAGTATGGCAACAAACTGTATACGTATGGCTGTGAATTAAATAAGTACAGTGTTACCTGAATAACCACGAACTATATAAGTATGGCAGCAAACTGGTAAAGTATTGCATTAAACTGTACAAGTATGGCTGTAAATGAGCCGCGACACGATAGGGCCAGCGATATAAAGGAATGATATATATATATAGAAAACGTATAAACTACAACAAATGATAATAATAACGATAATGATAAAAGTGGTTGTAGAATTAGTAACGTTTGAAAATATCTAAAATAACTTAATAAGGATCAGACTTAATCACTTTAAATTAGGCATAAATTTGAAGGCGAAGCAGTCTAATAACCCAGCAGACAGATGACGTCAAGATGACGTCGTGCTGACGTCGATGCGACGTCATTACGTCGTATCGACGTCAGTGCAACGTGTTGCAACGTCATGAGCCTGCTGGAACCTGATAACTGTATAAGACTTACCTGCATTTAAATGAAAAAGTCCATTGAAGCTGCCAGTTCACCAGAAGCATATTTTAATCCTCAAACGAGAAAACATCCACTTTGTAGACTGAGTATCTTATTAAATTCTGAAAACTAATTGCTGGTCTGTCTGAGACAACATCGGTTGTACATGCGGTGAAAATATGTATACGTGTAAGGCAGGTATTTCACGCCTTAGACTACCTCGTAACGCTCTCATGGCTATGAAGTATTTTATATACGGTGATTAACCAAATGTATGAAACCAAATGCAAATCGCTAGCTCTCAGGGGCCGATCACTCGTTGCTTGTCATTCCTATAGGAGTTGGCAGTTGGAACCAATTATTACTGTGCGAAGCTATGGATGGCCACATTATAAGGTAGTCCGTAAACATACCAAATTCTGTGGAGGTGTAGTATGGAGAAAAGGAGCCCACGCACTGAGTGCAAAGGTTTTTTTTGTGTATTTTTGTTGTGGTTGGTGTTTTACAATTGGGGCAGGGTCTGAAATATTTCTTCCTGTCATTGATAAGAAAGTTACATGTAAATAGTGTAAAAGTGTAAATATTTTTGAGGCATCAGCTCTTTGCTTCAAGCAGTTTTGATTAGAAATATGTATATATATGTATGTGTATGTGGGTATTTTGGTGTTTATTCAAGGGTATACACCCAGCGGGCACATGACGTCGGAATGACGTCGCACTGACGTCGATGCGACGTTATTACATCGCATCGACGTCAGTGCGACGTCATTTCGACGTCGTGTGCCCGCTGGGCAGTCTTAATGTAACAATCACATCTCATTAATTAAATATGTAGTAAAGGTGAAAGAAAACTCGGTAAAATGCACAGTTATAAAATTGTTTAAATATTTTGGATAATGCCAAATTAACTTCAAGTCATAAATAGCCACTCCGGAAAATGAGTGTTTTAAAGGTGAGTTTTTACCTTTACCTTATCTTTCTCTTCCGTCTACATGTTAATCCTGTAGACGAGAGGGAAGGCTTTTTTTCTATCTTTTTTCTGCAAAAAAACTGTTCTTTTCAAGCCACAAAGAGCATATATTTAACATTAAAATTAAACCTGAAGCTGAGTAAGAAAATTGGAAATGTACAAATAACTTGTAATAGAGAGTAAAATAAGTATTTATAGCCAAAACACACGAGGACTACAATGTACCCAAAAGCGAAGAGATGTATTTCACTATTTAAGACAAAAGAAGTATAACATTATATGCTTGCAAGATGTTCACTTGGAGAACAAGACGGAATCATACATAAAAAACGAATGGGGATACAGTATGTTTATGGCAGGGTTGACTAGTAACAAAAGAGGTGTAATGATTTTATTAAATAATAATTTTGAACATGAAGTAGGGAGAGTTCTGAAAGATCCAAATGGAAATTACATAATTTTAGAAATAACTATTAAAGGACAGAAAATAACGCTTGTAAATATTTATGGACCAAACGAAGATCAACCAAAGTTTTATGTTAATATCAGGGAAATAATAAGTGAATTTAATAACGAATCGACAATTATATGTGGGGACTGGAATTTAGTTTTAGATACTGATCTGGACTGTAATAATTATAAAAATGTAAATAATCCAAAAGCAAGGGAAGCAGTGCGAGAATTTTTACACGATGGGGAATATATAGATGCGTGGAGGGTATGTAATGAAGATAAAAAAGGTTACACTTGGAGAAAACTTAACCCTGAAATAAAACAAGCAAGGCTCGATTTTTTTCTTATCAGTTGGCTAACTTTTCACTTTCTTGACGATTGTGAAATAACTTCTGGATATAGATCTGACCATTCTGGAGTACTTTTAAAATTAAATTTTTTTGAACAGGCACGTGGCAAAGGCTATTGGAAATTTAACAATTCACTGTTGAAGGATCAGGAGTACGTTAAAATTATCAAGAAGACAATTCATGAAGTTCTAGATTTGCATGTCAAAGAAGATAATAATAATAATAATAATAATGATAATAATGATAAAGATAATAATAATATCAATAATTATCAAAATAAGGAGTTTATAGTTAATGATCAACTTCTATTAGAAACTATTCTTATGATGATAAGAGGGGAATCAATAAAATATAGTTCTTATAAGAAGAAATATAGTGAAAAGGTGGAGAATAAATTAGAAAAAGAAATTAAAACAATTGAAGAAAAAATTACAAATAGACTAAATGAAATAACACAAGAAGATTTAAATGATTTAGATCAGAAAAAGAATGAGTTATCGGAATTAAGGAAAATAAAGCTAGAAGGGGTGATGCTGAGGTCTAGATGCAGGTATGAACAATTGGGAGAAAAGCCGTCTGGATATTTTTTAAATTTAGAAAATAGAAATTTTGTTGATAAAGTAATATCAAAACTAGTTGACAGCAACGGGAACGAATATATTGATACAAAGGACATTTTAAATTTACAAAAACAATATTATCAGGACCTGTACAAAGAACAGATAGATATAGATGACGTCCCTATAAAAGATAAAATTGGGGAAAACTCATGCAAATTAAGTGATGAAGAATCAATGCTGTTGGAGGGGGATATTACTTATGATGAATTAGCAAGTGCATTAAAAGATATGAAGAACTCCAAGAGCCCGGGTAGCGATGGATTTACAGCTGAATTCTTTAAATTTTTTTGGGTAGATTTGGGAAAGTTCATTTTAAGGTCTGTTAATTACGCATATAAAAATGAGTCTCTTTCAGTTACACAAAGACAGGGTGTCATAACCTGCATTCCTAAGCCTAATAAACCCCGACATCTTCTAAAAAATTGGAGGCCTATTTCACTGTTAAATGTAGTATATAAATTGATGTCATCCGTGATAGCGAATCGTATTAAATCAGTATTAGACAAACTTATAAACAAAGACCAAAAGGGATTTATTTCAGGAAGATTTATAGGGGAAAATATTCGCATGATCTATGATATTCTTTTTGAAACTAAGCAGCAAAATATTCCTGGTTTATTAATATCAATTGATTTTCAGCAGGCTTTTGATACGATTTCTTGGAAATTCATTGACAAAACACTAGACTATTTTAATTTTGGACCTTCTTTAAAAAAGTGGATAAAACTATTCCAGACAGGTTCTGAGTCCTGTATTTTACAGAATGGCCATATGTCAGACTATTTCCTTTTGCAAAGAGGCTGTAGACAGGGAGATCCCATCTCACCATATATTTTTATACTTTGTGTGGAAGTTTTAGCTAAAATGTTGAAAAATGATGAACAGATGAATGGTATTAAAATAAATGATAACGAATATATACTTAGTCAGTACGCAGACGATACGCAAATATTCCTTGACGGTTCAGAAAAGTCTTTAAAGCAGTTGATGTATATACTAAACCAGTTCTATAATATGTCTGGTCTTAAAATTAATGAAGATAAAACAAAAGCGCTATGGGTAGGTTCAATGTGTAAATCTGAAAAAAGAATTTGTAAAGAATATAATTTGGATTGGGATCAAAAACCGTTAAAGATACTAGGAGTAACATTTACGGCAGAAGTTTTTGACATTTGGGAACAAAATGTCAAAGAGATTTTACATAAAATGAGCACTTTAATAGCTATATGGTCTAAAAGAAAACTTACATTACCGGGTAAAGTAACAGTTTTAAAGTCATTGATTTTATCAAAGTTTACGCATTTGTTTCTAGCGCTTCCAAATCCACCAGGAGAACTTATTAAGTTAATAGAGACTAAAATGTATAAGTTTTTATGGAGTAACGGCCCAGACAGAATTAGCAGGAAGAACATTATCAAGAATATACAAGCAGGTGGACTGAGAATGGTAAATGTCAGTGTATTCATAACTTCATTAAAAGTTACATGGTTAAGGAGATTGATAATGTTTTCTGAGACTGACACCTGGAGTAGTTTAAGTAAAATAAATTTCACTAAGTTACTTTCGATGGGTGATACATATTGTAATACATTAATAAGGCAGATACAAAATCCTTTCTGGAAGAATATCTTAGAAAGTTGGAAACATTATTTGAAATCAGTAAAAATCGATAGTCCAGTAAAAATTTTGTTTTCACCTTTATGGGGTAGCTCCAAAATACATGTAAATGAAAATGACACGTATTTTGTTAAGGACTGGTATAACAAAGGTATAAGAAATATTATTGATTTGATTAACGAAAACGGAGAATTATATGGCTTTCAAGAATTTAAGCAAAAATATAATATATTAGGAACATATTTAGACTATATGCGTTTGATAAATAAAATTCCTAGGCAGTGGAAAGATGAGATTCAACAAGATCCATTTAAAATCTCTTTAATGTTATATCATGTGCCTATAAATAGTTACGTTTTTTCGATTTTAAGAAGTAGGCGTGGGTGTAGAGACATATATGATAAAATGATTCCAGTAAACGAGATTATACTGCCAAATAAATGGATTAATGAAATTGGCGAAATTACAGTCGACGAGTGGAAAAAGATTAATAGGGATCTTATCTTTATTAAAGATATAAAATTACGAGACTTTCAATTTAAGATAAACAATCGAATATTGGTTACAAATACCTTTTTGCATAAAATAAAAAGAAAGGAAAGCTCACTTTGTTCATATTGTAATTTAGAAGCAGAAAGCATATTACATTTATTGTATTCCTGCGAAAAAATAACACAGTTTTGGATTGAAATTCAACAATGGTTAAGAAGAAAAGCCAATTACATTTTCCACATTGATAAGAAAAATATAGTGTTTGCATCCACTTCTCAAGTACTTATAAATTATATCATTATTGTTGCAAAATATTATGTTTATAAAAGTAAGTTTTATTTGAAAAATGTAAGCATAAAAGGATTTGAAAACTTTTTGAAGCAAAAATTTGAAAATGAAATGTACATATCAAAAATTACGAGAACCTACGAACATTTTTTAGGAAAATGGTCTTTACTGTACAATTATATGATACATTTATAATAAGAATGGTTGAACTAGTCATAAAGATATTGTGTCATAAGATATAATAGTTCAAGATATAGAAACTTAGTAAAATTAGTATTACTAGTACTACAATGGTTACACAGAGTGTGTTGCTTTGGCTATCAGTAATTTTCAAGAATCTAAATATTTACCATATTGGTCCTGTTAGGTGTCGTAGGAGCATTGTATTTAATGAAAGGGGGTGCTTTTTAGTAGTAAAAAAGTTATTGTGAACACCTCCTTTTAAAGGTATTTGAGAAATTATTATATTTGAGAGGGAAGTAATTTTGACATTTTTTGCCTCCACTCTCACTGGGTGTGAGCTGGTGGGGGAGAGAATTTGCTCCTTTATGAGTTGATTCTGAAAAGAAATTGCTCCTTTATGAGCAAAGGAATTAACTCCTCCAGAAGTGGATAATTTTCCTCTGAGAGTGGACCTCAATTCAAAGAACCACATTTTGCCCCTATGATCACTAGGATCAACTCTTAAAGGAAGGAATTTGCTCCTTCAGGGAGCAAATTCTTTCCTACAGGAGTGGTCTTCAATGCAAAGGGTTGCCTTGTCCACATAAGCAAACAGGAATTAATGTTAGCTACTTAACGGAAAGCGACAGGGGTGTGTATTAGAACACGGGCACCTGTTGGGATTAATAGGGTATGTCAACTACTTGTTTGTGTATGTTCTGAATGAAAAAGTAGCTCAGCTGTCTTTACACGGTATGTGTTGTAGAATTATTTCTGTGGTTTATATGTACATTTGTGTATGATTTGTGTTCTTTGTTGTATTGAGACAAACAGAATAAACTATACCAAAATTAAAAAAAAAAAAAAAAAAAAAAAAAAAAAAAAAAAAAAACATATTTATTGACAGCATGTGGCACTGTTTTTTATGCAGTCATAAACTTTTCTTCCCCATTCCAATAGAAGCTCCACGTGAACTTTGACTTCAATCAGCCTAGAGATTTCAGAGGAGACGATATTTGAAAATGTGGACAAACAGACGACAATGGAGCCTCCCTTTACTACTAGAGCATGTGAGCAGGGCCAGCGCCACCGCAAAATGAAAACACATTTAATACAAGCAAATGTTAACTAACTGACAGACAGACAGATGGACAATCTATTACAAATCCAGTGAAAGGCCTATAAACAAATACCAAAAGGTTCCATTAAAATAAATGCAAATTATGTTATTAAAATTTCAACGTAAGTTTACATAAACTTCTATGTCTGTGACCTTGACCTAAAGTCAGCAGCAGCATCTAAATGATGTCAACTAATCAGTTTAAAGCTAGATGTAAACCGAATAACATAGCAATCTGAGATATTTTTGACATAAATTTTCCCATTTATTGCATTGGAGTGAGAGATGGGAAAAAGCAAAAAAAGAAGTCCAAAAGAAATCTTAGCATCTTGATTTTCTTTCCACCAATATGTATGGCCATTCTCAAGATGTATACAAAATTTGAAGACTGTGGATTTATGAGAACAGTGAAATCTGTGACAAAAAATTAGAGAGAAAGAAAAAAAGGACAAAGGTTATGAAAAGCAGGAGGAGGCTGATTCTCTCTTACACAGTACAACTTGTCATACACAACGTTTGAACCAAATTTCAAAATCCAAGCTAAAGTGGTTCTTAAGAAATCTTTGACAGAAATTTTATTGAAGAGAAAGAAAACATGGACAAACAAAGAGAATGATAAGGAAGACGGGGCTGATTCTCTCTTACATGATACAGCTATTCACACCCAACATTTGTACCGAATTTCAAATTCCTAGCTGTAGTAGTGCCTGAGAAATCTGTGACAGAAACTTAATTGGAGAGAATGAAAAAATGGACCAACAAAGGGACTGATAAGCAGGAGGAGACTAATTCTCCCTTGCTCGGTACAACTAGTCATACCCAAGGTTTGTATCATATTTCAAAGTCCTAGCTGTAGTGGTTCCTGGGAAGTCTGTGACAAAACTTAATTTGGAGAGAAAGAAAAAATGGACAAACAAAGGGACTGATAAGAAGGAAAAGGCTGATTCTCTCTTACACGGTACAACTAGTCATACCCAACGTTTGTACCAAATTTTAAAGTCCTAGCTGTAGTGGTTCCTGAGAAGACTGTGACAAAAATTTAATTCGGGAGAAAGAAAAAATGAACAAAAAAGGGACTGATAAGCAGGAGAAGGCTGATTCTCTCCTACACGGTACTACTAGTCATACCCAACGATGTACCAAATTTCAAAGTCCTAGCTGTAGTGGTTCCTGAGAAATCTGTGACAAAAATTAATTGGAGAGAAAGTAAAAATGGACAAACAAAGGGACTGATAAGCAGGAGAAGGCTGATTCTCTCTTACACAGAACAAGTCAAAGTCCTAAATGTAGTGATTCCTGAGAAGTCTGTGACAAAAATTTAATTGGAGAGAAAGAAAAAATGGACAAACAAAGGGAATGATAAGCAGGAGAAGGCTGATTCTCTCTTACACAGTACAACTAGTCATACCCAACATTTGTAGCAAATTTCAAAGTCCTGGCTGTAGAGGTTCCTGAGAAATCTGTGACAAAAAGTTACTTGGAGAGTAAGAAAAAATGGACAAACAAAGGGACTGATTAGAGGAGGAGGCTAATATTCTCTTACACGCTACAACTAGTCATACCCAACGTTTGTACCGAATTTCAAAGTCCTAGCTATAGCGGTTCCTGAGAAATCTGTGACAAAAAATTAACTGGAGAGAAAGACAAAGTGGATAAACGAAGGGACAGATAAGCAGGAGAAGGCTGATTCTCTCTTACACGGTACAACTAGTCATACCCAACGTTTGTACTAAATTTCAAAGTCCTAGCTTTAGTGGTTTCTGAGAAATCTGTGACAGAAGAAATGTTAACATACACACAAACAAACATATTAACAGAAAGACCAAAAACTATATACCCCCTATATACTGCGTATACCGGGGGTATAATAAGCTCACCACTAAAGGTTCAGGCGAGCTAATAAATACTGAAGAGGACAGATTTTGAAAGCAAGGAAATCATGATCCAAGATAAAAGGCTATGACATTTAGTTCTGTAAACTGGTTTGAGAAAAGACGTACTTTTTGGCGTTAATTTCTTTTGCTCTGTGTCTCCGTTATTGTGCCCATGTCTCCTACTTCTTTGTGTACCAACCCCAGCTAGAAAATTATCTCTGTCAACAGCTGAACTTAAAACTGGGTCCAACATTGCTGAAAACACAGTATGAGTAGCATAAAAGAATGGTTACTTTATGCATAAGCAAACAAAGATGCATATCAGCGCAAGTCTAGACAGAATGTCTGTTGTATAGCTAGTGGCTAATATACTTAATTTGCACTACATGGGAACAAGCATGGATTAGTTGATTTTCCCATTCAGTTAAAGTTAAATCACTGCAGACAAATTATAATCTTTAAAAGCTGTCAAGAAATTGATTATTTTTTATCATCGGATTTCTTGTGTATGCTCACTAGATCTATGTCCATTAAAAGTGTTTAATCTTGTAAGCCCAATCTTTGTAATTATAATGTGAGGTTGGTTATAGAAAGTATGTGCTATATCCCCTTATTCAACATCTAAAAAGCCTCGTTAAAAAGCCATAAGAGGAGTTTTCTTCACTAAGTATGCATCATAGCTCTATATTCAATGATCAACAGCCTCTACATAAAATTAGCTAGGTTTGACCATTCTGTTCACTTCCAAGACATTTTTGTCAAAACCACTTTGTCAAATCAGACAGTTCGTTGAAAGCAACAATTGAATTGGACACTAGCTCGAAAATGGGCATGTTTTCATTTAGCATTAACAGCATAAAAAGATTCATAAAATTACTTTTAGAAGCATTTTCCAACATTTAACCACTCGAAGCAAAAACTGACATTGCCATAAAATAGGTCAAGGTCAATCCGAGCTCATCATTTGAAAAACAAAATGATAGACCTTGTGTCTCCGAAGCTATATACAAAGTTTAAAAGAAATCAGCCCATTAGTTCTGCAGTAAAAAGAGTTATGCTCACCTAAGCCGAAGGCTCATAGGTGAGTTTGGAGTGTAGCCTAAGATCCGGCGTCCGCCCGTCGTCAACATTTTTAAAAATCTTTTCAGTAACCACTGGACCAATTGAAGGCAATTTCATGTGGAGCCTCTATGGAACAGGGGAACGAAACTTTGATTTTAGTCAAATGACCAGGATGGCCACCATGCACATATATGGCATAAACCTTTAAAATCTCTCCAAAACCAATGGGCGGATTCCCTTGAAACTTGGCATGAAGCATCGGAGACACAATGTCTACAAACTTTATATATATTCATGTGGAGCTATGGGACAGTGGTAATGATCACATGACCAAGATGACCCCCATGCCCATATATGGTAAAACACTTTAAAATTTTCTTCTCCGAAACCGATAAGCCTATTCCCTTGATACTTGGTATGTTGTATCAGGGACACAAGATCAACAACCTTTATATGAATGATGACCCTTGGTTGATCTTGACCTATCCACGGCAAGGTCAGTTTTGCTTCAGTTGGCTCATATATGGGAAAATACTTTTACAAGTGATTTTTTGTGATCTTTTAACTTATGATGTTAAATGTATAGGACGTTTATGAAAAGGTGGAACGCAAAAAGTTGATATAATTTCTTGACTACTCAATAATTTTCACGAAACTTTGCATACCGAAAATTGTCCGATCAACTGCATGTTAAAAATGTCCCTAAACTTTGAGATCGTATCCTTGATTGATGCAGTTTTTGGAACAGCCACTGCTCACACCGTAAAACCGGCTGAAGTGATGCCAGATGGCTACAGAGATAGCAGATCACCAAAAGTGAAAGTAGAGTTTGAGTAGGTGAGATAAAATTGCTGGTAAAAACAGACGATAAAATCCGAGAAGAGTTTAGCCTCATATGGAAGTTGCTCAGTGTCTGTAAATTCTACAGTGTCAGTCTGGGTGGCTTTCTTACACAGATAAGGCTATAGCAGGTCTTGAATGGCCAACATTTTCAGAAAAAAACCCACAAATTTAAAGAGTAACTACACTTCAGGAACTGAGTGAATCAGATCCCAAACCCTATCCCCAACATCAAAGGGAAAGATTGACAAAGACATCCCAACAAACAATAAATCACAAGTGATAAGCCGAGTCAGCAGCTCTTTTCCAAATAGATGGCAACTCAGCTATCTTTATTGAACTAAATAATTTAAACCAACAGACGGGTTACAACGGACTAAGCAAATTATATGAAAAACATTTAACAATTATTTTTACCTATTTTGTATTTTTATGATAGAAGGATTAAACTGTGAACACAATGAATTAAACCACACCAAAGTCTGCTTTTCGGCTCCCATTAAACGAATCTGAGATAGTGCCCAATCTGTTTGCTTGCTTGCAATAAAACTTCAATTAGTTAGCAATATTTCTGCCAATTTCTGATGCACAATTTGGTTTTATAATGAAAATACACACTTTAAAAGAGGATGGGTAGCGACAAAATGGTTGCCTGTGTCAACAGATGCACTTTTAGGTGGACAGCTGGGATGGCAATCAGTTTGTATGGAAATAGGCTGACATAGATGACAGGTATCAATATATTGGTACGTATCTTTAAACTGATTATACTGTGACTTCGGCGTGAAATCATGAAGAATGAAGCATGCTTGTCCACTAGAATGCATGTTGTTGCATTTAATTGCTTTACATCTTTCGGCAACTTTCTGATATTGTTTCGGTAACTACTTTTTCGTTGCAAATGTGCTACATGTACTGCAGTGTTTTTGGCAAATCAAGAATTTCATTATCTCAAAATTTATTCTGTCATTTGATTTAATTAGGAACATTTAGCAATATTCATTGTTTAATACCCCCTCCCCCCACCCCACGAAACCAAAAAAAAAAAAGGCTAGTGACAAGCATTTGTCACAACCCTCACCAGATGTCAGACTGTGAGGCTGGTGACAAACGGTTGTCAGCAGACCCCGCCTTGTTTTTATGCCCCCGCAAATGTGGGGAGCGGCATATAGTTTTGCCTCTGTCCATACGTACATACTTCACATTTGTAGTATTGTTCTTGTCTCTGCAAATTCTTCTACAGTATTTGATGCTGGGAGTTGCAACTTGCAACACAGTTCAGACATGCATTGAACATGCATAAAGTAAAGGAAATTTGATCCAGTTCATTATTGCAGAATTATGTCCCCTTAAATGACATACATATTTTGGCCATATTTCACACTTTGTAGCACTATTTTTGTCTCCACAACTTCTCTTACAGTATTTGATGCAGGGATTTGAAACTTGCAACACAGTTCAGACATGTATTGAACATGTACATAAAGGAAAAAGAACTTTGATCCAAAAATGCAGGCAAATCTTTTTTCCTCTTTCAGTAGTGTACATTCAGCTACCTGCACGACTCCCAAGTCCATATCTTACGGTTTTAATGATTTTTTGAAGAAATCGCAAAAATTCACACTTTGGTCTATGACTCTGTCACCGAAATTTCAGTCAGGAAATGTCCAGACGAATGGCGCCATAATCTGCACCGACTTTAACTGAAATTTTGTGAAGGAGTCATTGCTCAAAGTACAAATCTTTATGACTCCATCAAAATATCATTAGAATCAGAAATGTGTGGAATGGAAATTGGTGCACTGTTCAACGAGTATAATTTATCTGAAAAAGATATTTATTTAAACTTGCATAAAACAAGATTCACACACAGCATCACCATTTTTTTCCGACAGCGTGTCAAAATAGAAAAAAATAAAAAAGTAGATTCCCAGGAAAAGACTTAGTTAACAGTCATATATATCCGGTGCTGTACAGAATTCGAGGAAATTGTTGCATGTACAAACTAGACAAACATGCAAAAAGAACGTTTTGGCATGGCCTGTAGTGAAGACAGGGAACAAAGTTACCCCTGGAAAAAACCCAATGAACAGCAATAGCCATTCCGAGCATAACTTACCGGATAATGTTTGAACAGCACTGGTTTAGCTTGTCAGAATGTTGCCCTAATTTCTGCGCAGTTACAATCATATATTGTAGAAGATACTCAGGAAAATTTTATCGTGTTTGGCTTGGACGATACGCCGTCGAAACTTTCATGACATTATTATAATCATTTTTATTATTATTATGATTATCACTATTATTTTGTTTTCTATTTTTTAGTGTTTAAACAATGAATATTGCTAAATGTTCCTAATCAAATCAAATGACAGAATAACTTTTAAGATAATGGAATTCTTGACTTGCCAAAAGCACTGCAGTACATGTAAAGCATTTCCAACGAAAAAGGAGTTACCGAAACAATATCAGAAAGTTGCCGAAAGATGTAAAGCAATTAAATGCAACAACATGCATTCTAGTGGACAAGCATGCTTCATTCTTCATGATTTCACGCCGAAGTCACAGTATAATCAGTTTAAAGATACGTACCAATATACTGATACCTGTCATCTATGTCAGCCTATTTCCATACAAACTGATCTGCCACTAAAAGTGCATCTGTTGACAACGGCAACCATTTTGTCGCTACTCATCCTCTTTGAAAGTGTGTATTTTCATTATAAAACCAAATTGTGCTTCAAAAATGGGCAGAAATATTGCTAACTAATTGAAGTTTAATTGCAAGCAAGCAAACAGATTGGGCACTATCTCAGTTTCGTTTAATGGGAACCAAAAAGCAGACTTTGTTTTTTTTTCTCTGAAAATGTTGGCCATTCAAGACCTGCTATAGCCTTATCTGCGTAATAAAGCCACCCAGACTAATACTGTAGAATCTATAGACACTGAGCAACTTCCATATGAGGCTAAACTCTTCTAGGATTTTATCGTCTGTTTTTACCAGCAATTTTATCTCACCTACCCAAAATCTACTTTCACTTTTGGTGATCTGCTATCACTGTAGCCATCTGGCATCACTTCAGCCGGTTGTACGGTGTGCTGTTGTTGAGACTGTTAATATGCATCTCTTATATGGCCTTTTCAAGTGATTGGCCCATTAGTGCTAAAGCTTTTTGTTTACCTGGTAGAGAGTGAACACATTTCAGACCACATGGTAATTTGTGACTGAATAATAGTATTAGTACAGTAACTACAGAAGCAACAACGGCTGTTATGGTTACCTCACATGTAAATGGAATAAAATTGAGTCGAAAATGGTATTATAATAAAGTACTATTTTTTACTAGTCAGAAAATTCTGAAATACCTTGCGTATGGGTAATAGATTAAGTTTAAGAACGTTTATTCAAGAATAAAGACGTTTTCACAAACGATCTATTACATCTTTTGCAAACATTGAGAATATTGAAGGTCAAGGTCAGTGTTTGATCTTTGTCCGAGGTTACTTAGACTCGAACTTCGAAACATTTTCTCCTCAGAAACCACTGGGCCAATTAAATTCAAGTTTCACGTGGAGCCTCTAAGGATCAAAGGGAATGAAACTATACATATGACCAAGTCACATGACAAAGATTGTGCCCTTACCCATGTATGGTAAAAAACTTAAAAAATCTTCTTCTGGGAACTGATGGGCCAATTCTTTTGTAAATTGGTATGTAGCATCGGAGCCACAAGATCTTAAGAAGTTATATAAATGATTACCCTTAGTTGACCTTGACCTATTATAGGGCAGGGTCAATTATGCTTCCTTTGGCGAGGCCCAAATGGGTCTGATACCGCTGACCTAGCTATTTTGCCTTAGGACCAGTTGGGTGCGTCGACTACCTTGAACGGACCTAATAACCGAAATGGACCTGGAATAACAGGAATGGACCTTGCATTTTCAATCACGGGGGCTTATATTACTATATTTCAGGCTAGAGGCATAGTTTAATATAATTAGTATAATTATCCTTAATTATGAGTCAAGCATAAGAAAGAGTGATAAGTGCCCCTGTAATTTCAATAGTTTTATTCTGTTACTCCACAGCTGAATTCATTGGGCTGGCTATTGGATAACTTTGCCATAGATACCCTCCTCTTCGCAGTATGTCCTTAAATGGCTATGTAGTTGGTGTGAACGAAATGTCTAGCAACACCTTTTGAGAAGCTAAGTAGACAGTTGACTCAAGCACGTGCATGGGAGGCACTCACTCAGTTGTCATCGAAGAGAAATAGAACGGAGCCTGCTACCCTACCACATCAAAATCATACGCCAAGTCCATTCCTGTTTCCCGATCAATTCAAGGGCGACTGAGATATTATGATTTTCATATTTTGTGCTATTTAAGTAATGGCGAATGGTGGCCATCTTGGAATGACTAAATGCAAAAAAATTGAAAAGACTTCATGCAAGGACTATTCTGGTCAAATTCCTTTGAGATTTCTCATATTAACATAAAGCTATTTTTTGGTAACTGTAGCCTACTTGACTGGTCTTTTTTATTATTTCTTGAAACATCTCAATGATCTCAATGCAAGAATCATTCTGACATTAATTTCGCCAAAATCCATTCCGGGGTTATTCAGTGTAAGTGCAAGTGATCTGGAGTCAACATGTGCTAGTTTTCCCGCTGAATTTACGTGAACGTTGTACTCTTAGCAAAGGTCACTATTTGGGTCAAAGGTTAATTGCCCTGATCAGACTGCTCATAAACAGTTTGATTGTCTGTCAATGGCTTTGTCTATAAATAGTCTACACTGGTTGTTCAGATAAGATGTCCAAATTTTAGGGAATCGAAGAGTAAACTTTCAATTGCCTTTTTTTTATAAAAAAGAAATAGATAAATAAACTAGAAATGTTTTTCAGAGAAAAACTGATGTTCCCCCACCAGCCCATTTCCCATTCCTTCTAATGAATAAAAAGCCTGTACAAATAACATATCAACGCAAGTTTGGACAAAGTTCATCCGCTGGTTCTAAAGATATCCTACATAGAAGACTGAGTCCTTCAAAAATGTTTAAGAGACAAAAATACGCATTTGTAAGATAGCTTTTGACCTTGAAAATTGGGTCAAGGTCATCAAAACACAGTACAGTCTTGCAACTGTCCCATAGGTATATCTAGAGAAGTAAAGTGGAAATCAAGCCATTGGCTGAAGAGATATATCAATTTTAGTGAAATTCTCACACATCTAAATTCTCATGTGACCTTAAAAGTAAGGTCAAGGTCACCAAAATCTGATCAGCTCTTAAACTTGTCCAAATGATGTGAAAGTTTGGCGAAATTCCGTTCATTGGTTCAAGAGATATTGTGGGTACAAGAAATTGCCATCTTAGTCCTCCCGTGACCTTTTAAATAAGGTCAAGGTCACCAAAATCTAAACAGCTCATAAACTTGTCCCAATCATGTATCCAGGAACGTATGGTGAAATTCCATCCATTGGTTTAGGAGCTATAGTGGATACAAGAAATTGTTATCCAAGTCCTCCAGTTACCTTGACAATGAGGTCAAAGTCATCGAAATCTAATCAGCTCATTTACTTGTCCCAATGATGTATCCATGCAAGTTCTGTGAAATTCAATCCATTGTTTCCGGAGATATTGCGGGTACAGGAAATTGTCATCTAAGTCCTCCAGTGACCTTGAAAATGCGGTCAAGGTCACCAAAAGCTGATCAGCACTTGAGTTTGTCCAAATGATATATGCATGCAAGTTTGCTGAAATTCCATCCACTGGTTTCAAGAGATATTGTGCATACAATAAATTGTCATCTAAGTCTTTCAGTGACCTTCAAAATGAGGTCAAGGTCAACAAAAGCTAATCAACTCTATAATTTGTTTCAATGATATATCCATGCAAGACTGGTGAAATTCCATACATTGGTTCAAGAGATATTGTGTATACAAAAAATTGTTATCTTAGTCCTCCAGTGACCTTGAAAATATGCTCAAGGTCACCAAAATCTAAACAGCTCTTGAGTTTGTCTCAATAATATATCCATGCAAGTTTGGAGAAATTCCATCCATTGGTTCAAGAGATATTGTGCATACAATAATTTGTCATCTAAGTTCTCCAGTGATCTTGAAAATGAGGTCAAGGTCACCAAAAGCCAATCAGCTCTTAAGTTTGTCCCAATAATATATCGATGCAAGTTTGGTGAAATTCCATCCATTAGTTCAATAGATATCGCGCATACAAGTAACTGTCACGCCGACGCTGACGCCGACGGGATCCGCACTGAAAACAATATGTCCCCCCTCACCTTTGGTGGGGGGACATAATAAAAAAATGTCAAGCAGGACTTTCACCTGGACAAGTAATGTTGTCTTTTTTCTTTTTTGGTTTTGGAACATTTGGAATGCCTTTGAATTTTCTTGAAAATGAAGCCAGATCATGACAAAATCTCATCATCTCTTTTGCTTATAGTAATTATATATCCATAAAAGTCATCCACCCACTGGTTAAAAAAACAACAGTACAATTATAGGAAAAATCATTATGTGCTAATATGCCCGCGTCTCAGTAGTATGTCCACGCAAGTTTCACATGAATCAATCGACTGGCTCAAAAGATATCAAACATAAAATACTATAATCTTGAAAAGTAGGTCAAGGTCACAACAAATAAAAGTGTCTCAAACTTGTCAAAATAACATCCATGTATGTGTAATAAATATATAAAGCCATTGGTTCAAGAAACATCTCATATTTAGGGAAAATTTTCTACCTGTAAGTTTGATATTAACCTTGATAATGAAGTCAAGGTCACCAAACTCTTGAGACTGTGTCTAAGGTATATCTGTGACAGTTTGGTTGGAATTGAGCAAAAGGTTCAAACGAATATATCAATTTTAGTGCTATTTTTACATATTTATGTCCTTTTGTGTCCTTGAAAATGGAGTCAAGGGCATCAAAACCTAATCAGCTCTTTTTCTTGTCCCAATGGTATATCCATGCAAGTTTGGAGAAAACCTAACACTAGTTCTTAAAATATTCAACATGCAAGGCTATGACCTTGAAAAGGGGGTCCTGGTCACAAAAAAAAATTAACACGTCTTAAACTTGTCACAATAATATATCCATGCAAGTCTGATGAATATCCATCAATTTGTTCAAGAACTGTTTCATCGTTAGCAAATAATTCAATTTCTGTAAGTTGACTTTTGACCTTGAAAATGAAGTCAAGGCCACCAAAACATAATTAAATCTTCAGATTGGCTCAAATTATATCTATGCTAGTTTGGTGGGAATAAAGCCAAAGGTTTAAGAGATATATCAATTTTAGTGTAATTTTCACAAATTTAAGTCCTCCTATGATCCTGAAAATGAGGTCAAGGCCATGAAAATCTAGTCATTTCTTTATCTTGTCACAATGGTGTATTCCTGAAAGTTTGGTGAAATTCCACATATCAGTTCAAGAGATATCGTAGGTGTAAGAAATCATCACGCCGATGCCGACGCTTGGAATTTAACAGTCAAAGACCTCCAGTAAATTTGAATATTAGGTCAAACTCACCAAAACATAATCAGCTCACTGGCTTGTCCCAATGATGTATCCAAGTAACCTTGGTAAAATTCCGCCTTCAGGCTGACGAAATATACAGGATACAAATTGTCACGCGGATGCCGATGCATCCCACTGAAACCAATATGTCCCCATCATTTTTGGTGGAGGACATAAATACCTGAATTGCTAGATCCACTTGCTGTACAATTGTCATTCGTTTCCTTGGCAGCTGATGTTTCCCTCTTATGGCTATCTTCTTCCTTCACTGGCTTCAGTACTTGACTTGTCTTTCCATGCAGCTCTAAATGAAGATTTCATAAAATGTCAACTATTTGATAGAACATGTAAATGTGATGAACGGTGCCTGTGACGGACAGTGTTGCAAATGTGATGTAATATCTCACAAAACAGGCAATATAATTGATGAAATATATGCTATAAGTGATAATGTCTAATGAAATTTGTGATAAAAGTTGTTTAATTTTGGTATTTAGCTAACCTACAATACCAGAATTATTGATTTTCATAAACTTCAAATGAACTGACCAGCGCTAAGTAAATTATTTTCTAATAAATGGTGCCAACATTTCTGCCAGTACTGGGCTGATATCTTCACTCAACAGTTTGGTCTTGAATGAGTGAACAATCTTGTCAGAATCTGCAATGTGTGGATTTATAGCAAAACTAGTCCACCGCAATGTAATTTTGTTTACAAATGGACTAGTTTCGCACCAAGCCTCAATATTATGGTTTCTGTGTTTTACAGGCCCAGGCCTTGACTTTGAATCTTCCCATTTAGAATCACTAATAGGTGATGCAGCCTTATTCTGGACAGAAGGATGTTTTTATGTTCAATCGTCATACGAAACCTGTTTTTAGATGGAGTGTTTTAAGATGGAGGCGACACTTTACGTTTAGCCCCAGCATCTGAATATGATATGTAGAACTCAACACTTGAGGTAATAGTTGGTGCGATAGGGTGAGTGAGTGAGTGAACTCGGATTTAGCATCCCACCAACTACTAGGTCATACGGAGACAGGACCTCGGTTTAAAGTCTCATCTGAAAGACCGGAGAAACGGGAGAGGCAATAAGGTCTCTGGTTTGTTTACTGCTTACGACACAGGTGAGCTGATCAAATGAGCAGTGAATAAGTTGAAGTTAACAGGTGTGTAATCAATCAATTGTCTATCTATGCCTTTAAGAATAGACTTAATGTGTTGACAAACAACTAGTGAAAAACTCCAAAGAAATCAAAATATCAAAGGTTATTGTGAGATTTCTCTTCACCAGAAAGAGCAACATTACAAAAGAACAACCAGAGACTATGGCTCAGGTGAGCTAAACACAAAATGTATGTAAAGGCTAATGCCATTATTAGATGCAAAGAATCGGCTTTATCACACTTATGGCTTCTGGGGAGAAGATTTTCGTTTTTTTTTTTGGAACATTTACCCTTTATGTTCCCATGACAACCAATTAAAGTCAGTGATATTGATAAAATACATATAAATCAAAGAGGCTTACCAAGTAAACATTTCTGTAGAAAAGTAACAAAATCTTTTTAAATAACAGCAGTGAGACAGCAAAAATTGCCAGTTTCCGCTTTTCCTATTATAATTCAATGGAAACTATAAATTGCCATAGCAACCAAACTGCTGGAGCAATTGCCGTGAAAAAAACAATTATTCTATAGAGGCTAGTACTAACATCCATTCTGTAAAGTGTGAATTCTATCGGCCATACAATTTTTGAGGAGATGATTTTTCA
Source organism: Ctena decussata (assembly GCA_963989385.1). Taxonomy (NCBI): domain Eukaryota; kingdom Metazoa; phylum Mollusca; class Bivalvia; order Lucinida; family Lucinidae; genus Ctena; species Ctena decussata. The sequence goes on from OZ022509.1 coordinate 23,152,293, forward strand.
ATATTTTTTTTACTTTCAACCATTTAGTTGCGACAGCAACCAGCCACATTATGCAACTTGCATAAGTTTCATGTGGCTAGTAGAAGACTTTCCAAGGAACATTTCAGTAAACATTTTGTCAAAATATCTGCATTGACATAGCAATATATGCAAATTTTCAATTTTCTTATTATAAGGCAATGACAATTTTAAGTTCCCATAGCAAACGAACTGCTAGAGCATTTGCCAAGAAACACAGTTATTTAATAGAGGCTAGTATTAAGACCCATTCAATAAAATTCGACCGAAACATAGTTCTGAGAAGATGATTTCTAAATATTTTTCTTATGTTTCACCAATCTGCTGTCAAAGCAACCAGCCAAATTGTGCAGTTTGCAAAGATTTAATGTAATTGATACAGGACTAATCGCGAAACATTTCTGTGTCAAAATAACAAACATACCAAAAATGCAATTTTTCGATTATACTCATACAAGTCAATTGAAACTTTAAGTTGCCATAGCAACCAAAGTTCTATAGCACTATGAATCAAACCAGTATTATTGGTTCCTGCTGCCTAAAGATGGTATATATGAAGTTTTGGTAACAATGGACAGTGTAATTTCAGAGGATATGCTGTTTAAAAATGTAGAAGGAAGGACAGACGGATGAAGGACGAACTGACGACAGAAGCCTAGCTATACTGTAAGCTCACCTGTAAGCCTTCGGCTCAAATGAGCTAAAATGTTGACGATATTAGTTTCATTAGTTATGGAAGATAGAGTTGCTTCTACTTATCCTTTGCAATGACTTTTTTTTATTTCTTACAAACTATAATTGGTGACCACCTACATAGAATACAGCTGTTCACTTAGCTTACTATGATAGTTTTGAGGATGTGTTTGCATTTTTTGACCTCATTATTTTCCTATTTGATGTCATAAGTGGAAGATGGAAGTTAACATACCAGTTCCAGAGTTCTTTCACTTTTACTTAGCAAGATAATGTTAAATTAAAGCTAAGCCATTGGAACAGCAGACATTCACACTCACATTTTATAAAAGATTAAATTGGAGCTTATAAAGCATCCATGTTCCACTGTAATAGACTGATATTACAAATAAAATATTGGTATAAATACCCGAATCGCTGGATCCACTTGCTGTACAATGGTCATCCGTTTCCTTGGCAGCTAATGTTTCTTCTTGATAGCTATCTTCTTCCCTCACTGGGTCCAGTACGTGACTTGTCTTTCCATGCAATTCTATATAAAAAATTCATAAAATGTCTATTATTTTAGTGAACATGCCAAAGTGCTGAAAGTGGTGCCTGTGACAGAAAATTTAGCAAATGTGACGACATGTGTCTCTGAACATGCAGCATAATTGATGAAATATTAAGCATAAGTGATATTGTGTAATAGTATATGTGATAAGAGTTGTTTGAGTTTGGTTTTTAGCTTACCTTAGCAATTCAAGAATTATTGAATTCCAAAAATTACAAATGAACAGACCAGCGCTGAGTAAATGTTAGTTTCAATGAGTGGTGCAAGCATTTCTGCCAGTACCGGGCTGATATCTTCACCAAACGATTTGGCGTCAAATTAAGAAATGATCATGTCATAATCTGCAATTGTTGTCTTAGGTTTTACAGGCTCAGGACTTGACTTTGAATCTTTGTTTCCAGAGTCATCAATAGGTAACATAGCCTTATCCTGGACAGAATTATGTTGTCTTAATGTTTAGTCATCAAATGAATACGTTCGGGGGAAAAGTAAGATCCTTTGGAAGCAAGAAACACGCCAAAGAATAGAAAATTGCAGATTAGGTTTAATTGAGTCTTTTCATGACGAGTAATGAAATGTGCGAAAGCAGCCGCCCGCCCCTCCACCCCCCCCCCCCCCCGCCCCGACACCAGCTTAAGTGGAACTCTATTTTCAAAATTACTCAAAGAAACCAGGGTCTGATATGTAGAACTCAACACTAAAGGCAACATTTGACGTCATAGAGACCCTGGTTTGTTTACCTTTTTACTGTTTATAACACAGGCAATCTGATCAAATTAGTAGTGGACAGTGGTAGAGGTTTGTAATTAATCAATTGTCAATTATGCTATTAAAAAAGGGTCATGTGGCACTGAGTCGCCCACCAGAGTGAAAGGGTTATGGTCAAACTAGGGTTATCATTTTAACACGCCTGATAGTTTGAAATTGTCAAAATATGAGAGACATTCGTTAAAGGGCAAAGCATGACCTTGACCTTATTGCTAAAAATGTTCATGTACTCATTTATTGACTGTTTTTATTAATTTCTGCACCAAAACTTTCTACAAGGTCCATGAGCTCTTGTATTAAAGCATTTTTTATATAAAAGCACCAGAAAGTATTTTTTGACCTTGAGCCAGCATCTGAGCCAAGCAGTTCTGCAGAAGAAGATTTTAAGTATATTTTAGTGTTGAGCTCAAGACCCCCTCTCCACTACCCCCTTCCTATGGCTATTTAGGACCCCAAGGCTTCTATTTGAACAAACTAGGTAGAGGTCCACCAGACAATGCTTCATACCAAAAATCAAAGTTCTAGGCCTAGCGGTTTCAGCGGTTACAGAGAAGATGTCATTTAAAACAAATTGTTGACGCCGTATGACGGATGACCGACGACACAAGAAGGACGACGACCACTGAGTGATCACAATAGCCCACCTACAGCTTACGGACGCTGAGTGATCACAATAGCTCTCCCAGAACCTATGGCTCAGGTGAGCTAAAAACAAAATTTATGTAGAGGCTAATATCATGAACAGATATGCAAAGTATCGGCTTTATCACACTTATGGCTTTTGGAGAGATTTTTTTTATATTGTTTGAAAAAATTACACTTTATGATGCCATGGCAAACAATTAAATTTAGTGATTTGGACAAAATGCATATAAATCAAAGAGGACTAATCAATAAACATTTCTGTAGAAAATATCGACGGTGAGACAGCCAAAAATTTCCAATTTTCACTTTCCCCATTATAAGTCGATGGAAATTATAAGTTGCCATAGCAACCAAATTTCTGAAGCAATCGCCATGAAATCAAAACAACAATTATTCTATAGAGGCTAGTATTAAGATCCTTTTTGCAATGTAAAGTGTAAGCTTTATCGGCCCAACTATTCTTGAGGAGATGATTTTTTAGTATTTTTTATTTTCAATCATTCAGTTGCCACAGCAACCAGCCACATTATGCAACTTGCACAAGTTTCATGTTGCTGGTAGAAGACTTTTCAATGAATATTTCTGTAAACATTTTGTCAAAATACCTGCAGTGACATAGCAATGAATGCAAATTTTCAATTTTCCCATTATATGTCAATGGCAATTTTAAGTTTCCACAGCAACCAAATTGCTAGAGCATTTGCCATAAAAATAGTAAGTTTTATAGAGGCTAGTACATGTATTAAGATCCTTTCTGTAAAATTTGAGCTAAACAATAATTCTGAGGAGATGATTTCTGAATATTTTTTCCTTTTGTTCACCAATCGGTGACCATGGCAACCAGCCAAATTGTGCAACTTGCATAGATTCCACATGTAAGTTAGACTACTCTAGAAAGTTTTCTGTGTCAAAATAAGAAACATAGTAATGATTGCGATTTTCGATTTTACCAATACAAGTCAATGAAAATCTTAAGCAGCCACAGGACCCAAAATTCTATAGAAATTCGGATAAAAACAGTATTATTGTTCCCCCTGGCTATAGATGCTGTATTTTTTGCTGTATATGGTATTTTTGGTAACAATGGACAGTGTAGATTCAGAGAAGATGCTGTTTGAAAATGTAGAAGGCAGGACAGACGGATAAAGGACAAACTGTCGACGGAAGCCTACCTATACTATAAGCTCACCATGTAGCTTTGGGCTCAAGTGAGCTAAAATGTTGACGACATTAGTTTCATTAGTTATGTTAGGTGTAGTTGCTCCTATGCTTGCCTTGCAATGCTTTTTTTTACTTTTTTACACACAGCTGTTCAATTAGCTAACTATCATAGTTATTAAGATGTGTTTGCATTTTTTTTTGACCTCATTATTTTCCTATTGGATGTCATTTGTTGGAGATGGCAGTTAACATTCGAGTTCCAGAGTACTGTCACTTTTACTTAACAAGATAATGTAAAATTTAAGCTAAGGGGACTGCCATTGAAACAGCAGACATTCACACACATTTTATCAAAGATTAAATTGCAGTTTATAAAACATTATTATTCAAATTTAATAGACTGATATTACAGATAAAATATTATTATAAACACCCGAATTGCTTGATCCACTTGCTGTACAATTCTCATCCGTTTCCTTGGCAGCTAAGGTTTCTTCCTGATGGCTATCTTCTTCCCACACTGGCTCCAGTACTTGACTCGTCTTTCCATGCAGTTCTATATAAAGAATTCATAAAATGACTATCATTTTAGTGAATATGCCAAAGTGCTGAAAGTGGTGCCTGTGACAGAAAATTTTGCAAATGTGACTACATGTGTCTCTGACATGCAACATAATTGATGAAATATTAAGTATAAGTGATAATGCGTAATGAAATGTGTGATAAGAGTTGATTAATTTTGGTATTTAGCTAACCTGCACTACCAGAAATATTGAGTTATATTTATTTCAAATGAAATGATCAGTGCTGAGTAAATGGTTTGGTTTTTCAATGAGTGGTTCACTAACCCAGTGGGTTTACTGGGCTGATATCTTCACCAAACGATTTGGCATCAAATTAAAAAATAATCATGTCATAACCTGCAATGGTTGTCTTAGGTTTTACAGGCCAAGGACTTGACTTTTAATCTTTGCCTCCAGAGTCATCGATAGGTAACATAGCCTTTTCCTAGACAGAAGAATGTTGTCTTAATGTTTAGTCATCAAATAAAACCATTTTAAACTTGCGGCCACAGCCGCAAGCCAGTATTCATGTGGTTTAGTGATACCGAGTTATTTTCGGAAGAAACGATACGTCACGCTCATTTGAAAAATACCAGGAGAGTTGGCATGTACTAAAATATGGAGTGGAGTCAACATATGGAGTTGAGTCTTGGAGTGGAGCGCTTTTTTTGAGAGTTTTTTTTTTTTTTGGAGTGGAGATTTGGCGTGAACTTATATGACTTAATATGTCTGGAAAAGAAACCATGCCTCACCGTTTTCGGACAATGACCAGCTGCAAAGGGGCATGTTCTTATTTCTGTCCTGGACTAGCCAGATTATTTGAAATGACATAATAGCCTGATTGAAAGCATAATACTAATAACAAAGCAAGGCCAGGCCAAGTATACTTTCGGGTACAATAATCAAACATTATTGCCATACTGTACATTTATCCCACTGTGACCTTGAAACAAAGGTCAAGGTCATCAAAATTTATTCAACAGTTTGCACTCTCCCAAGGGTGAACCCATGTTAGTTTGGTAAGCAGTTATCCATTGGTGCTAGAGATATGGTCGAATATATTAAATTCAAAGTACCAAAATTAATGAAAATTGACAGTCTCTCTAAAAGAAATTCTGCAGACATAAGATTTTACTTCAAAAGATAGAATTTGAGAAAAGATGTCACCAAAGACATTACTTTAACTTATAAAGGAAGGTATTTATGAATGCCATTAAATTTGAAGGAGAAATATAGCTTATAATATGACACCCCTGGTTCATGCTGATTTACCCCACCCATTTTAATAACCCCATTATTCCAAAATTAGGGCTTACGGAGCTTAACCACTATTGATTCAGTATAGCGGACATTATAATCTAATCATCAGCTGAAAATAAAACATTTTGCTCTTGGGCAGAAAAAGGGCCTTATAGGCACCCCCCCTTTTGTATCTTTCTCCAAGTCTCGTATTACATTCATGACCGTCAGTTCGAAATTGACATGGGTAATATCAGACTTCAGCTTATTAATTTTGCTTCACACAAGATAATCCTGTACAACGTACCTGTGATTCCGCTAAAATGGGTTAATTTAATTAGTCTTTCCTAAAATTTGATTTAAACTAAATGTGACTCAGCAACCGTATAGAGAAAGACTTCAAATAGATCCATATTTTCTTGAGACATGCCTGACGGCCAAAACGTTGGAAAACTTTTCTTTTTTTCGTGTGTGTGTGTATGTTTAAATATTTCCTAAATCTGTTTTTCAAATAAATACAACACTTCTTTTTACCTCACACCTGTTGATAATGCCGCCATTCAAGAAGTTAAGAAATTAAATACTTTGCTAAATAAAAGTTACCAACAGAAACTGCACTAACAATTGGGTTTAATTTCAGTCTTAGCTGGGCAAGCCTTCCTTTTAAAAGGAATTTTTATTTTACGGTTAAGCGTTTCAAGATAGAGGCGACAATTTGCTCTAGCTTCAGATTCTGATTTGTAGAACTCAACACTAGAGGCAATATTTGTCGTCATAGAGATCCTGGTTTGTTTACTTTGTACTATTTATTACACAGTTAATCTGACCAAATAAGTAGTGGACAGGTTAACAGGTGTATTACCAATCAATTGTCAATCTATGCTATAAACAAGAGGGCCATGAGGCCCTGAATCGCTCACCAGTGTAACCGGGTCTAGGGTCAAACTAGGTTTATCAATTGAACAAATCTGATAGTTTGCAACTTTCAGAATGTGAGATATTCGTTTAAAGGTCATATAATGACCTTGACCTTTATTGCTACAAAATGTCTTTGTACTCATTTATTTGACTGTATTTATTAACTTCTGTACCACATTTTTCTACATGTTCCATGAACTCTTGTACTTAAGCATTTGTCCATATAATAGCACCAGAAAGCATTTTGGACCCTGGAGCCATCATTTGAACAACATTGGTTAAGAACCACTAGGCAATACAACAAACCAAATTTCGAGCATCTGAGCCAAGCTGTTCTGGAAAAGAAGATTTTTAAGTATATTTTATTTTCGAACTCGAGCCACCTCCCCACCCCTCGGGGCCATATTGGACCCCAAGGCTGCTATTTGAACAAACTCGGTAGAGTTCTAGACAATGCTTCATACCTAATATCAAAGCCCTACGCCTAGCTCTTTCACAGAAGATGTCATTTTAAGCAAATTGTTAAGTGATCACAATAGCTCACCCGGAGCCTACGGACACTGAGTGATCACAATAGCTCACAAAGAGCCTATGGATCAGGTGAGCTAAACACAGAGTTTATGTAGAGGCTAATGTCATGAATAGATATGCCAACTATTGGCTTTATCACACTTATGGCTTCTGGGGTGAAATATTTTGATATTTGTTTTGAAAATTTACCCTTTATGTTGCCATGGCAACCAATAAAAATCTGTGATTTTGACAAAATACAAATAATTCAAAGATGGCTATTCAATAAACAAGTTTATTAGAAAAGTAGGAAAAGCTTTTAAATAACTGCATTGAGACATCAGAAATTGCAAACATCCACTTTCCCATCATAAGTCAATGGAAACTATATGTTGCCATAGCAACCAAACTGCTGAAGCAATTGCCTTGAAAAAAATTATTCTATAGTTGCTGCTATTAAGATCCTTTCTGTAAACTGTTAGCTTTATTGGCGAAACCATTTCGGAGGAGATGGTGTTTGAATATTTTTTTTTCATTTTCAACCATTCAGTTGCCACAGCAACCAGCCACATTGTGCATTTTCCATAAGTTTCATGAGGCTGGTAGAAGTCTTTTTTAAGAAACATTTCTCTAAACTATTTGTCAAAAATACTTGCAGTGACATACCAATAAATGCAAATTTTCAATTTTCCCAAAGTGAATGGCAACAGCAACAAAATCGCTAGAGCATTTGCCATGAAAAACTATATTTTTATAGAGGCTAGTATTAAGATCCTTTCTGTACAATTTGAGCTCAACAATAGTTCTGAGTAGATGATTTATGAATATTTTTCTTTTTTCACCAATCGATTGCCAATTGCAACCAGCCAAATTGTGCAATTTGCATAGATTTCATGTGGTTGATATAGGACTAGTCTAGAAACATTTCCGTTTCAAACTAAGAAACATAGTAATAAATGCAATTTTTCGATTTTACCCATACAAGTCAATGGAAACTTTAAGTTGCCAGAGCAAACAAAATTCTATAGAAATTCGGATAAAAACAGTATAATTGTTCTCCCGCACCTAGAGGTATTATATATGAATTGTTGGTAACAATGGGCCTTGTAGTTTTAGAGGAGATGCTGTTTGAAAATGCTGATGGCAGGACAGCGGATGAGAACAAACTGACGACGGAAGCCTACCTATACTATAAGATCACCTGTGAGCCTTCGGCTCAAGTGTGCTAAAATGTTTCTTTCTTACAAACTATAGTTAGTGACCACCTACATAGAATACAGCTGTTTACTTAGCTAACTGTGATAGTTTTTTAAGATGGATGTGTTTGTATTTTGTGGACCTCATTATTTTCCTATTTGATGTTATTAGTGGAAGATGGAAATTAACATTCCAGTTGCAGAGCACTTTCACTTTTACTTAACAAGATAATGTTAAATTAAAGCTAAGGGGACTGCCATTGAAACAGCAGACATTCACACTAACAGTTTATCAAAGATTAAATTGGAGGTGGCGAAATATTATTGTTCCATTGTAATAGACTGATATTACAAATGAAATATTATTATAAATACCTGAATTGCTTGATCCACTTGCTGTACAATTGTTATCCGTTTCCTTGGCAGCTAAAGTTTTTTCCTGATGGCTATCTTCTTCCCACACTGGCTCCAGTACGTGATTTGTCTTTCCATGCAGTTCTATATAAAGAATTCATAAAATGTCTATTATTTCAGTCAACATGCCAATGTGCTGAAAGTGGTGCCTGTGACAGAGAATGTTGCAAATATGACGACATGTTTCTCTCAACAGGCAACATAATTGATGAAATATTAAGTATAAGTGTTTGATATTAGTATTTAACTAACCTAAAATACCAGAATTATTGAGTTCCATAACTTTCATATGAAATGAGGAGCGCAGATTAAATGGTTTTTCAATGAGTGGTGCAATCATTTCTGCCAGTACTGGGCTGATGTCTTCACCAAACGATTTGGCATCCTATTAAGAAATAATAATGTTATAACCTGCTATGGTTGTCTTAGGTTTTTCGGGCCCAGGACTTGACTTTGACTATTTCCCTTCAGAGTCATTAATAGGTAACATAGTCTTATCCTGGACAGGAGGAGGTAGGCTTAATGTTTAGTCATCAAATGAAACCTGTTTTTCGATTAAGCGTTTCAAGATAAACCGATTATTTGCTCTAGCTGTAGAACTCAATACTAGAGACAATATTTGATGTCATACAGACCCTAGTTTGTGCTTTGTTTACTTTTTATTGTTTATAACACAGGTAATCTTATCAAATTAGTAGTGACCCGGTTTACAGGTGTGTAATCATTCAATTGTAAATCTATGCTATTAACAAGAGGGCGACGAGGCTCTGAATCTCTCAACAGAATAAAACTAAAAATATCATTTGAACAAATCTGATAGTTTGCAACTGTCAAAATATGAGAGACATTCATTAAAGGTAAAAGAATGAGCTTGACCTTTATTGCTAAAATATTCATGTACACATTGTTTGACTGAATTCATTAACTTCTGCGCCAAAATTTTATCCACAAGTTCCACGAGCTCTTGTAAGGGACCGACCATTTGATATTTCGGGGGGGGGGGGGAGGGGGGGCTGATATATATTAAAAAAAAATCTCTGTTTTTGGATATGCAAGAAAAAAAAATAGATCGACTCATATGGGAATTTTAAAAAAATGATCTGGCATCATAGATAACTGAAAAAAATTACCTGGCTCCAACCTAAATTTAAAAAAAAATAGTCTGCAGATAATTCTGCTTCTTTGGGGCACAGTCTCCATCAGACCACCCCCCCCCCCAGCCCTCGCGTACGAGTCACTAGCTTATAGGAGACAAAGCCATTATGGCAAAATCAACACTCTGAAAGGCAAATTTAAAAAAAAAAGCCCTTAATATTTATCAGCATTCCTAGTTTTTCTCTACTGTTTCCTGTCTGAAATTGCCATTAAAATTCGGAAATTATTTTGGCTTCTGTGGTGGTGGTGGTGGGGGGTGGGGGTTGCAGGGCGTTGCCCAGATCCCTCTTTGTTAGCTTCTAAGCATAGAACTTTTAGCCATTTATCAGCTGTACTTTATATATAATGTGACTCTATCAGCAAGTAGTTACCAAACTTTCTAAAGTGGAATTAAAGCATATTTTAGCATACGATTGGGCTAGAAAAAAACTTAAATTGCTAATGTTAGCCCTAAAACTTTGCGAAAATAGCCCTATTTTTTTGCCAAAATACCCTTAATCTAAGGCCTCATTTTTGCCAAGCTCATACAGGGATGTTTGAACCTGTACCCTAGATGAAGAGAGTAACATGCTCCAGGCACTGGTTTGCAATAGCAAGCTTAGCCGTGCCCTTAGCCTGGATATTGACAGCACCATGTCCTTTTTGTGAAAAAAGGTGTAAAAATTACGGATGTGGGTAAAATAAAAGAATGTTTAGGTCAAATAAATATGGATCCGATAGTTCAGCCTGTAAGATTAAATACAAAATTGTTCGAGTTAGTCTGTAAAAAAAAGCAATTAGCTCCCTCAATGTGAAAAACAGAAGAAATTGTTTCTAGAGGCCAGTGAAATACAAAGTCCTGTCTCCATCAAGAATTCCAGCCCCCCCCCCCCCCCCCCCCCCAACCCCCCTCCCCTCGCCCCACCAGCCCAAGGTGAAAAAAAGAGGAAATTGTTTCTAGAGGCCAGTCAAATAAAAAAAAGTCCTGTTTCCATCAAGACTGCCCCCGCACACACACACATCCCCACAGAATATCAAATGGTCGGTCCCTAATTAATCATTTTTCCATATAAAAGCACAAGAAAGCAAATTTCACCAAGCAATAAAACACGTCAAGGTCAACCAAAAGTCATTATTTGAACATTCTCGGGCCAATTCTTCAAACGTTTTCATGAAATCTTGTCTACTATAACTTATCATATTTGAAATGCCAAAAGAAAGGCAAAGGTCAATCCAAGGTCATCATTTGAACAATCTTGGTATTACTCAAATAACCATTGCTAAATATTATGTTTCAAGGCCATCAGTCAACTGTTCTGAACAAAAACTTTTTTAAAAATTTATTTACCATATATTGGCACGGCGGTTATGTTGGTCATGTGACCTGGATCAGTTGAACAATTTTCATTCCCTCCGCCCCTGGAGGCTCTATATGAAATGTGGTTACAGTTGGCCAAGTGTCCCTTGAGGATATATTAGAATCACCAGAATATGTAAGTCCTGGGACAAACATCAAAGACCTCTGTACAAGAAATCTTCATGTAATTATTCAGACGACTATAATTATATAACAATTTTTATGCCAAAAACATCAAAACTTTCCATGACATCTCATGTTTTATCATTTCCAATATTTGACCTTGCCATAAAAAAGTCGAGATCAACCTGAGGCCATCATTAATCTTAAACAATCTTGGTAGTACTTGAGTACTCAATGCTAGGGACCAAGTTTAAAGACCATCAGTCAAGTGGTTCTTGAGAAAAAAAAATGAAACGTTTTACCATAAATAGACATGGCGACCATGTTGGTCATGTGATCTGGACACTTCGAATAAGATTTCATTCCCCCAGCTTGTGGAGGCTCTAAATGAAATTTGGTAACAAGTTCCCAAGTGGATTTTGAGGAGATGTTTTAAATTTTTAAAATAGAAGAGGCCTGGTTGAAAAGGTCAAAGAATGCCTTTGACCTCTTGTACTCATAAATCTTCATGTACTCATAAAATGACTGTATATACCAATTTGTAGGCCAAATACTTCAACACTTTCCATGAAACCTTATGTTCTATCATTTCCCATATTTCACCTTGCTGTACAAAAGGTCAAGGTCAACGCAAAGTCATTATTTGAACAATCTCGGAAGTACTTGATGCTTCATACCAAGTTTCAAGGTCATCGGTCCATTGGTTCTGGAGAAGTATATTTTTAAAGGTTTTTACCATATATGGGCATTATGGCCATGTTGGTCATGTGTCCAGGACCATTTGGACAAATTTCGTTCCATCAACCCCTGAAGGCTCCATATGAAATTAAACTACAATATGCCCATGTGGTTTTACGATGATTTAAATTAACAAAATATGATATTATAGGTCAAAGGTCAAACGATGACCATGACCGCCTGTACAATTACTTCTTTATGTACTCATTAATATGACTATACATACCATTTTTCAGCCAAAAATTTTCAACTTACCATGAAATCTGATATTCTAGCATTTTCTTATATTTGACCTTGCTGTAAGAAGGTCAAGGTCAAACAAAGGTCATCATTTGAACAAACTTGGTATTACTTGACTACTAGGGCACCGTTTCACTAAACTTTGTAAGTCTAAGATTTTCTTAACTTTTATCGTACGAGAATCTTAGCCAAAAATTGCGTTTCACTAACGTCAAGATCGTAAGAAAATCCTTAAGATTTTCTTAAGTTTTGTCGTAACTTTCAGACAGGGTGGTGGCTGTCTTTACTTTAAGAAAATTTCGTAAGTGTCATGGCGGCCTCCATGTTCAGCACTCGCTTCAGATGAAAACTCTATGTTTACGCCTGCCACGAACATAATTTGTGGAAAGTAACAATCCGTTTGTTTGTATCTAACTGTAAATTAGGTTTTGGAACGATTAATGGGATGGTACTGTACCTGACGTTGCGAGGCAATCGATTTTGATCGATGTAAACAAAACGCGGTAAGCATTCTAAGAATAACGAAATTAGCTCTGTTGATGCATTTTTGTACAATATTTAGAATGCTTTAAGTTTTCTCTACGTCGCTTACAGTTTAATTTATGCATTTCCGACGATGTACAGAGGTAAGTGCCAAATACGGAGAAGTGGGTGGGGGAACTGTAGTGGTGTTGCATGTAAAGGGCACCTTAACCGTGTGTATACTGAGAAAAGATTGTAGTAAGTACATAAAACAGCCTGCACATTTGCGCGTGAAACGCATCAGAGCTGACCTATTTCATTTAGAGACCTCTCCATAGGCGTAGGAAGGGGATCAGCCCCCCTCCCCCTACCCCCACCCCGTTATTTTGAAAAGCATGACTGCCCCTCTTCCCCGCCCCCATTGCCCTAAAAAGAAAAAATAATGAGTTGCTCAAAGTTTGCTTCCCCCACCCTCCAAAGAGATGAGTTATTTATTATCAGGTGTGTGTTGGGGGCGGGGCTAGGTATAATTATGGGGGGGGGGGCAGAATATTTTTTGTGATGTACTCAGGGGGGTGGCCAATCAGCTTAGAGCAGGTGGTCATAATATATTTATATTTATAGGGACCCCCTCCCCCCATATTGAGTACTTTCTAGCCCTACTCGACTGCTCTAGAAGTCGATAGATCTATCAATGATGAAAGATGTGCAGGCTGATCTGACTATTCCCAGTCTCTACACAGTCTTACTGGGCCTCAGATTTCAGTTCATATAGGCATCATGGAAAAGTGCTTTATGCAGCTAAGGATACTTAGAAATTGTATCATGCGGCTAAATAGCAAAATTCTTTGTGGGGCAGGGTCATCCTTAAAAATTGTGTTTGTTTGCAAGTGTCTACTCAGGTGTAGGTAGGTTGGAAACATTTTTTCTGTAAAAATAGTGTTTCTTTGCAATTGTCTACTAGGTATGGGTAGGTTGGAAATATTTTTCTTGAAGTGTATGTAGGTAAGATTGTTTAAAGTTATATTTGCTACATTGAAGAGTGATTTGTTACAACTATGGTAGCCTTAAAAACAGTTAATGTCAAGGGCAACCATTTTAATCCAAAACCCTTTTTTTCATTCTAAGTGAACAAGGTATTTCAGACTCAAACACTGGCAAAAAATTATAAAAAAATAATAATAAGTTGTAAAAAAGCAAAAAAAACAAAAACAAAAAAAGTAAGAGTGGGTAGGTAGGCAAGTGCTAACAATTAAAGTTTGATTTTAGGCCTTGTGTTTTGACATTTTAAGTTCTTACCTCATTTGGGATATATTTGAAGGCAAATTCTTGTGAATTTTACAAATTTTTACTCAGCCTGAAGCATTCAGAGCCACATAGCCAGGCACATCATAATAATATTGGCATTGTTGATATTATTAGCCAAAATGTACATTGATTGATTGATATGATGCTTAACGTCCTCGGTAAACAGCTATGGTCATGTCGGGACGGTCAGTTAACCTAACCACACTATTCCTGGGCAGGCTTAGACCTCCTAAGCGGTTAACCAGTACTAAGTGCACATACTTTCGCCAGTAGCTGACAACTGCCCTTCTTGAATCAGCGGAAGGAGAAACGAAAGTATGTGGCCAGACCGAGTTTCGAACCCAGGACCTCTGACTTATGAGTCAGGTGCCCCACCGATTGCGGCCTGGCACCAAAATGTAGAAAAAAAAAAAACATTTTGATAAAATCTGGCAGGAACCCATTAATATCAATACTTGGCAGCATAGAACACTTTTTCACATAGCCAGACTGTAGGTGCTGTTCATTGGCAGATCCAAGATATGAGTTATGGGGTTTTCCGAGGTTACAAATCTGAGGAGTCCTTGTAGTTGGACCCTCAGTTTTGTAATTCAGTGTTCCATTCAGAAAATTGAGGGTGAGGCTCCTGACCTACTTATGCAAAAATAAGTGATATATATTATTATTCTACTTTATTTTTATTTATTCATTTATCTATTTATTTTGAAAGAAGCATGACTGTGCTGGTCTTGTCACAAGTCCTTTTGTGTGGCTGGATGGATTAAAAAATAAGTGAGATTGTAAGTGAGTGGAAAAATTTGGTGAGGATATGTCTAATTTGGTGAAAGCTAGCATCTGTATGCCATTATTTAAATAACTTTTTGTGTAGATATGGATATAGATATTCTAGCATTTTCCCACATAAAAGCACAAGAAAGCAAATTTGGCTTTAATCTAAAAAGGTCAATGTCAACCCAAAAGCATTATTTTATCACACTCGGTAGTACTCCTGTACCTGATGCTACATACCAAGTTTCAAGGCCATCGACTTATTGGTTCTGTAGAACAAGATTTTTAAGATTTTACCATATATTGGCATGGCGGCCATGTTGGTCAAGTGACCAGGAACGTTTAAACATTTATTTCGTTCCCACTAGAGGCCACATATGAAATTCGGGTACAACTGGCTCGGTGATTTCAGAGGAGAAGTTGTTTTAAAATGGCTGACGGATGTCAGACGACGTACGAACAATGGAACCTGATCATACTATAAGCTCTCCTGGAGCCTTTGGCTCTGGTGAGTTAAAATAAGACTCAATGTGTTGACAACTGGTGACAAACTCCAAATTACTTTTTTTTGTGAGATTTCTCTTCACCAGAAAGAGTGACCATCGCAACACTACAGTTTTATCTATTTATTAGCATTATACAGACTGTTTAGACCCATTCGCACTGGTTCCACTAAGGATATCATGCGAAACTTCATGAAAATCGAGTTTGGCAACAAGGGTCTGGATGCAAGTAATATAAGCAAGATACTAAAAAGATGCCAAAAGAGCTATTCCACCTTACTTTAAAATTAGAATCCGCTCTTATTTCCCACAGTTACACGTCACCTATTGCAACCAAACATTAATCATGGATTCTGCTAAAGACTCTGCCAGACGCTGGGCTACGCAGGAGGAAGTTGAAGTTGACACACTATCTGACTGGGGCAAATCTATAGCGTTTTTGGTTAACAAGCGCATTTCTATCTTAAGCGCGACCATGTCGGCCCGATGTAAGTCGGTCTTAGAAATTCCTGACGTCGCTGCTGAGCTAGCTGATCTCCATAATAAATACATCGTAGTTCCATCAGCACCAGACAAAGCAACTAAGAATATTTTGAATGTTTGCAAGACATACTACATCAACTGTTGGAGAGAGGGGCTTGGTTTGAACACTTTTGAGGAAACCCTACATATGCATGCACTTCGTTGTCTAAGGAGGAAATTCTAAAAAACACAAAACGGCTCTATTCTTCTTTGGGATTTCGACAGCAGAGGAATACCTTGATCTTCTAAAACTGTATTGGATCCCTAAGTTACATATATATATATATATATATATATATATATATATATATATATAGCTAAAATCGATAAAGACTTCACATGGATATATATATCCATCTAAGCAACGATATATTGCGGGTATGGCTAAGTGCTCAACCAAGTCTCTCTCTCTCAAACTCTTACAAGAATCCTTACGGCAGTTAAGGGTGGTCTTCAGAAATATTGTGATCTATCTTACGCGAGAAGTGGCGTAAATCAGATGCGAATCCTAAAAAATAAATTCTAAAGAACTTTTGGAAAGTTTAAAAACCCAAGCACTTTTTGAAGTAGATAGCATAAAAACCTTCAATTTCTCTGCGCTTTATACGACAATACTACATTACAAATTAAAATCTTAATTAAAGTAAAAAGTAAACAATTATTTCACAAAAACGAAAATCGTCGGTACAAATAAGTTGTTCTTGGGTATCTGGGCACATATTTCGTTAAGGACTTCTCTGATATTCATACAAAATATTCTGAGGTTGACGTCATTGAAATGCTGGGATTTCTTATCAACAATATTTACGTGGAATTTAGCCAACAGATTTTTCAACAGACAATTGGCATTCCAATGGGTACTAACTGCGCCACCTTACTCGCCGATTTGTCTCTTTATGGGAATGAGGGGAAGTTTATACAAGGGCTCTTAAAAGAGAGTAATAGACACATTGCACAGAAATTCAACTTCACCTGCACAACCACGTGAATTTGAAATTAAAGACACCACAGAGTCAAGTTCACCTGCATCATACTTAGATTGTTATCTCTACATTCAAAATGGAAAGCTTGTTACTAGGCTTTATGACAAGAGGGGTGACTTCAATTTCCCTATTGCTAACTTTCCATTTTGGAGTAGTAATATCCCTCTGCATACGGAGTTTATGTTTCTAAGCTAGTCCCCTATGCTAGAGCCTATTTCAAATATCAAGACTTTGTTGAAAGAGGGAAGCTACTCACTCGTAAACTGTTAATACAGGGTTATCATAAAGCAAAGCTTGTGTCGAAAATTTAAAAGATGTATGGGAGACACCATGACCTCGTTGATCCCTACAATGTGGCCGTTTCTGAACTAATTTCCAGTTTGATGGACTCAGCCGAGCCTTAGTTAAGCTTTCAAATACGGACTTGCTTTTTCGCTGACTTTTTGCACTACTGATACATAGATATGGTTGGTATATCATAATAGGCAGGCGATGCTTACTACTCGGGAGCATCTGATCACACCACTATTTTGGGTCCACATCTGTGTATCATATATTCCGGAATTGTCAATGTTGAAATGACTTACGAGTTTGCACTTATGATTTGGGTACTTTGACCACTTTTATTTCCTGGTATGTTTACGATCAGATTAAATTTCAGAATTTTATCCCACTCATTAAAAAGCCCTGCGAGAAAGTACCTACTATGTTTCTAAATATACCAAGTTCCAAATTTACACATTGAAAGCCCTTTGAGGAGTTAATTACATAATGTATGAGGTTTTATCTATATTTGCCCATAACCAATGACTTAAAATGGTGATATTCAAAACGTTTTTTGTTGATGGTGGTTTTCATTTTTTGTTCAGGGTATTTCGGAAATGCATACTCGACTTACCTCTATCCAGCTGATCCAAGAACTTTCCAACTTTGGTAATTTCTTGCACGGCTAAAGGTGACTGGTAGACATCTTTGTTGACTGCTTCAGTATGTCCCATATGTTCATAAAACCTCTTTCTTTCCCCATCTGGAACGTCTTGTCCAGCATACACAGTTGCAACCCAATGCCTCATCTTGGTCGCTGTAATAGCTTCTCCAAGCCCTGCATTTTGACAGCATTTGTCTACAGCTTGCCATCCAATGACATGTCCAGTTGACAGCCTGGTGTTTGCAAACACATATGGATTCTCAGAGAATACACCAGCTTGCTCACGAGCTTGTGGGTCTGTGAGGATTTTCATTGCTTTCCAGCAGTCATCAACTATTAAAAGTGGGACTAGTTTCATCCTTTTACCTGATTGATAAGCAAGTTTATATCTTCCCAAAAGGATTTTATCTAATGGATCATCTACTGATTCAGATTCTTTACACCACACTTCGTTTTCAGCATCTTTCCACTGATGTAGTAGGAGCCTGCAGGGTTCTCCACCTCTTCGTGCATTGAATAATGTAAGCCTGCAAACAACAGTGTCTCTCAGTAAAGAATATTCTGTATTGGCAATGAAAAGATATTGGTCATTTACTAATCTCTGTATTGTTTTGACTGTGTACTCCCTTAGTAATATGATATCTGATTGATCTGGTAAATTCTGTGGTTTTCTTATGTTTGTGTGTCGTTTAATGATATTTGCATGTTCAGCATCACCAAATAATGATCCCCAGTGGTATGTCAACACTGCCAAAAATCTGTTTATCTCAGCAGCATCCTCATCTCTTTCTTGAATGAGATAATCACCATGTAAAAACTTACAGACCTTTTTCAGCAAATACCCTAAAGCAGATTTCAATCCTGATTTTAATTCTCCGTCAGTGTTAGTTGTTACAGACATAATTGTACTTTCTAGTATTCTGAAGTTCTTTCGCTTGAACATATCTATAGCTGAAGAAGTATAAATGGAGGACTCCTGACATTTTTGTTTAAAACATTTATACAAGTTTCCTAGTCTCCGCATACTTCCTCTTAAGGTTGCCCGTCTTTCTTCTTGCATAGTTTTAAGATTTTTTATTTTCATATATTCTCTGTGACCGAAATCAACAATAAGTTCATCTGTTATACAGAGATTTCCAACTTTGTCATTATTAAATGCTCTAAGGATTTCCCTCTTAAAATCTGTGTCATTACAAGTTTTTTCGCAAGACAGCATAGGTGGCATGGACTGTGGTAGAACATTTGTTGTTCCATCTGACAAGCAGTTCTTTCTGTGACTTCCATAATATTTCTTACTAAAAAAGCCACAGCATTTTGAGCAATATATTAAATTTCCTGATCCTTGCCTTCTTTCTCTTATAAGCTTAATGGCATTTTTTGAATCATTTTTTAGCATTCTTATATTTGCCTTCATGATTCCTTGTTTTTTCAGGTCATTAAAAGTCCTTTTCCGTAGTTTGTCAGGTAATAAAAGCCCTCGTTTTACTGCTTCTTCTTCCTTATGCTTTCGTTTGAGATGATCTGACAGAGCTGATTTGAAGGTGTGGCAGTAGGGGCAGGGTCTATGAGGTTTCACCTCTTTCTTTGGCACTTCCGATGTATTATCTGAAATAAGAGTGCATTACAGTTGACACGTGAGTTTCATGTTATTTACTCATGTATATAACATGTAGTAAAACTAGAACAACTGATAAGGGGTGCATGTATGACCCTGACCATTAGTGCGACAGACATATAGCAAATTCTAAGGGGACCGCAAAATAGGGTTCTCTTTGATGTTGGGGATAGGGTTTGGGATCTGATTCAGTCAGATCCTGAAGTGTAGTTACTCCGTAAATTTTCAAAGTTTTTTTTTGTTAATTGATTCTTGAAGCCCAGGCATTGCCGTTTAAGAATCTGACAGATGACACCTTGTCATCATTGAGCAATTTGAGATATTCAGCCTTTAAAAAATGTTACCCATCTAGAATATAATGCAATGTACCGTTAAAAAATTATTGAAACTTTCACAAAAGTGGAACTGAAAGTCACACTTATATGTTAAAATTATAAGTTGTTCTAGAACAACCTACTAGCTACAAATTAAGATGCTTAACAGATCACTTTAGCTTACATGGCGTTACATACGTGACCTTTGTGTCTACTCTCCATTAAAATTGCTATTCCAATAAAAAAATCATATTTTAAGTTTCTCTTTCTGTATTAGACGTTACGTTTATTACTGTCTAAAAGGTAATTAATTCACCTTTCCAGATTTGCAAAAATTATTATCCTATCTTCTTTGGGAGAAAAAGGATGTCTAGCACAGTACCTGCTTACAAATGTTCCATGTTACACAATTAACACTTATCATATAAATCGAAGGTTTGAATTACATTGTAAGAATTTAAAACAACAGCAAAAATGTAAGAATGTAACTAGAAAGTGTGTTTGTGAAACACTATATCTCCAACCATATGCTTGCCACTAAAGATGTCAAACTTTTGATGTCTAGCATAGCTTGCTCATTTTGTGACAGGATTTGCCCAAAAGATAATCAGGTGACCTACACCTTAACCCCTAGCAGTATGCCAAATCTGAACATCCTAGCTCAAATGCTATTTAAAGGAGTCTGGGAATGAAATTACATGCATTTGATTTACCAAAAAATCTGTACGAACATGTCAGACAAAAAATAAGGGTCTTGGTCTATTCATTTTATAAATATAGGCCCGGGTAGCTATTGTTCTTGAGAAATAGTGAACCGAAAGTTATATTTTATACAGATAAAAAAGGGAATTAATTCTGTCAATAATAAATGCATCATTACTCAACCGACATAATATGATCAGAATATCAAGTGCTAATAGTATACCAAAATATAGGGTTTTTGGTCAAACGGTTCAAAAGTTGGAAAATTGCGAAATTCAACAAAGTGGAATAATTCTGTCATTTTTTGACGGCATTTGCTTAAATGTTTATTAGGTAATCTACACCTTAGCCCCTAGCAGTACGCCAAATGAGGGCATCCTAACTTGAGCGTTATTCCCATGATTTGGGGAACAGACCTTCATGTAATTTTCTGAAAAAGGTACGTAATTCTGTAAGTACATGGCAGACAGAAAAAAAATATATGGGTCTATTCATTTTCTATGGTCTATTCATCTTATAAATATCAAGGCCCCAGCAGTTATTGTTCCTCAGAAGTAGACCATCTATAATTATGGTTTATACAAATGAGTAAGGGGGAATAACTGTGTCAATGTGAATGCATTATAACGCAATTATCATCAAAATGACCAGTACATCAAATACTAATAATTTACCAAAAATTAGGGTTCTAGGTCAACCGATCCAAAAGTTGGAAAAATCCCAAATTCAACAATGGGACATTATTAGGTCTTTTTTGACGGAATTTGCTCAAAAGTTAATCAGGTAATCTACACCTTAGCCCCAAGCAGTTTCCCAAATATGAGCATCCTCGTGAAACCGTATTCCCAGGATTTTGGGGATAAACTTTCATATAATTTTTTTGAAAAAAAAGCATAAGCACATGGCAGACATTAAAGAAAGAATAAATACAGGTCTGCTCATTCTTTATGGTATATCCATTTTATTAATTTCAAGGCCCCAGCACTTTTTGTTTTTGAGAAAACGACCACCCATAATTATGTTTTATACAGATGAGAAAAAGGGAATAACTGTGTCAATGATGAATGCATCATAATGCAATTAACATCCGAATGATCAGTAAAGCAAATACTAATAGTATACCAAACATTAGGGCTCTAGGTCTAAAGTTTAAAAAGTGGAAAAATCCCTATTTCAGCAAAGGAACATCACTTGCTTATTTTTGACGGAATTTGCCTTAAAGATAATCAGGTAATCTACACCTTAGCCCCTAGCAGTACTCCAAATATAAGCATCCTAGTTCAATCGATATTTACATGATTTTTGGAACAAACTTTCATGTAATTTTCTGAAAAAAGGGGCATAGTTCTGTAAGTACATTGC
Source organism: Ctena decussata (assembly GCA_963989385.1). Taxonomy (NCBI): domain Eukaryota; kingdom Metazoa; phylum Mollusca; class Bivalvia; order Lucinida; family Lucinidae; genus Ctena; species Ctena decussata. The sequence goes on from OZ022509.1 coordinate 23,174,030, forward strand.
AGACAGAAAAGAAAAAAATACGTTCTGCTCATTTTTCATGGTCTATCCGGAGAAATAGACCACCCAAATTTAGGTTTTATACAGATAAGAAAAGGGGAATAACTCTGCCAATAATGAATGCATCATAATGCAATTACATCAGAATGATCAGCACATCGAAAACTAATAGCACACCAAAAATAAAAGCATCGCAAACGACTGCGTGATACCCCGCCACTGCAAACCTATTTCACTCCTTGAGTTTTTGCTGATTTGTTTTATTATGGCAGGAACACCCAGCTCTATGGAACAAAATTTGTGTTATAAGAAGACACTCTCATTTCTCTGATCACTTGATGTAAGCTTATGAAAAATCCCTGTCTATTTTGAACAAATACATTCAGTGATTTCATAAACTTATGTGGCCACACGGCAGGGGCAGATAACCTCCTTATGGTCAAATTTTGATCATCACCAGAAGCTTTCACCTCTCCTATCAATAGTTACAAGTTTCAGAAAAATCTATCTTAATTATGATTTTATACAGATTTATGCCTATGGACAGGGGAAGATAACCCAGATGGGGCAAATTTTGAGCGTTACAGAATGCTCATTTGTTGTAACTTTCAGAAAAAAACACTTCCAATTCTGATGTTTCTTTGATAATTTTGTGAAGTTTCACCATAATTTTCCAAACAGTAATGGAAAATTGAGGCCAGAGACCTTTTTTCAGTACATTGACAAGTGCAATAACTCTGTCAGAAACAATCAAATTTGCCCATTAACAATCCCAAGCGAGACATATGCAAAATTTTAAGAAAAATCTGTTCATAAATACATAAGTTATTGAACGGAAACGAAGTGCGGAGAGACAGACGGACGTATGTACTATGTACGGACAGACGGACGGACGGACACACGGACATCCAACGTGAAAAAAGAATACCCCGCCACTAAATTTAGGGTTCTAGGTAGAACGGTTTTCAAGTTTGAAAAATGCCAGCGTCATCATTTTTTGACGGAATGTGCCCAAAGGTTAATCAGCTGATCTACACCTTTAACCCCTAGCAGTATGCCAAATATGAGCATTCTAGCTCAAACACTTGGGAGCATAAAACAACAAGGAATGGTGACACAGTATTTTGAACGCACGTCTATCCCACCTTTGTGGCACTTTGGACGTATTGATCAATTACAGTACATAGGACTATGTTTTGCTAAAATCATAACTGGAAGACAGAATTACTTTGTTTTCATTTGTTAGCAGTTACTTCATAACAGAATATTTAAATATTAGGAAAAATACGTTTTGGTTTCTCTTTTATCATGAACTAGTGAATAACATTAATGTTGAAGATAGTTCATTATAATACCACTTCAAGTTTCTCCGCTTACGTGGCGAAACAAAAGGTAGTGGTCAGGTACTTGACATTTACAGAACATGCATAAAAAGTTTTGCTGCTTGCTTTGTTCTTATATCATAAACCAACAGATATAAGGTTACCATTTCCCAGCTACCCTCTTTTATATTTTAATAGATTTTAAGGCAGTAACATTAGTGAAACTGTGTTACCATTTAAGGCTAAAAGAACAATATTAATACAAAAGAACAACAACAAAATAATAATATTACTTTAGGGCAAATGATGCCAGTGCTATTGATTTTGCATACATGTCTCAAATAAAGTAATATTCAATCAGTTTAGTCACATTAAAACCTTAGTGGTTGTGTGGCTTGTTGAGTTTAAAACTATAATGGCACAGCAGTCCACATTACAAAATTTTGTACAAGCTTATTTATGAAAAATACCTGGTATTGTTCACAAATAAACAATGAAACTATAAAACAGAGGTGTAAACCTGAAGTTTCAGCAAAATGAAGTTCTGCATCAAGGCTTTCTTGAATATTTGCTGGCAGAGTATACTTTCTTGAGTATAACCACCATAAATTTTTATATAACTAAGGCAAAACAGCATTGCTCACTTGAAAATAACAGTGACAGTCTAGAAACAAACCTACGGTTGAAGAAGTAAATTAGGAGTATTACTGAATTGTGACTTGCTTGTTCTAGTTCATTCATGTTGTTCTCAACGATAATATGTCACATTGCTATGAAGTTTCATGAAGATATCCCAAGTGGTTATCTAGTTACTGCACGCACAAGACTAGTCGGGGAAAAATCATCAAAGTGACATAACTCAGAAATTAAGAAAGGGAGAGCAACTTTTCTTGTAAGCAGCACGATGCCCTATGCTAATATTCATACAAAGTTTCATGAAGATATCCCTTAGGGTTACAGAGTTATGGTGCGCACAAGAATGTTGACAGACAGACAGAAGGAAAGACAGACAGAAGGACAGACGGACAGTGCCATGACATAATGTGTCCGTTTTTTTTTTCAAAATGGGCGTATAAAAAGTATCGAACGTAAAGGGAAATCTAAAGTTTATGGAAATACTGCCCTATATTTATAAACACATTGAAAATCTTTTGCCTGATTATGCCTTTCCTGAGATGTAACAACAGAAAGCTTTAAACCAAATACAATGGACAATGCCTTTTAAAATCTAATGGGTGAGCCCTAGACAACTTTATTGGACTGAGCTTAAGCAAAGCAAAATGAATTCGGGGGACACACCAATTATTTTAATTTTTAAGGACACTTACCATGTTTTAGTTCTACTACAGGACCTTAAAAGTCATTTTCGCAATAAAATGTGACATTTTATTCAAAGCTGTCCATCCTATAAACAGCTGTCTGCAAGTGAATGATAAGAGCACTTCATGAAACCAGGACTAATATAAACGTATTCATACCTAATTTAGTGCGACAGACGCGCGTTTCTGTATTTAACATCTTCAGTGTCGCTAAACCCCAAAAGTTTGATAGAAAAGATATGATGGCAGGTCTCGGCAGGCAACGAGCATCCCTCTCCGAGCCACACTTACTGTCGCATTCCGCGGGACACATTAGCTGCAGACATCAGGTAAGAGACTAAGCATCCAGTCTGCTGCGAAATATCCATGTTATCACCATCTTTCTCATATCCAACAATATTTTTTTTGGATTAAAAATCATTTATACCAAATCGATTTTAAGGTAAAGGTAATATTTTTGACCTGTAAATGAGAAATACTTGTAACAGATACTTTACAGCAAACTGGTATCAAACTGGTATATCTATTATAGAAAACGATGAAATTTCCTGACTTTGTCAGTTTTTTTCATAACTTTCATGAATGTCTTTCCTGCAATCTGCAATAATTTTCTTTTTTTTTCATTTTCCAGACTAAAAAACACTCTATATATTAAAGTAATATTTTTTACCTAACTTCCTCCTCCTTAAAATAACAGCAGAGTTCAGCTCAACTGATGGCCCTTTACCGATCAAATTGATTGCATGTACAGCAAAAAGGTATGGTTTTTCTGGCTTGAGGTTGTCAACTTCGAAGTCTTTGATGTTGCTTTTTAATATAGCTCTCTCCTGCCAATTGCTCTTGCCTTCTTTTACCATTAAAGAGTAGCCATCAATCTGTACACCTCCATCATCCTTTGGCTCCTCCCAAGACAGTAGGACAGTTTCAGAACTCAGAGTTGCAGATAATTTTGTAGGTGCCTCTGGAGTCCCTGAAATACAAATAAAACAACAAATAAAAGCCAAAGGACCAGAGGAAAAGATGTTTCTAAGTTTGGCTACAGGTAAACTAGGACAAATGTCTCACAATGACCTTCACCATTAATATTCATAGGTTTTGCCAAACTTGAATTATTTAACATAATACAGTTTTAAGTTCTTTGGTGTAGTAGTCTTTTCCAAAGGGTAAACCTTTCATAGAACATACTAAAACAACAGGGCCATGATGGCACTGGATCGCTAACTGTTCTTTATTGTACAAATAAAATGACAGGTAATGTAAGGTGCGTTTGCCCTATCATGCTTATCTACCTACCAAGACAGAATCAACAAAATTGGTCATGGTTCACACAAAAATCATCTTTATGTCTTTATGTATAGTTTTAGAGGATGACAGAAGAATCATTTTTATGAAATGTGAAATTATGTTGAAATCTGTCAAGCAATTAACGATGCAAGGATACTTTTTTTTATTTTTAACTTTGATAGCCACCTACAGACTGGCTCCTGTCGTATGTGTTTTTCTTCTTGATCTTCAGGCTCAGCATATAAGACTGATGGATTCTGAATCTAGTGTCTCAAGGGTCTTTGGAACACGCTCATAAAGTACAGCTGTTTAACTTTCACCTATACATCAGTAACCGCAGCCTAGGTTTAATAGATGTGAAATCTGATAGTGTTAATGGTCTGTGAGGAAGGTAGAATAAGGAGAATGTATTTCAATGCATTATTGAGTGGCATCATATGAAAAAGAGACACTCAAAAAACCTGCATATCTGTGAAAACTGATCAGGGACTCCATGTATCATAATTATATTTCCAAGAACTCATTCATTCGTTATTAGCAATATAGACCTTGAGCGGACTAGAGAAAAATGCATGCTGATCTGGGTTTTTGCAGTTCACAAAATGCTATAAGGTTATTTTACAGGTAATGTCTCTCACTTCGGAGGCTATGGAGTACGTATGTGATATATTTTTAAATTCAGACTTCAAACACTATTTTCAGGAATGCTTTTTCTGAACTTTATGTCGCAGCAGCATCCTAGTCTATTTTCAAAGCGCCAATGAAAGAGGAAAAGGTTTAAGAAGATTTTCTTTTTTGCATTTCCATCCCCATCGAGGAGAGACGGCCAGGTAATTTTGTTTTTACCAAATCCAGGGCCAACATACTTTTTCAAAAAGCCGCCCCGTCCTCCCCTCCCTCACAAACTCACATACTGCCTGCACACATACATCCTCCGCTTCGCAGAATATAAATGGTTGGCGGTCCTTTACTACGTGTAACACTGGCTTAATTATAATGAAGACTGTTTAACTTATTAAAAGGGCAGTTTTTCCTTCTCTTTTGTCTACAGTTGCATTATTTTGTGATCAAAAGTAAAGATCCATCAACATTGATCAAATACCCAATTTGATCAGATAAGAATTTACATTTTCTAAGACTCTGTTTGTTTCATTGTGAAGAAATTTAATACAAATGAAAGATAATTTTGGAGAATTAATATGACATTTGACCTTGTCTCTCTGAGAGCCTGACAGTGATTAAATGTGCTGAGTTGACTTGTACTCCTGAGGCAATACAACCAGTCAGCCAGTCAACCAGCCGTTTAATCTCAAGCCAATGGTAAATGACATACTATTTTAAAATATGAACATTTGTGAAAAAATAAATAAATGACGGGAGCCAGTCTAAGCCATCTATTTCAGCACAGCAAACTAGTTTGAGTACGTTACCTGACTAGGATGAGAAGGCATTTAAAGGTATTTTCTATTTTTAACTCTAGCAGCGATATTGTTCTGCAGAGCGGAACCATTTGAGCAATTTTGGTAGAGAGTCCCCAAGGAACATTTCTTTGACATTGTTTCAAAATCCTTCCACCAATTTAGGAGGAGAGGTCGTTTAAATGTTGTTTTTTCTACTTTTAGCTCTGGCGACCATCTTGCTCAGCAGAGCAGAACCGTTTGGGCAATTTTGGTAGAGAGTCCGCAAAGGAACATTTCTGTGGAAATATTTCAAAATCTGTCCACCCGTTTAGGAGGTGAAGTCATTTAAAGGCTCTCTTTCTATTGTTAGCTCTGAATGCCATATTGTTCAGCGGAGCAGAACCATTTGAGCAGTTTAATAGAGAGTCTCTTAGGAAATATTTCCGTGAAATTATTTTCAAATCTGTTCGGCAGATCTGGAGAAGAAGTCATTTAAAGGTTTTATTCTATTTTCAGCTTTGGTGGCCATTTTTCAGGGAAGCAGAACAGTTTGAGCAATTTTAATAGAGAGTCCCCAAAGAAACATTTTTGTGAAATTATTTCAAGATCTCTCCACCAGTTTAGGAGTAGAAGTCATTTACAAAAAATTCTATTTGTCTCTCTGGCAGCCATTTTGTGCAGCGGAGCAGAATAATTTGTGAAATTTTGGTAGAGAGTCCACAAGGAATTTCTGTGAAACTGTTTCAAAATCCTTCCACCCATTTAGGAGGAAAAGTCGTTTAAAGGTTACTTTCTACTTTTAGCTCTGGCAGCTATATTGTTCGGCAGAGCAGAACCGTTTGAGCAATTTTAATAAAGAGCCCCCACGGAACATTTCTGTGAAATAACTTTAAATTCTGTTCAGCAGTTTTTGAAGAGGAGTCATTTAAAGGGGTTTTCCCTCTACTTTTAGCTCTGGCGGTCATTTAGCAAGCGGAGCAGATCCTGTTAAGCAGTTTTGGTAGAGAGTCTTCCAAGGAACATTTCTGTGAAATTATTTCAAAATCCACCCGTTTAGGAAAAGAAGTCTTTTATTTTTTTTCTTTTTTAGCTCCGGGAGCCATCTTATTCAGTGGAGTGGAACAGTTTGAGCAATTTTGGTAGAGAATCCCCAAAGAAACATTCCTGTGAAATTATTTCAAAATCTGTCCAGCAATTTTGGGGAAGTCGTTTTAATTTTTTTTTCTATTTATAGCTCAGGCGGCCTTTTTATTCAGCGAATCGGAACCGTTTGAGCAATTTTGATAGAAAGTCCCTGAAGTAACATTTCGGCGAAATCATTTCAAAATCTATTCAGCAGTTCTGGAGGAGAAGTCATTCAAAGGTTTGTTCAAGTTTTAGCTCTGGCGGCCATATTGTTAAGCGGAGCGGAACCTTTTGAGCAAATTTGGGAGATTCTCCCAAGGAACATGTTCGTGAAATAGAATATTTCAAAATCCGTCCAGCCGTTTTGGAGGAGTGATTTAAAGCTAAAGTTGACGACCTAGGACTTAAGCGACACAATTTCTTCTTTTGCTCATTCATTGAACCGCATATACCAACTATTATACCTAGACTTAAATATGTTCTGAGAAATCCAGTTTAAGCATTTCCAATACAAAAGCATAACATAACAACATTGACTTTGCCATAAATTAGTTCAGGGTCAATGCATTGTCATGATTTGTTTACATACCAGGTTTCATGGTCATAGGCCATAGGCCTTTAGGTTCTGAAGAAGAAGAAATTTGAAGGGTTTTTACCAAATATGGGCGTGGCGATACCCCGAACAAACTTTCGTTTCCCTGACCAAGGCAGGCTCCATATTACATATGGCTTGAATCCGCCCAGTGGTTTCAGAGAAGATTTTTGAAAATGTTGACGATGGGTTGTGGACGGATGGACAACGGACGACATATTGATCCTGGATGCCTGGCTATATTATAAGCTCACATTTGAGCCTAAAACCTCAGGTGAGCCGAAAATCTAATGTTACAAAAACAAGAGGGCCATGAGGCCCTGAGCCGCTCACCTGAGTAAAAGGTCAAAGGTAAAATGAGGATCATCAACTGAATAAACCTGATAGTTTGAAACTGTCATATATGTCCACAACATGAATGCAGGTTAGAAAAAGATCCATTGAAAACTGTAGAAGTTGATTACACAAACTCTATACCACAAAGTGTGACAAAAGGATGGACAGATGGTCAGACGGCAGACAGGGGCAATTCTTAATGCCCCCTGACTATCGTCACGAGGGCATAAAAAATCCTACCATAAATGAAGGCACTTGAGCGGTGGCAAAGTTTTTCTAAAAATAGTCGCTGTGACCTTCAACTTGACCCCAGAATGCTGAAACGCAAACTTGTCCAAGATATTGCTATACTTATCACTTGTGTGAGGTTAAATCGAAAATGGTCCTTAAATGAAAGCACTAGAGCGATGAAAAAGTTTTTCTATTAATAGCCACTGTGACCTTGACATTGATCTTAGGACGCTGAAATGCGAGCTTGTTCTAGATACTGTCATACTAAACATTTGTGTGAAGTTTTAATCAAAATCGGTCCATAAATGAAAGAGCTAGAGGGATGACAGAGTTTTTTCTAAAAACAGCCACTGTGACCTTGACCTTGACCTTGACCTCAGAATGCTGAAACGCAAACTTGTCCAAGATATTGTAATACCAATCACTTGTGTGAAATTAAATCGAATTTGGTCCATAAATAAAGGCGCTAATGCAATGACAATGTTTTTTCTGAAAATAGCCACTTTGACCTTGACCTTGACCCCAGAATGCTGAAATACAACTTGTTTAAGATATTGCCATACTTATCACTTGTGTGAAGTTAAATCGAAATCGGTCCACAAATGAAGGCGCTAGAGTGATAACAAAGTTTTTCTAAAAATAGCCACTGTGACCTTGACCTTGACCCCATCATGCTGAAACGCAAAGTCGCTCGAGGTAATGTCATACCCAATAATTGTGTGAACTTATATCAAAATTATACAATAAATGAGGTAGCTAGAGCGATGACAAAAGGTGAACATACGTGCATACATACAAACGTACATACGGGACAGACCCTATATCCCCTCCACAACTTCGTTGTGCGAGGGGATAATAATCTAACCTGGCCCACATTCGAAAAGGTCTGAGATGTTTTGGCCATCCTGAATACCTGCAAGTTTCAAGGAGCTGCGATCAAAAGTGAAGGACCTATGGCCCAGACAATATTTTCCCCATTATAAGTCTAAGGGAAAATATTTTATCTTTCAACGGCAAGTAGCTCTAAAAAGAATGATCCAACCTAGCCCAAATTCAAACTGGTCCGAGATGTTTTGGCTGTCTTGAATACCTGCAAGTTTGAAGGAGTTGCGATCATAAATGAAGAAGCTAGGGCCCGGACAACATAATCCTCATTATAAGTCTATGGGAAAATATTTATCGCTCAAGGGCAAGTAACTCTGAAACGAATGATCCAACTTGGCCCAAATTCGAACTGGTCCCAGATGTTTTGACTGTCCTGAACACATGCAAGTTTGAAGAAGTTGCAATTAAAAATGAAGAAGCTAGGGCCTGGACAACATTTTTTTCAAGGTAAGTCTATGGGAAAATATTTTATCGCTCAAGGGCAAGTAACTCTAAAATGAATAATCCAACCTGGCCCAAATTCGAACTGGTCCGAGATGTTTTAACTGTCCTGGATACCTGCAAGTTTGAAGAAGTTGCGATCAAAAATGAAGAAGCTAGGGCCCGGACAACATTTTCTCCATTGTAAGTCTATAGGAAAATATTTTATCGCTCAAGGGCAAGTAACTCTGAAAAAAGTAATCCAACCTGGCCCAAATTCGATCTGGTGCGAGATGTTTTGACTGTCCTGGATACCTGCAAGTTTGAAGAAGTTGCAATTAAAAATGAAGAAGCTAGGGCCCGGACAACATTTTCTCCATTGTAAGTCTATGGGAAAATATTTTATCGCTCAAGGGCAAGTAACTCTGACAAAATGATCCCACCTGGCCCAAATTCAAAGTGGTGCGAGATGTTTTGACTGTCCTGGATACCTGCAAGTTTGAAGAAGTTGCGATCAAAAATGAAGACGCTAGGGCCCGGACAACATTTTCCCCATTATAAGTCTATGGGACCTTTCTGTTGCCATGGTAACCACAGTTTAAAACCAATCTGTCCCAAAACTATATGCAATCAATCCCCCACCCCAACCATGCTACATATAAAATTGGATCAAGATTAACCAGCTACTTTAGCAGATATTAATGTTTAAAAGTGTGGACGGACAACGGACGCCGGACGACGGACGCCGGACAACGGACGACGGACCAAGCCTATACTATAAGCTCACCTTGTGAGCCTTCGGCTCAGGTGAGCTAATAAACTAGGAACATGGTAACTAAAAGGACCCCGCCTTTATGGAACTGTTGACGACATTTAAGTCATATGTGCCCAACCAGAAATAACAATACCAGCTTTCTATATTATCATGTTGTTCCTTCATATTCAATATGTTGTTTGAAAGTGAGCCTCTGGTAGTGTCATTAAGATATGAGCAAAATACAGAATCATGATTGATTAAACCATGGGCAACAACTCTGTGAAGCAGGAAACTGATGTTACCATTCTTGCATTCTGCACACCTTTAGATCATCTGATGATGCTTTATATTTGCATCAAGTATTATAAAAACATCTTCAAAGGCTTTAAAGTTATAGAGCAGACAAGATCTCCGTACCTAAAGCTCCAGTCACACATTCACGGATCAGGCCACGGTTCATCACGATTCACCGCGGTTTGACCTAGACAGCAAAACCGGGATGAACCGTAGAAAATCCACCATCACTACGGTTTTCCAGGGTTCCATTAGGGTTTCTCACGGTGTTTGTACGGTGTCTGTACGGATCATCTACGAATTCGCGACGGTGCAAGGCGGCAGCACTACGGACAACAGGGGTATTCCACGGTCGTGTTGCGGACGCTTACGATGCCAGTACGGTTCGATACGGTGCTAGTACGACTCAAGCCGGTAGTGCCACGGCTCCTACGATTATCTACAGTTTAACGGTGGTTATGATAATGATTTTTGTTGATGATGTTTAATTTATTAGAAGGCAAGAAAAGTATTTTATAACAGTTTATAGTACTGAATTTTTCAAAAAATGTGCAGCAAAAATTTTGAAAATCGGTTATCAAATAAAAATTTTGTACTGAAAATTAATTTTGAGTAGGCATTTTGCATTGACATGGAAAGTAATCCAAGATCATAAACTTTCAAGTCTGGGAACTTTTTTGTCTTGAATAAAAAGTGAGTTTTCGTAGTGACAAAACTTCCACGGTTGTCTACGAATACCGACGGAAAGCCAGGGATAATCACGGATGCACCTACGGTAGCGCTACGAATGAGCACGATTCTGTTACGGTTACGCTACGGTTTAGGCCACGCCCACAACCCACCACGGTTCACCACGGAAGTTTTAAACAGTTTAAAATTTCCGTAGAGACTCCCGGATCACCACGGTTCTTCAGGGATCATTACGGAACACGACGGATGCATCTACGGTGCTACTACGAATCACGACGGTGTGCTACGGTTTGTGAAACCGTGGTGAACCGTGGCCTGAACCGTGACAGTGTGACTGGGGCTTAAAATAAAAAAAGTTATCATTCTGTTAAAAATGAAGGTGTAGTTATAGTCCTTTTTCTCTGCACATTGTCTTTGATGTTTATATTTGTACAAAGTTTTGTGAAAATATCTTCAACAGTTTTAAAGTGAGAGAGCGAACACGTTTCGTAGACTGTAAACTACAAAGAGAATAAGTCTGCAAAAATGTAGATGAAATTACAGTTTTTATTCTGTGCTCATTGTCTGATGATGCTTTATTTTATGTACAAATTTTATGAAAATATCTTTGATGGTTTTAAAGCTACAGAGCTGACATGATTTCTATATTTAAAATAATAAAGGGGCATAATTCATGAATGTAGGCAGAGTTTGGGTTCTTGTTCTCTGCACATCCTCTGATGATGTTTTACAATTGTACCAAGTCCTGTGAAAATATCTCTAACGGTTTCAGAGTTAAAGAGTGGACACAGTTTCAGTATTCAAAATTATAAATGGGCATTATTTTAGCAAAAATGTAGGCAGGATTATGGTTCTTGTTCTCTGCACATCGTCTGATGATGCTTGACATTTGTAGCAAGTCTCATGAAAATATCTCTAACAGTTTCAGAGTTATGAAGTGGACATGATTTCTGTACTCAAATTTACAAAGGGGCATAATTCAGTAAATAATGTAGAAAGAGTTATGGTTCTAGTTCCCTGCACATCGTCTGATGATGGTTTACATTTGTACCAAGTCTCATGAAAATATCTCTAACAGTTTTAGAGCTATGAAGGGGACACGATTTCTGTATTCAAAATTACAAAGGGGCATAATTCAGTAACGAATGTAGGCAAAGTTATGGTTCTTGTTCTCTGCATATCAGCTGATAATGCTTTACATTTGTACCAAGTCTCATTAAAATATCTTTAACGGTTTCAGAGTTTTGGAGCGAACATTATTTCTGTACACAATTTCAAAGGGGCATAATTCAGTAAAACATGTAGGCAGAGTTATGATTCTTGTGCTCTGCACATCATCTGATGATGCTTTACATTTGTACCAAGTCTCGTGCATATCTCTAAAGATTTCAGAGTTATGGAGCGGACACAATTTCTGTACTCAAAATTTCAAAGGGGCATAATCTGATAAAAATGTAGGCTGAGTTATGGTTCTTGTTCTCTGCACATCATCTGATGATGCTTTACATTTGTACCAAGTCTCGTGAAAATATCTTTAACGGTTTCAGTGTTATTGAGCGGACACAATTTCTGTACACTGAATTTCAAAGGGGCATAATTCAGTAAAAAATGTAGGCAGAGTTATGGTTCTTGTTCTCTGCACATGATCTGATGATGCTTTACATTTGTACCAACTCTCGTGAAAATATCTCTAACGGTTTCAGAGTTATTTAGCGGGGACGAAATAATGACGGACTGACGGACAGACGGACGGACAGACAGACATACGGACGGACAAGGTGTTTACTATAGGGCCTCCGCAGACTCCGTCTGGCGTGGCCCTAATTAATTAAAGTGAAAATGTATGCATTTCTTCACATATATAATGTAGATATGTCAAATTTCATAATAAATATTTTGTTTATGTAGTGCATTAATAAGTTTTTTGCTTTTCCTATAAAGGCTTAAATTCTGTAGTTAGACTAGTCTTGTACTGAGCCCGCGCAACCAATTGGACCACATAATATACTTTAACGGAAATATTTGGGTACAGCATGCAAGAGTTCCCGCGCTAAAAAGACAAGTTATGTCTGGTAATGACTGAAGTCTTCTATGGCAGCAAAAGTGTTTAATCCTTTTCATGCTTATCGCGTATAGATACGTTTTTTCGGGGGTAGGCCACTTTGTGACCCTGTCATGCACGTCAGACACCAAGTACACCCCGACAGTAGCGGTTGTCCTACGGAGGAGGGAATCCGCTTTCTAACAGAGTAATTAACTACGTACACCACTTACACTGTATATATCTAAACGCAAAAATACGTCGAAAACTTACGAACTTTACTTAACTTTTACTGTTGATAAATCTACAGCAATGATTCCGCCAACCGGGAAAGCAATCGCTTTTTTCCTAGGAAGCATACATTTGGGGCTAATATTTTGAATTTCATTTTTAAAGTGTCCTAAGTGGTCGCCGGTTTGTCACATGACCACCATATTTGGAGGTCATGTGACAATGTGACTCCTGGAACATGTCGGCTTACCGAACTACCAACTAATTGTGTGCACCGCAGCGGAGGGTGAGGGTGAAGGTTTGGGCCCAGTAAAACCGGTTTAAACCCCCCAGTAGTTATTACTGACCGTCCCAAGGCGGTTCTGTCGTTGTGGTTGCATTTGTTTTATGTTCGGTGCTGTTTAATTTTTTGTGTTCTCATTTTAACCCTTCAATAATAATAATAGAAAATAGGTAAAAACAATTGTTTAATGTTTTTTTGTATAATTTGCTTAGTCTGTTGTAATTCTTCTGTTGGTCTAAATTATTTAGTTCAATAAAGATAGCTGAGTAGCCACCTATTTGGGAAAGAGCTGCTTACTCGGCTTATCACTTGTAATTTCTTGTTTGTTGGGATGTCTTTGTTAATCTTTCCCTTTGATGTTGGGGATAGGGTTTGGGATCTGATTCAGTCAGTTCCTGAAGTGTAGTTACTCTTTAAATTTACATCTCGTCTTAAGTGGATGAAAGTTTCAGCTACATGTATAACGGTGAAAATTTGTGGAATTTATGGCTTTTTAGGGTCAGATGAACTACTTTCGTAGCATGAGAAGGGTTAACAGAGGACTTGTGAGAAAAATCAAATATGCGGATTTTGCTTGAATTTCACATTTTTATTGTTAATTTGTGCGAGAAATTGGCGAATTTGAGATTTTTTTATTAACCCTTCTCATGCCTATCGCGTATATATACGTTTCTTGGGGGTAGATCACTTTGTGAACCTTTCAGGCATGCCAGACACCAAGTACACCCCATCAGTGGCGGTTTTCGTACGAAGGAGGAAATCTGCTTTCTAGCAGAGCAAGTTTTTACCCAAACCACCTAGATTGTAGATATCTCAACAGCGTCTGCAAACAAAACTTGATCCATTTAAACTTTTACAGTTGATATATCTACAGCAACAATTCCGGCCACCAGTGTAACAATCGCTTTTTTCTTACGAAACATACATTTGGGGCTAATATCTTGACTTTTTAAAAATGTCTTAAATGGTCGCCTGTTTGTAACGTGACCACCATATTTGAAGGTCACGTGACAGTCTGACTCCTGGCACATGTCGGCTTACATGTCGTCGTAAGTGGGTGAAAGTTTCAGCTACATGTTTATCGGTGAAAGTTTGTGGAATTTATGGCTTTTTAGGGTCAGATGAACTACTTTCTTAGCATGAGAATAGTTAACAGAGGACTTGTGAGAAAAATCGAACATGCGGATTTTGCCTGAATTTCGCATTTTATGGTTAATTTGTGCGAGAAATTGGCAAGTTAGAGATTTTTTTGCTTTATTAACCCTTCCCATGGCAATCGTGTATACACACGTTCTTTTTTTTTTTTTTTTTTTTTTTTGGGGGGGGGGGGGGGGGGTAAGTCACCTTGTGAGCCTGTCAGGCCTGCCATACACAAAGTACACCCCAACAGTGGAGGGTTTCCAACGAAGGAGGGAGTCTGATTTCTAATAGAGCAAGTTTTTGCACACACCACTTACACTGGAGATGTCAAAACACAGAAAATACGTCGAAACCTTACAATGTTTTCCAGTGACAATCTCACGTGGTTGATCCGCAGCTTCTGCAAACAAGACTTGACCCATCTAAACGTTTAATGTTGATAAATGTAGAGCAATAATTCCGGACACAAGGATAACAATCACTGTTTTCCAACGTAGCATACATTAAGCGCTTATATCTTGAATTTATTTTTTTAAGTGTCTCAAATGGTCGCCGATTTTTTTGACTCCAGTTGATTTGTTTGTCAAGTATGACTCTTGGAACATAATGGTTTACATCTCGTCGTAAGTGAGTAAAAGTTTCAATTATATCGGTGAGCGTTTGTGGAATTTATGGCTTCTTAGGTAAGGGTACCCCCCTTTATAGGGTCAGATTAACTGTTTTCGTAGCATGAGAATGTTTAACTTATTTCTGATTACTTTCACCAGTTTCTAGAATTTGCCAAATTTGTATACAAATTATGATCATTTATAGCTATAGCCACAGCATCTTTTTTTGTTAGTTTTCAGAGGATATGAATTGTTTTACTCAATAAAACGAAACTTAGATTAAAAATGTTCATCTATTCCTTGGAAACACTTTATGTGATATTTCAATTGATACAGTTCGAATTGTAGTATCACTTTAAGATGATGAGAACCAAAATGTATAGATCATTGTTCTAGAATGAGTTTCCATCAAACGAAACTGTGCTCAGCCACTTGGTATGCCTGTCAAATCTAATGTTCCTGAGAACTACTTGACAGAAAAATAAGTTGAAAGATATGAAGATGACCAGATAACAACTAAAATGCTGAATCTGTCTACTAGTCATCTCCAAGCAGTATTCTGAATTTCATAACTCTATCCTTAGTAGTTCCTGAGAAGTCCTTGAGGGAAATGAAGTAAACACAGACACACACACACATGCACAGGCACATGCACACACACACATCTAAACGGAGAAGACAAAACTAAATACACTTGCATATCAAACTATGCCAGGGTTATACTCATTCAATTGATAAAAAAAACTCAGATTTATACTTACTGATCATATCTCTTGTCAGCCTCAAGTCTCTGAGAACAATTCGACAATCTGAAAAAAAATGAGTGAACAAATTAATCTTTTTATAGTATGTTTGAATTAGGCCTGAAAGAATGATTTTTTGAACTGATGAAAGATGCAATGCAATGAGAAAATACGAAAAGGCACCATTCCTTACAATGTATTTGTCTGTATTCATTGATTGTCAATGATTTAAAAAAAGCTGTCAGAGACTCTACAGTATTTGATATGGGAATTTGAAACTTGAAACGCAGTTCAGACAGGCATTTAACATGTACATAAAGGAAACAGAACTTTGATTTAGGTCATTATTGCAGAACCATGTCCCATTAAATGATATATATGTTCATGCTCAACTTTTGTCATTGCTCGAGTGACCTCGTTCATCAAACAATTTTGATGTAACATCATAGCTATTTTGGTAATGACAAAACCTTGAACTAGCTTGCGTTTCAGGTTGATAGGGTCAAGGTCTTTTTTTTTAGACAAACTTTGTTATTGCTCGAGCACTTTTATTTATGGACTAATTTTTATATAAGTTCACACAAATGATGTTTGCCAATATGTGGAATAAGTTTGCATTTCAGTCCTGTAGGTCCAAGGTCAAGGTTACAGTTGCTATTTTTTGAAAAACTTTGTCATCACTCTAGTGCTTTTCATTTTTTTTTATATATAACTTCACACAAATGTTAAGTATGACAATATCTGTGACAAATTGGCGTTTCAGTAGGTATAGGTCCAAGGTCAAGGTCACAATTGATATTTTTAGAAAACTTTGTCATTGCTCTAACCGTTTTATTTATTGACAGGTTTTGATATAACTTCACATTATTATTTACTGTGACAATAGATTCAAGTTCGCAATCGAGAATTTTTGGGTCAATGTCTCTATTTGTTTTTTGTAATACTAGGTCATCTTTCTAACCCCTTTTTAATAGACTGATTTCGATATAACTTCACACAAATATTTAGCATGGCAATATCTGGGACAAGTTTGTGTTTCAGCATTGCGGGTCTAACGTCAAGGTCACAGATGCTATTTTAGGTAAAACGTCGTGGTTGTAGCGCTTTTGTTTCTGAACTGATTTTGGTATAACTTCACAAAAGTGTTAAGTATTGTTAAGTATGACAATATCTTAGACAAGTTTATAATTTAGCATTGTAGATCCAAGGTCAAGGCCACATTTGCTATTTTTAGAAAGCACTTTTATCATCCCTGTAGCACCTTTATTGACAGATTTTGATATAACTTAACACAAATATTTAATGTGACAATATCTTAGGCAAATTTGCAATCCAGCATTGAAAAGGCAATGTCAGGGTCAAACTTTGTCATCCCTCAAGCACCCTTTTTTCATGGACACACTTTGATATACATGTAACTTCACACAAATATTCGCAAATATGTCTAAATTACTCATCTAGTGAGATTATGAGATTAAAATTAAGTGGGTTGTTTGACTCTAAAAGTGTGTTGCATTGCCCAGATATAAGATACAAATTAGGCACATACAGTAGTGTAGCAGGGAGAGGAGTTGCAGAGACATGGACAGTGCTACAAAATGTGAAATATGGTCAAAATAAGTACGTTATTTGAGGGATAATAATTCTACAATAATGACCAGAATCATAATTTCGTTTCTTTTATGCACATTTTCAATGTATGTCAGAAGTGTTTTGCAAGTTTCAACTTCCTGAATCAAATACTGTAGGAGGAGTTGCAGAGACAAGGACAGTACTACAAATGTGAAATATGATCAAAATAAGTATGCCACTTAAGGGATAATAATTCTACAATTATGACCGGGATCAAAATTTCGTTTCTTTTATGCACATGTTCAATGCATGTCTGAAGTGTTTTGCAAGTTTCAAATCCCTGCATTAAATACAGTAGAAAGAGTGGCGGAGACACAAACACAACTGCTGTACATAAGGCATGGAAATATGGTCAAATATATATGTCATTTAAGCGGAAATATGTTTCCTTTATGCATATGTTCAATGCATGTCTTAACTGTCATCCCTGCATCAAATACTTAAAGAAAAGTTGCGTAGAAAAGAATAATACTACAAAGTGTGACGGATGCACGTACGTCATACAAGGGCAAACCTATATGCCCCTCTCCACTTTGTAGCGGGGGCAAGAAAATGATTAACACTTCAAAGATCACAGCGGTAATATAATCTGTCTACCTGTGCTGTCAACCGAGCTGGTATACTTCAGTTACAATTGGCTATAGACTGAGAAATATGTTTTCTTCCACGGTGCTTTAACATTAATTATTTTCTTATTTTTGACATTTTGGTCATTTGACCATTACCCCAGTCAATAGAGGCTCTACATGAAAAATCAATTCAATTGGCCTAGTGGTTTCCGAGGAGAAGATTTTTCAATGTTTTGTTTCCAAGTGACTTTTGACAAAGGTCAAACAGTGACCTTGACCTAAAGTATTCATATTTTTGCCAATATTGTTTCTTTAACATTTATCAGAATATACATGGTCCTATATTGCTCACCTGAGACCACTGACCTTACATCATTTATCTTGCCTGTGTTTACCAGGATTATATGAACACATTTTCTCTTCCCCACACACCCAACCGCCATTTCCTAAATATGAAACAAGAGTTCAATTGCTTCTACGGAGAAGTTTCAACCTCGTAGGCTTCGTGGCTCTGGAGAAGAAGACTGTCAAAGGGTTTTAGCCACATATGAGCATGGCAGCCATCTTGGTCATGTGTCCTCAACTGTTAGAAGGAACTTTCTCTCCTCTTACCAAAAGAGGCTCAGCATGAAGTTTGACTTCAATTGGCCAGGTGGCTTCTGAGCAGACAATGTTTCAAAATTTGACTCCCTAAGGGATATGTGACAAATGTCAATCAATGACCTTGACCTTTGATAATGAAAATTTCTGCAAAAGTTGATTCACTTTACACTATAAAGTTAACAGTTTTCATGAAATTACAATCTTGCCGTAAAGTTGGCCAAGGTCAATCCAGTGTCATATTGTATGCAAATTATAATAGGCCTGAGTACTTAATGCTACACACAAAGGTTAAATGGAATCTGCCCGTCAGTTTTAGAGATGGAGATTTTAGGGTGTTTACCATTTATGGGCATGGCCACCTCTTAGTCACTTGACCAAGGTCATTTGAGTTAACTTTGTTTTTCCAATCTATACTGTCTCCTAATAAAATTTGACTTCAATTGTCTTAGTGGCTTCTGAGTGGAAGATGCTCTAAAGTTTGACTTTGAATGACCTTGAACAAAGGTCAAAAAGTGACCTTGACCTTAAATTTTCAAAATTGTTGTAAACGTTGTTTTATATGACATCATAAAGTTAAAAATCTCATGAAATCATTTGTTTAAGCATTCAACCATACATAAGCCTCAGAGAGCAAAAATTTATCTTGCCATAAAATCTACTCCGCACCAAAAGTTTAGCACAGTTTTAAGATAAATGTAACAAGATCATTAGAAATCATAAATAAAACACCAATTTTAAACTGATTTTCTCAAACATTGCACAATGAGAGCACAGGCATTAATACCCCCTCCCCTACGAAATTCACGTTTTAGAGAGAAAAAATAAAGTTTCGTTTCACTGTACATAAAAGCAGTAATTTCCTATTCACCGAACATATTCAGCATTACTAGGCATTAATATGGTGTAAAAAAAGTCACTCACAGCTCATAACAAGAATATTTTTTCTACCAACAATGTGTTTTGGGACATTTATTCCTACAACCGCCATGTGCAGTTAGTACTCAGATTCAAATCAAACTTGCTAATTGTATGATGATGAATCATTGGTGTTGATGATAGTTTACCTTTACTGCCACAGAAAGAAAGAATTCAATTGTTATTATCTTTCATAATCTTCTTATTTTTTGCATTCACATTATGCTAAACTTTTGACGAAAAGCATGGGTCGGGGTCAATCCAGAGTCATTTTTTATGCTAACTCTGATAGGCCCGCGTACCCAGTATTACATACTAATTTCGAGGGAATCGGTCCAATGGTTCCAGTGATGAAGATTTTTGAAGGGTTTTGACCATTTATGGGCATGGCCGCCATCTTTGTCATTTTAACACAATCCATACATGCTCCAAATAAAATTTGACATCACTTGGTCTAGTGGCTTCTGGGTGGAATATGGTGTAAAGTTTGACTTCCAGTAACCTTGAATAAAGGTCAAACAGTGACCTTGACCTTAAATTTTCATATTTTTTTTGTAAATGTTGATTCATTTAACATCATAAAGTTAAAAGTTCTAATCAAATAACTTGTTAAGTGTGTCCCATATTTGACCTGTGGAAGCAAAATTAAACTTGACATAAAATACGTCTTGCTCAACACAAGTTCGTCATCTTTGCACACTATAATGGGCTTATGTAGGCAATGCTACATACTAAGTTTAAAGAAAAGCAGCCAACTGGCTCTACAAAATAAGAATTTTAAAGGGTTTTACTATATCTGAGCATGACGGCCATCTTGGTAATGTGACCAAGATCATTTTGCAAACTTTCGTTCCCCTGATCTGTAGAGGCTCCACATGAAATATGACTTCAGTTGGACCTGTACCTTCTAAGCAGAAGGTGGTTAGACTCCAAGTGACTTTAAACAAAGGTCAAACTGACTTTTACCTTCAGTATTAATAATTTTTTGCAAAAGGTGATTCATTTTACACTTAAAATAAAAAGGTCTCATGATCACTGATTTAAGCACTTTCCGATATATGAGCATAAGGAAGCAAAATTAACCTTGCTGTGAAATAGGTACATGTCGACTCCGAGTCATCATTTTTGCAAACTGTAATGGAACTGAGTCCTCATTGCTATGAACCAAGTTTCAAGGGAATCAGCTCATTGGTTTAAGAGAAGATTTTTCAAGGGTTTTACCATATATGGGCATGGCGGCCATCTTTGTCATGTGACTATGATCAATTTTGCAAACTTTCGTTTCCCTGATCCATAGAGGCTACACAGGAAATTTGACTTCAAGTAGCCATGTTTGTGAGGGAATCAGATGTTCGAAAATGTTGACAGACTGATGGAGAATGAACGTCAAATATTCAGCTATACGACTAGCTCACATATCTATGAGACTTTACCTCAGGAGAGATGAAGTCTCATAAAACCACTTCGTAAAGCGTTTTCCCATTTATAAGCCTACGCAAACAAAATTTACCTTGTCATAAAATTGGTGAAGTTAAACCCAGGGTCATCAATTGAACAAGTTTGGTAAACCTTGTGTCCTTAATGCTTCATACCAAGTTTCAAAGGAATAGGGACGAAAAAGTAAGGAAAATGGACGGACTTTGCCCATTAACAATCACATTCCACTCATCCCCGACAATAAAACGTATGCAATATTTAAGCAATAGGGCCATGAGGCCCTGAATCGCTCATCTGAGCAATTGGCAAAGTGGCTTTTTGTTATGTGTGAAATTGCCAAAATATGTGTCTAGGGTCAAAAGTCAAAGAAGGACCCTGACTTCATGTACTCATCAAAACAACCATATATACCATTTGAGGCCAACATCTTCAAAACTTTCCATGAAATCTTATGTTCTAGAATTTTCCCATATTTTACCATGCCGCAAAAAGTCAAGGTAAACCCAAGGTCATCATTTGAATAGTCTTGGTAGTTCTCTAGTATTCCATGCTACTTACCACATTTTAAGGCCATTGGTGTATTGGTTCTGGAGAAGAAAAATATTAAAGGTTTGTACGATAAATGGGTATGGCGGCCATGCTGGTCATTTGACCTGGACCATTTAACAAATGTTGGTCATGTGACCTGGACGTTTGAACGAATTTTTATTCCCTCACCCCCCTGGAGGCTCTATATGAAATTTGGTTTTAAAATTGGCCCAGGAGTTTCAGAGGAGATGGTTTGATATTGTCAAAATGACAACGTTCTGAGACAAAAGTCAAAGAATGACATTGACCTCTTGTACTCAAAAATCGTCCTGTACTCATTAAGATGACTGTAGATACCAATTTTAGGAATAAATCGTCAAAACTTTGCATGAAGTCTTATGTTCTAGCATTTTTCCATATTTGTCCTTGCCGTAAAATGGTCAAGGTCAACCAAAGGTCATCATTTTGAACAATCTTGATAGTACTGGACTTCCCAATGATACATACCAAGTTTCAAGGCGATCAGTCTATTGGTTCTGGAGAAGACGATTTTAAAATGTTTTTACCATATATGGATGTGGCGAACATCTTGGTCATATGACCTGGACCGTTTGAACAAATTTTCATTCCTACAACCCCTGGAGGCTCTATATGACATTTAGTTACAATTGGCCCAGTTGTTTTTAGTAGATTGTTTGGAATTGTCAAAATATGAGAGTTCTGGTTCAAAGGTCAAAGAATGACCTTGACCTCTTGTACTCACAAATCTTCATGTACTCATTCAGATGACTGTAAATACCAATTTTTAGGCATAAATATTCAAAACTTTCCATGAAATCTTATGTTCTAGCATTTTCTCAAATTTGACATTGCCGTAAAAAAGATCAAGGTCATAATTTAAACAATCTTGATAGTACTGGAGTACCAAAGCTACATACCAAGTTTCAAGGTCATCCGTCAACTGGTTCTGGAGAAGATTTTTAAAGTTTTTACCATATATGGGCGTGGCGGCCATGTTGCTCATGTGACCTGGACCGTATAATAAGTTTTTGTTCCCTCAACTCCCTGGAGTCTCTATATGAAATTTGGTTTCGATTGGCCCAGTGGCTTTTGTGGATACTGTTGCGAAATGTCAAAATGACATAGTTCTGGGTCAAAGATCAAAGAATGGCCTTGATCTCTTGTACTCATAAATCTTCATGTACTTATTAAGATGACTGTAGATACCAATTTGTAGCCCAAAATTCTCAAAAGTTTCCAAGATATCTTATTTTCTATCATTTGCTATATAAAAGCACAAAGAAGCAAATTCGACCTTACTGTAAAAAAG
The DNA here is from genome assembly GCA_963989385.1 of Ctena decussata. Lineage (NCBI taxonomy): Eukaryota > Metazoa > Mollusca > Bivalvia > Lucinida > Lucinidae > Ctena > Ctena decussata. Next base: position 23,196,742 of record OZ022509.1, read on the forward strand.
GTCAAGGTCAACCCAAGGTCATAATTTGAACAATGTTGGTAGGTGCAAACCCGATGCTACAAACCAACTTTCAAGGCCATCGGCCTACTGGTTCTGGAGAAGATTTTTTTAGGTTTTTACCATATATGGGCATGGCGGCCATTAGGTCATGTGACCAGGACCATTTGAACAACTTTTCATTCCCATGAGCCCTGGAGGCTCTATATAAAATTTTGTTACAATTGGCCCAGTGGTTTCAGAGGAGAAGTCGTTTGAAATTGTGGACGTACGGACGGACGACGGACGGACGGACGGACGGACGACGGACGACGACGGACGATGGAGCCTGCCCATACCATAAGCTCCCCCGGAGTCTCTGACTCAGGTGAGCTGAAAAGTCAGTGAAGCGTATCATAATGTCAAATGAAGCATAATATATACTCAAATCCATACAAAGAGGGAACTGCTGAACTGACCTTGCGTAAGTGTGTGCAAAGTATCATAACTGTTACCCATACAGGGACTGAGAAATATCGTAAAGTCAATGAAGCGTAAAAATGTATGTCACTGAACTACATGGTTGGTTACACTCACATGCCCTCGTACAGATGCACGTAATGACCGAATATCATGACTCTAACTCTTTAACTACTTTGAAACTGACTTGAACAAAAGTGCTTAACATACACTAACCTAATTTCTTTCACAGTCAGCAGACCATGCATGACCAGTAGGTCAAAGTCATACATAGTGCATATTTTCAGGAGATCGTGTGCTGATGTATGTGTGTACCAAGTTTCATTACTCTAGCCCTTATAGTTTGTGAGAAAAATACCTAAATGCAAATGGTTGACATAGGTTAAACTACTTTAATCTAAATTGTTTCAAAGTCAGTAAACCATATCCAGTAGGGCAGGGTTATACATGGTGCATACATTCAGGTGACCATGTTCTGATGTTAATGTGTACCAAGTTTCAATACTCTAGCCCTAATACTTTGTGAGAAAAAGACCTAAACGGAAATTGTTAACAGAGATTAAACTTCTCACAGACACGGACGCGGACGAGGACGCGGACGTGAACGCAAACGCTGAGGACTACGACGCCGGGGGTATATAATAAGCTCTCCTTTCCTTCGCAAAGGCGCGCTAAAATGATTGAGCCACGTGATTGAATTTCATAATGTTATATAAATTTTTGTACGACAGGGAAATAAAACAGTAAAAACAATATGGTGCATGAATAAACATTGTTTGGAGCTAGTTAGAAAGTTGTCTTATAGTATAGTTCTATTATTCAACTTTGAGCATGTTCAAGGGAAACATCCACGGTCCATAAAAAGAAAAACATGTGGACCATTTAAGATACCTGAATGCTAATTAAAATCAGCCTGTTTTGTGAGTTTATCACAGCCACCATAATACCTTAGAATGGTTCAGAAGTCCTGTAGATGATTAAGCAAAAGTACCAGGTGTTTCATATTTCTACGTGTTTCTTTTTCTATTCTATTCTATTCTATTCTATTCAATAACCTAACAAGATGGTTGGGGCACAACAGATGACTTCGAAACAATCCCTTTCCACCTTGTCCTGCTTTCAGCTGCCCTAGATGAGCTAACAAAATCCATCCATCTTCACTCTTTTATATTGTCTTCCCACCTCTTCTTCTGTTCCGTCTTCTTCTTTTTTCCTTTCACTGTGCCCTGTAAATTTGTCTTTGCTAAGCCAGAAGGCCTTGAGGCATGGCCAAACCACCTTAGTTTCCGTTTCTTGACCAACGGTAGGAGTTCGTCATATTATCCAATTGCTACTTGGATCTTTCAGTGTACGTAATGTTCAGTAACCTTTGGTAGCATCTCATCTCAAAGACCTGCGTTCTTTTCTGTAACTCTGGCGTCAAGGTCCACGACTTACAGGCATACAAACATATGGAATCTACAAGCGAGTGCATAAGCCTTTGATACAGGAGATATGTTGTTATCTCTCCAAATTAATTTCAGCTTGGTAAGAGCTGAAGTGGCTATTGCAATCCTTGAGAGACCTTTCTGTTGAGCCATCAACTGAGACAACTGCTTCGCGGTATTCGAAGCTTGTTATGGTATCCAGCTTCTGCCCTTTTACCTTGATCTCCCTCTGGATGCCATCTCCGCAATTTGGCATCAGTTTGGTCTTCTCAGCACTGATCTTCATCTTATGCCTTGTGCAGGTTTTGTCGAAACTTTCAACTAGGACTTCTAATTCCTGCTCCTCCTCGGCTGGAGCGTCTGTGTCATCGGCAAACCGCAGATTGGGAATGTTTCTGCCACCTATACTAACCTATTCTACGTGCATCTACCCAATAAACTGCCCTAGTGGAACAGGGAAAATGAATAATACATGGATGCAGTACTTTACACCAAGTAATATAATACTTTTTAAACAATGAATACATGAGAAAAAAGTAGAAATTGAAATCAGACATTACTTACCTGTAGAAACTGAATTAATAGCAACTGAATTTGTTATATGGCAGATTGAACCCTCAGCTTCAGCTGTCAGAACTTCGTCAATCCCGACAACAAAATCAGAGTTTCTGTTCACTTCATCAGATATCAGCTGAAAAGATAAGACAAAAGACATGAGCCAGACTACGTAGTTTCGGCTAATAAAGCCTCGTCAGTGACCCTGACAATATCTGGTGACGAAACCAGAAAAAAGCATACTGTAATTTCTTAATTTTAATTAGGCAGTCGATTCAAAAAATGAATAATTTCAAAAGGATCCAAATAACATAAAAGACGATGATCCTGAATAATAGTCTAAATCGATCTTAAATTTTAGATTACTCAGAATCTATCGTCTGATCTCAAAGGATGTAAATAAAATATAAACTGCACTATGGATGATGTACGGGGAGACGTTTTACGGCCGCCACACAGCACAGCACCAGCTGCAGTGAAGTAAAATTGGAATCTTAAAAAGATTCCTTCAAGAACAGAGAATACATACAAGAGTAGGAACATGAGCCAGTCTACGTTGTTTCGGCTAATAAAGCCTCGTCAGTGACCCTGACAATATCTGGTGACGAAACCAGAAAAAAGCATACTGTAATTTCTTAATTTTAATTAGGCAGTCGATTCCATAAGGTTACAGAAACTACAACTGTAACTTACAATATAAACATTTGTAAGTGGCTATGCCCTAATTATTGATCCAGGGGACTGACCCAGAGATTCTGCTTACTATTTTAATGTGATGCTATACAGATATTATATACCAAACAAGAGGTAGCAGTAGGCATGACCTACTAAATTTCCCCGCATTTAACACTTAGCTTTGTCATCTAACTTTTACACGTACCCATTATACATGTTGCAAAAACTACAAACACCTCATCAGGAAAAAACTGAAAAAAATAGTATTAACTCTTTAAGCTTGGCTCCTGACCAAATCTGCAAGATATCAGAGTAATACCCCCCAAAAATAAATATATATAGCGAAAAAGAAAAAAAACAAACAATAAAATAGGACCATAACTAAAAAAATATGCTGAAGTTTGAAACACTAAAGCAAAGGCTGATCTACAAATGTATATACCAATATGTGTCAATGTACTTAATTTCAATAACATTGGTTAAATGTTTATGAGAAGAAGCAATAACAAACCTTTTTTTGATAACTACAAAGGGGCAAAAGTCAGCAGGACAACCATTCCAGGGAAAACTGAAAAATACATGCCAACTCTTTTCTTATGTTGCACCTATGAACCAAATTTGAATAATATCAAACCAAAATGGCCAAAACACCCATACAAGTAGGGCAACAAATAAAATGGAGCATAAGTCAGGCTAAAGTGCTCAGAATTCAAAATGGAAACCTGAATCTTCATTAAGAATCTTCATTCTTAATTTCAAGAAAATCCGTCATACGGTCTGGGAGGAGTTGCCATTAAAAGCATTTTACGAACATTACAAAGGGGAATAACACGGTAGGAAGACCCTTCCAGGAAAAACTGAAAACAAACGTATCACCTTTTTCCTTTGCTGCATCTATGAACAATATTTGAATGCAAACAAAGCAAAAACGAACAAAACACCATTAAAATTGGGAAAAATATAAGGGGCATAACTCTCTCAAAAAAGGGGCCTGAACTATAAATCAAAACCTTAATGCACAAAATTTTTTACCAATATAGTTTCATATACAGAATTTCAAGAAAATCTGTCAAACAGTCTTGGAGTTGCAATAAACCTTTCTTACGAACAATACAAGGGGGAATATCTCAGCATCAAAACCCTTCCGGGGAAAATAAAAAATATGTATCGACTATTTTTATATGCTGCATCCCTGAACAAAATTAAATACAAATCATAGCAAATTTAAGGTGTTGTAGACAGATGGATGGAAGGAAAGACAACGTGAAAACAGTATAACCCGCTCGAACATGTTAGCATTGGGGAGGGGAGGGGTAATAATAAAACAGTAGGCATGTAGTTACAGAAATAATAGCAATCAAAAAACCACAGTACCAATGGTCTTCTATTGCTCCACTGAGACCACAGAACTTACAGCAACCCTGATGTCAAGTAAACATAATTTTATGAACTACTTTTCATTCACCCATTGCATAAAACATGATTTTTCAATTGCCATACTGGCTTCTTAGGGGAGGATGTATTAAAGTTTGACTCTGAGCGACGCTGAGAAGTCCAAATACTTGGTGGTTATCCCAATTATGGGTTGCAAATTTGCTTTCCTCTTGAATTGTACGCTTGTGAGTCGGGGTTCAGACCTACTGATGGTCCCAACATAAAGCATTTTTGGTTGGTTGGGGCTGGATGCTTGTCTGTCTTTTTTTGGCCCACTGTGTATGATCTGGTGGTCTTCTTTTGCTCCTGTTACAGTCTCAACAAGTCTTGGCTGTCGAGTCTTCATCCTTGCTTCATCACAGGCTTTTCTTAATTTTAGTTGTTGCTAGTGGTGACTGACTGATAAGAAAGGGGGCTTCCACACAAACTGAACAACCAACTAATTGGTGTAAACCATGGGGGAGGGTCAGGGTGAAGGTTGGGGCCAGTAAAGTACAAGTTACCCCCATTCCTCTCCCATCCCCAAAAATACACACAGCATTTAATACTTACCATCCCAAGGTGCTACCCTTTAAATTGTGTTTGCATTTGTTTTGTGTTGAGTGCTGTGTTACTTTTAGTGTTCCTATTTAAGTACCTCTGTGGGCAAAATCCATTTAGTTCAGAAAAGATAACTGAGCTGCCATCTGTCTTGAAAAGAGCTGCTGATTCGGCTTGCCCCCTGTGATTGTAGTGTATGTTTTGATGCGTTTGTCCATCTTACCCATTGGTGATGGGGTAAAGGCTTAGGAACCGACTCCGTCAGTTCCTGAAGTTAGTTTACTCATTTCATTCTCTGAACTCATTTCAAACCACAATTGCAAATTTTAGGCGAAAAATACATAAATAGAGAATTTTATAACTGATCTGCAAATCTCTACCAAGGGTTACCTTGGCAAGCATGAAACTGTCCATATTGGTTTGAGTCAGTTCATTTTTTAACATTCCATTACATTTCACAATGCTTTTAAATAAATAACAATTTATATTCATTCTGTACCAAGTTATGGTAATTTTATAGAATCTGATATTTTCTGATCGACCCCCAAATCTTACCTGGTTATTGGGAACAACTGAGTCAATATCCACCTTCTCAATATTGTTCTGGCCAACAGTGTCTCTATCTGGAAACATATATAACTTTTCCGCTATTGACTGGTGAATGAAAACTTGATAGTTTATAATAACCAATTAGAGCAGTGGAAAACTATGTATGTCTATATTTAGCACCCTATGCATACCAAAGTCCATATTTTAACAACGCCAGAGGATCTTGTTGACGCCGAGGTACACCAGACAGAATGGAGAGACTTTTATTTATTTGTAGGATAAAAATAGAAAAATCAAGTTATCACAATACAATTAGATTTATAGTTGAACGTGCTGATATTGAGCATTTACGAAATGGCAATATTATAATAAAAATCATCGTTGGTGCTTCAAGAGTCCCCATGTAATCAGTTTCCAATGATCCTATTCTTCATTACTGTTTATAAAGTAATTCTATGGAAAGAAGCCTAGGTATGCTGTATTTTTCAATTTCTTTTATTTTTTTTAATTTCTACAAACACTTTTCTGCATACATAGCACAAAAATGTACAACTAAAGCATAGTTTTCCGCATCAAAAATCGATCCCAGTCAGGATCTAATTTCTGCTTTCTCAGTAGTAGACACCATAGATAGAGGAACGTGTCCAACAGGTCTGATGTGAAATTGGAGCAAATTAGACTTAAAACTAGACAATCACTAAAGGTGATGAATGCCCCCACCATATGCCTCACTAGAAAAGCAATGTGTTAAAACATATTTGTGTGAAGTTACATCAAAATCTGTCAATAAATAAAGGTGCTAGAGGGATGACTGAGTTTTTCTTAAAAATAGCAACTGTGACCTTGACCTTGGAACTACAACCCTGAAAGGTTTACTTGTCCAAGATATTGTCATACTTGATATATGTGTGAAGTTCTATCAAAATCAGTTAAAAAATAAAAGCGCTAGAACCATGACAAAGATGTACATTTACCTATAATAGCATCTGCGACCTTGACCTTGGACCTACAATGATGAAACGTAAATTTGTCCCAGATATTGTCAAGCTAAATATTTGTGTCAAGTTATGCCAAAATCATTCCAGAGGGATGACAGCATATTTTCTAAAATAGCAAATATGACCTTGACCTTTACCCTGAAATTCTGGATCACGAACTTGTCCAAGATATTGTCACACTAAACATTTGAGTGAAGTTACATCAAAATTGTCCATGAATAGAGGAGTAGAGGAATGATAAAGTTTTTTCTAAAAATAGCAACTGTGACCTTGACCTTGGACCTGCGGTGCTGAAACAGTAATTTATTCAAGATATTGTTATACTTAACATTTATGTGAAGTTACATCAAAATCGATCTATAAATGAAAGCGCTGGAGCAATGCCCTAGTTGTTCTGAAAATAGCAACTGTGACCTTGACCTTAATCCTACAAATCTGAAACGCAAAGTTGTTCAAGGTTCTGTCATACCCAATAAAGCTGTGATGTAATATCAAAATCTGTTAATAAATGAGGCCGCTAGAGCGACGATAAAAGGTGAGATTGTATTTAAGCTATGGAAATATGGTCAAAATATGTATGTTATTCAAGGGGACATAATTCTGCAATAAAGACCTGACTGAAAATTATGTTTCCTTTATGCACATGTTCAATGCATGTCTGAACTGTGTTGCAAGTTTCAAATCCCTACATCAAATACTATTGGAGGAGTTGCAGAGACAAGAACAGTACTACAAAGTGTGAAATATGGTCAAAATATGCATGTCATTCAAGGGGATGTATTTCTGCCATAATGACCTGGATCAAAGTTTTGTTTCCTTTACGCACATGTCCAATGCATGTCTGAACTGTGTTACAAGTTTCTAATCCCTACATCAAATACAATTGGAGAGTTTGCAGATACAAGAACAGTACTACAAATGTGAAATATGGTCAAAATATTTATGTTATTCAAGGGGACATAATTCTGCAATTAAGACCTCAATCAAAGTTCTGTTTCCTTAATGCACATGTTCAATGCATGTCTGAACTGTGTTGCAAGTAATAACTCCCTACATTTAATACTGTATGAGGAGTTGCGGAGACAAGAACAGTACTCAAATGTGAAATATGGTTATAATATGTATATTATTCAAGGGGACTTAACTCTGCAACTAAGACCTTAATCAAAGTTCTGTTTCCTTTATGCACATGTTCAATGCATGTCTGAACTGTGTTGCAAGTTTCAACTCCCTATATTAAATACTGTAGGAGGAGTTGCGGAGACAAGAACAGTACTCAAATGTGAAATATGGTTATAATATGTATATTATTCAAGGGGACAAAATTCTGCAATAAAGATCTTAATCAAAGTTCTGTTTCCTTTATGCACATGTTCAATGCATGTCTGAACTGTGTTCCAAGTTTCAGCGCCCTGCATCGAATACTGTAGGAAGAGTTGCGGAGACAAGAACAGTACTCAAATGTGAAATATGGTTATAATATGTATATTATTCAAGGGGACTTAATTCTGCAACCAAGACCTTAATCAAAGTTCTGTTTCCTTTATGCACATGTTCAATGCATGTCTGAACTGTGTTGCAAGTTTCAACTCCTTATATTAAATACTGTAGGAGAAGTTGCGGAGACAAGAACAGTACTCAAATGTGAAATATGGTTATAATATGTATATTATTCAAGGGAACATAATTCTGCAATAAAGATCTTAATCAAAGTTCTGTTTCCTTTATGCACATGTTCAATGCATGTCTGAACTGTGTTCCAAGTTTCAGCTCCCTGCATTGAATACTGTAGGAGGAGTTGCGGAGACAAGAACAGTACTACAAAGTGTGACGGACGGACGTATGTACGGACGGACGTACGTACATATGCACGGACGGACAACGGCAAAACTATATGCCCCTCCCCACTTCGTGGCGGGGGCATAAAAACAAGAAAACATGCAAATCTAAACATTAAGTTCTATAGTCAACATATACTTTAAAAATAGGAATGTCAAACAATCGAGGACACCAGCTTAAAAAAAAGGGGGTATGAGGCCGTGAATCGCTCACCCGAGCAAACAAATGGGCCATGAAGCCTTGAGTCGCTCACCTGAGTATGGCGGCCATGTACGTCATGTGACCAAGACTATTTGAATAAATTTTCGTTCATTAAGCCCCTGGAGGCTGTGTATAAAATTTGGTTACAATTAGCCAATAGGCTTTTTAGGTGATGTCTGAAATTTTCAAAATATAAGAGACATGGGTCAAAGGTCAAGGAATAATCTTGATCCTTTTCCATGTACTAATTAAGAAGAATGTTTATACCAATTTTTAGGCAAAAATCGTCTAAACTTGCCATAAAATCTTATGTTCTAGCATATTCCCATACTTGACCTTGCCTTAAAAGGTCAAGGTCAGCCAAAGGTCATCATTTGAACAATCTTGATAATACTCAAGTACCTGCTGCTATATACACAGTTTGAAGCCCATCGATCTGGAGAACAAGATTTGTAAAGATTGTTGCCATATATGGCCATGGTGGCCATGTTGGTCATGTGACCTGGACCGTTTGAACAAATTTTCTTTCCCGAAGCCCCTAGAGGCTCTATATGAATTTCTTTTACAATCGGCCCAGTGGCTTTTGAGGAGATGTTAGAAAGTATCAAAATATGAGAGATCAGGGTCGAAGGTCAAAGAATGACCGTGGCCTCTTATACGCAAAAATTAACATGTCGCTGTATATATCAGCAGATGGCTGTATATACCAATTTTCAGGTCAAAATCTTCAACAGTGTACAAGAAATCTTACGTGTTAGCATGTTCCAATATGAAAGCTACAGAAAGCAAATTTGACCTTACCGTAAAAAAGGTCTAGGTCAACCCAATGTCATAATGTGAACGATCTTGGTAGTACTCGTATACCAGGTTCTACATACCAAGATTCAAGGCCATCGGCCTACTGGTTCCGGAGAAGGTTTTTTAAACGTTGTTACCATATATGGGCATGGTGGCCATATTGGTCTTGTTAGTCTTGGTCTTGGTCTTGTGACTTGGGCCGTTTGAACAAATTTTCGTCCCCCCCCACCGCGCCCCCCTGGAGACTCTACATGGAATTTGGTTACAATTGGCCCAGTGGCCTTTGAGTGTCAAAATATGATAGACAAGGGTCAAAGGTCAAAGAATGACCTTAACCTCTTGTACGCATAAATGTTCATGTACTCATTAAGATGAATGTATATACCAATTTTCGGGTCAAAATCTTCAATAGTTTCCAAGAAATCTTATGTTTTAGCACTTACCCATAAAAAAGCTACAGAAAGCAAATTTGACCTTACCGTAAAACAGTTCATGGTCATACCAACCTCCAGATTTTTGAACAATTGTGGTAGTACTTGCGTACCCGATGCTACGTACTAAGTTTCAAGGACATCGGCCTATTGATTCTGAAGAAGAAGAATTTTATAAGTTTTTTTTTATCATATATGGGCGTTTCGGCCATGTTGGTCCTGTGACTGGACCGTTTGAACAACTTTTCGTTTTCCCCGCCCCCTAGAGGCACTACATGGAATTTGGTCACTATCGGCACCGCGGTTTCAGAGGAGATGTCGTTTGAAAATGTTGACGGACGGACGACGGACGATCGAGCCTTACCATCCTATACACTCCCCCGGAGCCGCTGGCTTAGGTGAGCTAAAAAATCAAGGTCAAACTAGGATCATCATTTGAACAAACCCAGTAGTTTAAACTGTCAAAATATGAGAGATATTGGTTAAAGCCCGAAAAATATCTTGACCTCTATTGCTTAAAATGTTTTGGTACTCATTTATTTGACTGTATTTATTACCTTCTGCACCAATATTTTCTCGACTTCCATGAACTCTTATATTAAACCATTTTCCCACATAAAAGCACAAGAAAGCAAATTTGACCTTACTCCTGGAGGCTCTCCATGAAATTTGATTACAAATTGCTTAGTGGCTTTTGAGGAAATATTTGAAATCGTCAAAATATGAAGGTCCAGGGTGAAAGGTCCAAAAATAACCTTGACCGCCTTTACTCACTAAACCTCGTGTATGCATTAAGATACCTGTTTACACCTAATTTTAGGCCTTAAACTTTTAGATTTTCCAAGAAATCTTGCGTTCTAGCATTTTCCCACATTTGACCTTGCCGTTGAAAAAGTCAAGTTCAACCAAAGGTCATGATTTGAACATTCTTGAGAGTACTCGAGTACCCACTGCTACACACAAAATTTTAAGGCCATCTGACAATTGGTTTTGAAGAAGAAATATTTAATAGGTTTTACCATATATGGGCGTGGCGGCCATGTTGATAATGTGACTCAGACCATTTGAAGAAGTTTTAGTTCCCTCAACCCCTGGAGGCTATTTTGATATTTGGTTACAATTGGCACAGTGGCTTTTGTAGAGAAGTTTGAAATTGTCAAAATATGAGAATTCAGGATCAAATGTCAAAGAATGACCTTGACCTCTTGTACTTATAAGGCTTCATGTACTCAGTAAGATGACTGTATATGCTACATTTTATGCCCAAATTTTCAAAACCTTCCATAAAATCTTAGGTTCTAGCATTTTCCCATACTTGACCTTGCCGTAAAAAAAGGTCAAGGTCAACCAAATGTCATCATTTGAACAATCGTGATAGTACTTGTGCACCTGATGCTACATACCAAGTTTCAAGGCCATATGTCAATTGGTTCCGGAGAAGATTGGTGGCCATATCGGTCTTGTGATCTAGTCCATTTTAACAAATTTTCATTCCCTCAACCCCTGAAAGTTCTGTATAAAATTTGGTTAGAACTGACATAATGGCTTTTGAGGAGATTGTTTGAAATTGTCAAAATATGAGAGACCTGGGTCAAAGAATGACCTTGACCTCTTGTACTCACAAATCTCCATGAACTAATTAAAATGACTGTTTTTACCAATGTTTAGGCCAAAATCTTCTAAATTATCACCTAATGTGCTTTTAAGTATAATAAAGAGAAGAATCAAAGTTGCCAAGGTGTTTTGTGAGCTTGACCTAGATTACATATGGACTTAAAATGTTTGAAAAAATAACTTTTGAGCAGGTTATCTCTTTAAAACAATGGTTATATTCTGGTGTAAGGAATCACTGTTAGAAACATACTGTATAGATTACTAGTTTATGATTGCCTTGACAAATTTTTGACCTTGATACTATTTCAAGGCTGCTAGAGAACAGAGAAATAATGAAATATTTTTGCTCTTGGAATATCATTGTAAGTTGGCTAAACGTACATGTAGCTATTGTATAGAGAAGGACAGTATGCAGATTGTTTTGTTATGAGCTTGACCTAATTTCAAGGTCATGTCATTATTTAGAATGTTAAAATACTTTAGCAGACAAAAAGTATTAAAAAGTATGTCAGAATTTCTATCAAGACTTCAAGGAGCCATTGTATATGAATTCTGTCCTGGACTGCATGTTTTTTCTTACCTGGCACTTATTTTTAAGGTTATTGTATCATTATTTTAGGAAATTTTGTGCATAAAACATTTGTAGCTTTCCAAAGTTCTCAAATAATTTACATAACTCAAATTCTTCAAAGCCATATGTTCAACACATTATGGAGATATCAAGCAACCCTGACAATTGTGTTTAACAGCTTACAAAGTCTGTCCTTTGGGCAAGTCCCCATTTAAAACCCGAGTCTGTAAGTGACTTTAAAAAGAAGATTAAGGTCATCTAAAGTTAAAAACATATTGCCGTCTTCCATAAGCTAAGTTTTTATGCAAATATAAACCGGATACATCGTTTTTGATGAGAAGCATGATTCAGACAAACAATTTTAGGGCAAAATATGAAATTTTGTATGCTCAAATAACCGTGCTATTAAAGTCAGAGTCACCAGATTCTTATCAGCTCTTTACCCTGTTCCAATTATTTAAGCTTGCAAGGTTGATCAAAATTCATTGAAAACTTTAGCTAAAAACTAATTTTAAATTTTAGTTTGAAAATCCTAGCAATTTGTCATAATGTGAGCCTATTTGCCAAAATTAAGTTTGTGGATTACTAATGCTTTTATAACTTCTTTATAAGTATTTTCTTCTCATTTATGTGAACAATTTCAGGTAAAATATAAATATGGCTGATGTTTACATTATTCAACATACACTATCTGACAGACAGTGGCGTATAAAAATAATATTCAAAATACACTATCTGATGGGGTTGATTTACCCCACCCACTTTCAATTGCGTATATCTCAAAATTTCACCACAGGTATGCTGTCATAAGGTAGACATGTTGGCCAAATCTTATGCAAAATATAAAAATTGTTTTTTCTTTATGGCGAAGGGGGAGGGGGGAGGGAGGTTGGAGGAGGAGGGGAAGTGCCTTATCGAGACACCCCCTTTCATAAGTAGTCAGTTCAAAGACTGGTTAGTATCAAAAAGGGTCAAAATAGTTAAAATGTGATGATTTAAGATAAACCAATCGAAATATTTGATTGCTCAGAAAATATCTTCTAATCTCAAAGAAAGGAAAAGGAAAAAAATATCTGCACTATGGATGATGTATGGAGGAAATGTTTTAAGGTAATTGTTGTCATGCCCATGGCAGAAGTATTTTCCCTATATCCTTTTTTAATGCGCAATTTTATCCATGAAATGATTATGCTCTATCACCTCTTACTTGGAATCATAAACCAAGTGAGCAGGTGATGACTTTGCAAATTAGCCAGAAGAATAAGTCAGTATCAAAATACATGAGGACAAAATACATTGGAGTAAGGCACGTCAACACAGTATCCTTGAGATCAGTCTCTTCACTGGTTGAAACAGTTTCTTTGTAGATAATAATGCTGATCACACATCAATTGATGGCTTATATGTGCTTCGTAATGGTGGTGATTTCAAATCACATCACCTGCTCAGATAGTAATTCCCCGTCTGAGAACTGGACCCAACTTTATTATTATGTAACTAAAATGCATATTTACAATGCCCAACTCTCAATTGGATGTGCAGGTATATGTTCAAGCTAAGCTTGTATGTAGGAAAAGAAGGAAAATTCATTTCAAGGCTGGCCATATAATACCTTTGCCCGCGGCAAATAAAGCAAGAAAGGAAAAAATTACTTTTGACAAAATTTCTTTAATTTTTACCTTCTTCTTGGGTTATGTCAAACATTTCTAAATTTCGACTGTATAAACACTTAAGTAAGATTATAGTCGAGGCTCTGTGCTAACAATCATTCTGTTTCTAAGCCTAAAATGGCTGTTGACAGCCACACAGGTTAGTTGATCACTCTCATTTTCGTTTTCATAGTAAACCTAAGGCTTATGATCAGAATGCCACTTCTGTACATCTTAAAATTATACACAATATCTACAGTTACCCTAATAAAAACCAGTCTAATGACTAACATTTGCTCTTGTAGTACAATAGAAACAAGAAATTGTTTTTGTGAAACACTATGCCCCCAACCATATGCTTGCCTCTAAATGTGTCAAAGTTTAGAATGCCTAAGTCTAAAAAGGAGTTACCTAATCTTTACTAAAATATTTAACACATCAAGAACAACCATTAAACCAAAAATCATCTTCACAGATCAAGCAATCCAGAAGTTAGAAAAAATCCTCTCTTAAACAAGGGCCATAACTTCATCAATATTTTATGGAATTATCTAAAAAATCAATCAGGTAATCAACTCTTCATATCCAATCAGTATACCAAAAATCAAGGCCATATCTCAAATACATTTTGAGATATCTTGGTAACAGGAGAGACATCCCATTTTTCTAAAAGCCGCATAAGTCTAAAAAGGGGCATAACTGAAAAAAAACAAGTCAGTAAATTTTCCGTGAGGAATCAATATAAAATTTCTAAATCCTATGTCCAGTGGTTCTTTAACTTAGTAGCTGCATAAGTATTGACAATCAGGGGAAGTAACTCCGTAACTAATGAATGCAGAATTACGTAACCAGTACTATAGTAGTTAACACATCAAGAACTACTATCAAACAAAAAATCAGCTTCATAGCTCAAGCAATTCAAAAGTAGGAAAAATGCCAAATTCAAACAAAGGCCTTAACTCCGTCAATATTTTATGGAATTGTTCCAAAAGTTAATCATGTAATTTACTCCTCATACCCAATCCATATACCAAATATCAAGGCCACAGCTCAACTACGTTTTGAGATAACATGCTAACAGCTAACAAGATATTCATATCATTTTACTAAAAGGGGTATTACTCTAAAAAAGGGCATAACTGGGAAAAGAAAAAAATATTCCCAGTGGTTCTTGGACTCAGTAGCTGCGTAAGTATTGAACATCAGGGGGGGGGTAACAATGTTAATAAGGAATACAGAGTTATCTAACCTATACTAAAGTAGTTAACACATCAAGAACTACTACTGTACCAAAAATCAGCTTCCTAGCTCAAGAGTTCAAAAGTTGGAAAAATGTCTAATACAAACAAGGCCCATCAATATTTTACGGAATTTTCCCAACAGTTCTTCAGATAATCTACTCCTCAATCCCAATCGGTTTACCAAATGTCAAGGCCATAGCTGAAATACTTATTGAGATACCATGCTAACAAAATAGTGATATCAATTTTTTAAAGGGGCACAACTCCAAAAAAGGACATAACTGGGGAAAGAAAAAATACGTCTCAGATATTTTTCGATGAGGAACCCATATATGAAAGTTCAAGCCCCTAGTTGACAGGGTTCGAAAGTTACAACAAGCATGGTAAGTGCGACACACGCCCACACACACTAACACACACACACACACAACGCACGGATAAGCTAAAAGCAATATGCCCCACCAACTTTTTCAAAGTTGGGGGCATAAATACATGAGCGTCATTCCCATCATATAGCCACTCCATATTCATTATTTTATCAAGTAAACCTGCAAGTCTGTTAGTGGTGTTACAATTATTTATGTCAAGTTAATTGTGACACGGAGTAGCTCAAAGGATACATCAGCAGAACATATAAGGTAAACAAACCACAGGTTTCAGACTCAATACCACAATACAACTTAATATATATTAATTACCACGTAAACTATATAAGAACTGGACTTTTAAGTTAGATGCGCTTGTAAAACGCATCCCAGCTGGTCTAACTGACATTCCATATAAATGAAATACATGTACATTGTCCGCACAATGTGTGTTGATAGGGTCTTTATGGCCTGCTATGTCACTATGACTGTGATGTAGGGGCACTTGTTATGATTAAGTGCTTACCTAACAGGATTATGACTGCCAATAAACCAATTTATCTTTTTAGCCTCAATAATGGCAAAGAAACATAATTTACGATACCTGATTGAGCTTCTTTGTCAATACTATTTGCCGTAATGTCATCTACTTGTGCTTGTTTTCCATTCTCTTTGTTCTCATACAATACCCCATATGATATAAAAACATGTTCTACATCTTCTACACTGTCAGTCAACTCTGAAACTATATTGCATTTATATTATGAACAAAATACTCCACAATCAGGTCCACATAGGCACACAGCCAGATAAGATCATATTACATATATTCAGACATCCTAAACGTTCTACTATCAATGCAGAAAGTTTCAGGAAAAAACTTTACATTCTTATGAGAGGATCATTAGTCAGCATTAAGAGTATGCATTGCACATAATAAGCAACATTAAAGTGATGTCATTACCTTAAATAAATGTGTGTGATACTGACAGCTGAAATAAGGATCATCCTGGACTGATTGCTGTTGTACCTTTGATTAGTGTTTAAAATTGCATAATCGATCACTAAAATGTTTACAGACTGATATTCCCAGAAATCACACTTCACTTGGTGTATGGTGGTTATTATGATTAAAGCCATTATAACAATCATTTCCGAAATGTTGATATCGCTGTAAAGCTGCACTTACGCTGCCGATCAGATCAACCCAATCGTCCCGATTGCCAACATTGCCGAACACGATCATTGGCTTCTACACGACTTTTACTCGACCAGAACTTGCCCATACACGACACCCACAAGACCACTCAAGATGCATCCAGAACTTCAACCCGACAAACAACCTAGGCTTTACTCGATAACAGTGATCCAAACAAGATCCCTACGTAATCTTTTCTCGAAAAGCTTGATTTCGACTCAATTCTTATACGATTCTTACTTGACAAACTCGACCATAACTCAATCTGTACTCGATCTTGACATGACAAGTTTGACCTTGACCTTCATAGGTAATGATTTTTTTGAGTTATGTATGGAGAATTTTTCTTATGAAGACTTTGAACATTTTGGATAGAATTCATTGCATTTTCCCCTTTTCGCGGCATCCTGTTGTGCTTTCTCCGAGTTTGTAGCAGACAATGAGAGGTGGCCAGATCTACACGTCCTTTTTGACGAATCATCTGTGAGCGATCGAATGCAGTCGAGTAGACATCGGCTTGATCGACTTGGTCTGGACAACAGATCAAGTATGAATCTTGTTGGCCGAGAAACCATCAGATATTGATCGAACTATGGTCGAGCGGATCAGGTTCTGATCAGTAAATTTTTTTTCATCCCGACAGAACTAAATCTTTACAGGACCGTTTCATGACCACTATCAGAATCTCTACTTAACTTGTACTCGATCTCTTCTGGATGACTTCTAGAGCACTTGATTACTCGACTGATACTTGAATTGTTTTGACATGTTCAAATTTTTTGGGAAGAGAGCCTGAGAAATGCCAATTTAGGTAGACCATCCAGACCACTTCTGCCAAGCGAGCTCGACCAGTCCCAAATCACATGATTAGGGTTGATCGAATTGATCTGATTGGCAGTATAAACGAAGCTTAATTAAAGCATATCACCAGGTGTAATTTCAACAGAAACAAACGCTTTCATAATTTCATCTTGATTTAAATAATCAAAACATGGAGATTTTTCTTTCTACAAATCTATGAAGCCAAATGCTTAAAGTTGAAGGGCAATATGATTGTCTGAATTCATACCTGGCCTCCTCTTCAAGGAAACAGATTTCACTGCAGTAGATGGACCTCTACCAACTGCATTTTCAGCTGCTACAGCAAAAACATATGCAATTTCTGGCTTAACGTTTTCAACCTTATAGTCTTTCATGTTGCTTGTAACTCTTTCTTCTTCCCCAAAACTACCATCTTCTTCCTTCACCATGACATAATACCCATCAACCTGTATTTCATCAGCATTGCTTGGAGCATCACAAGTCACCAGTACCGAATCATAACCCGGCTGGGCCATTACGTAAGAAGGCTCCTTAGGTAGACCTGGAAGAAATCTATATTTATTATTACACCCATTCCACATTGCGTTTTTATTACATATTTGCATTGGTAAAATGATCAAAGGAAAACAACAGGAGGGCAATGAGGCCCTAAATCGCTCACCTGAGTATGGTGGCCATGTAGGTCATGTGACATAGACCGCTTGAATAAACTTTTGCTCCCTCAGCCCCTGGAGGCTGTGTATGAAAGTTGGTTACAATTAGCCAAGTGGCTATTTAGGAGATTTATCAAATTGTCAAAATATGAGAGACATGGGTCAGAGGTCAAAGAATAACCTCGACCTCTTAAACCCGCGAATCTCCCATGTACTAAGTAAGACGACTGTATATACTAATGTTTAGGCCAAAATCTTGGAAACTTGCCATGGAATGTTATTTTCTAGCATTTTCCCATACTTGAAATTTGGTTACAATTAGCCCAGTGACATTTTAGGAGATGTCTTAAATTGTCAAAATATGAGAGACATGGGTCTGAGGTCAAAGAATAACCTTGACGTCTTGTACCCACAAATCTCCGATGTACTAACTAAAACACTGTATATACTATTTTTAGGACATCATTTTGATCTGCCATGTAATCTTGTGTTCTAGCACTTTCCCATACTTGGCTTTAACAAGACATGTCAAGGTCAGCCCAAGATCATCATTTGAACAATCTTGATAATACTCACGTACATGATGCTATATACCTACTTTCAAGGCCATCGACTATTTGTCTGAACTTTCAACAGTTTCCAAGAAACCTTGTGATTTAGAATTTCTTATATAAAAGCAACAAAATCATTTGGCCTTGCCGTATAAAAATTAATGGTCAACCCAAGGTCATAATTAGAACTATCTTGCCAGTACTCGCGTTCTCGATGCTACATACCAAGTTACAAGGCCATCGGCCTATTGGTTCTGGAGAAGAAGATTTTCAAAGGTTTTATCATATATGGGCGAGGCGGCCATGTAAGTCATGTGACTACGATCGTTTGCATAAATTTTCGTTCCCCCGCCCCCTAGAGCCTCTACATGAAATTTGGTTACAATTGGCCTGGTGGCTTTTGAGGAGATTGGGAAATTGTCAAAATATGAGAGACCAGGGTCAATGAATGAACTTGACCTCTTGTGCGCATAGATTTTCATGTACTCATTTACATGACTGTATATACAAATTTTCAAGTCAAAATCTTCAACTGTTTTCAAATCTTATGTTCTACTATTTTCCCAAATAAAAGCATCAGAAAGCAAATTTGACCGTGTTGTCAAAAAGGTGAAGGTCAACCTAAGGTCAGTATTTGAACAATCTTGGTAGTACTCGTGTATCCGATGCTACATACCAAGTTTGACGGTCATTGGCCTATTGGTTCTGGAGAAGAAGATTTTTACCATACATGGTCGTGGCGGCCATGTTGGTCGTGTGACATGGACCGTTTGAACAAATTTTCGTGCCCCCGCCCCCTAGAGCCTTTACATGAAATTTTGTTACAATTGATCCTGTGGCGTTTGAAGAGATGTGTGAAACTGTCAAGATATAAGAGACCAGGGTCAAAGATCAAATATTGACCTTGACTTCTTGTATAAATTTTCATGTACTCATTAAGATGACTGTATTCCAATTTTCAGGTTCAAATCTTCACCAGTTTCTAAGAAATTTTATATTCTAGCATTTTCCCATATAAAAGCACCAGAAAGCAAATTTGACGTCGCCATAAAAAAGGTCTACCTAAGGTCATTTATTGAACAGTCTTGGTAGTACATGCGTACCAAATATGGGCGCGGCGGCCATGTTGCTCATGTGATTTCGACCGTTTGAACAAATTTTCGTTCCCTCGTTTCATAGAGCCTCATTAAGATGACTGTATTTTCCAATTTTCTGGTTCAAATCTTCACCAGTTTCTAAGAAATTTAATATTCTAGCATTTTCCCATATAAAAGCACCTGAAAGCAAATTTGACGTTGCCATAAAAAAGGTCAAGGTCAACCCAAGGGCATTACTAAAGCATTCTTAGTAGTACTTGCGTACCATATGCTACATATAAAGTTTCAAGGCCATCGGCCTATTGGTTCTGGGGAAGAAGGTTTTTAAAGGCATTTACCATATATGGGCGAGGTGGCTATGTTAGTCTGAGACTGTCGTCGACTATTTGAACAAAGTTTCGTTCTGCCGCCCCATAGAGCTTCTACATGAAATTTGGTTACAATTGGTCCGGTGGCTTTTGAGGAGATGTGTGAAATTGTCAAAATATGAGGTACCAGGGTCAAAGGTCAAAGAATGACCTTGACCTTTTCACATAAAAATCTTTAACAGTTTCCAAGAAATCTTATGTTCTAGCATTTCCAAATATACAAGCACTAGAAAGCAAATTTGATCTTGTCGTAAAATAGGTCAAGGTGAACCCAAGGTCATCATTTAAAAATCTTAGTAGTACTTGCGTACCCGCCGCTGTCGAAAGAGCTAATAGTTCAGTGGTATTGCCACTTTGCTAGCCTGTGCTCAACCAATCAAGTACTGTACCAAGTGGCTGTTGTCGAGAAGGCAGCCATAAACAATAGCAATAACTGTAAATGATACTATTGTTAATGGCTGTCGAAAGATTATACTGCTGTCAAGTGTCTCAACTGACAGCCACTTTTGCATGAATGGTCACTGACTGGCTCGGTAAACATCAAAGGTAGGGAAATTGGTATTACCCCTACAAGACTGATTAGTATTTATAATATTTTCATTCAGAAATAAGCGATGATAAAATTTAATTACATATAATTGAATTAAGGAATATATGGATTACTTGCCATATTATGTCCTTTTCAACATTTCTTTCATTTATATAATTACAATCGTAGGGTGATAATGAAAGGCTGTGTGTAACGGAACCCCATTATGGTTGAAAAAATTGTTGCCTCCTGGAATCGAACTCGGGACTGCTAGATCACATGCCAGCATTTAACCCGCTGAGCTTCCAGGGCTTCTCAAATTAGGTGAGATAATTACTTAGATTGTGTCACCAATACTTAATATCTGCACTTTCCTGATTTCATTTTTCGGCCCACAAATTTGCTATTGAAGACAAGAGATACACAAATATTGAGCGGAACGAGCATCTATGTCCTTAGTGCAATATTAAACAATGCCTTTGCTCTAGTGTTCCAGTGGTGTTGCTGACGCCCCAGGGATCTCCAGGTGTCTCAACACGTTTTGGCTGTCGAGTCCTCATCCTTGCTTCATCACGGTCTTTTCTTGATTCTAATTGTTGCCCGTGATGACTCTCTGATGAGTTAGGGGACCTCCATACGAACCGAACTACCAACTAATTGTGTACACCGCGGCGGAAGGTGAGGGTGAAGGTTTGGGCCCAGTAAAACCGGTTTAAACCCCCCAGTAGTTATTACTGACCGTCCCAAGGCGGTACTTTCGTTGCGGTTGCATTTGTTTTATGTTCGGTGCTGTTTAATTTATTGTGTTCTCATTTTAACCCTATTTAATAAAAATAGGAAATAGGTAAAAATAGTTGTTTAATGTTTTTTGTATAATTTTCTTAATCTGTTGTAACCCTTCTGTTGGTCTAATTTAGTTCAGTAAAGATAGCTGAGGTGCCACCTATTTGGGAAAGAGCTGCTGACTCGGCTTATCACTTGTAATTTATTGTTTGTTGGGATGTCTTTATCAATCTTTCCCTTTGATGTTGGGGATAGGGTGTGGGATCTGATTCAGTCAGTTCCTGAAGTGTAGTTACTCTTTAAAAATTAAAGTATGTTAGTTTACTCCCGCCCTACATAACACTGTTACAGATGCGATTTTTTATTTTGGCCAAATTAGCAAACATTAGTAGATTTACTTGATTCAACCCAAGGAAGTGACGGAACGGAGTGTATGAAGCTAGTAGATCCAGTGAAGTTATGTGGGGGGTTTTACGAGTTACTGTGCTTTGTTTATTTTCTATATCTGATGGTCGGATTTCAATAACATTACCATTTGCCCCACGTAGCTGCTCTAATATCTAGAATTAACCCATTCAGGGCTTTTCACTATACTTTAGTCATTGTAAAGAACTGTGATTGCCCAGCTTTACATGAATAAAATGTTATTGCAAAGTGTCTTAAAAGCGTTGAAAAATTATCTCGGTCATTTTAGTTGGCAACCAAACTGACCCTCTTTTAATATTGTCAGTATTTTTATTATGGCAACTCTACAATGTACAGATATTAAAGCAGCTACGTGGGGCAAATAATAATGTTACAAACTACTGGTATGATTCCTGCTTAACTAGGTCTTGTCTGCGACATAAAACCTATAGCTTATCGCCAGGATTATGACTTTTGAGTAGTTCTCTACCAATATTTTATACCCCACAATAGAATTCAACATCCACATATCCGCCCATCTATCCCGATCTTGATTCTGATTAATAAATCATGATATTCTTTAAACTTGATACAATGTGTACTGTATTGCTTCTAGTTAACATCTATCTCCTCATAACCATCCTCTCTCTAAAAATGCCTCCACTCACATTTTCTGTAAAAAGTTGGGAAGATTGGCTTTAGACCTCCAAATTCTTTTTTATATATTGCCCCAGTTTTGTTGAATAAATGCCATTTATAGAACTTCAGTATTGCAATGTCCCCGGGAATTTATTAGAAGATATTTGTTATGTGCATTGGTTTCCTACATCTAACATCTAACAAGTCTCATACATCTAACACGAACCAAAATGTCACTAAAACAAGAACTGCCCGGGCACAAGGTAGCTCGCCTTAACCTGCCCTTGCCCATCATATGAACATGTTTAACAAAAATACAAAAAAGTGGGAGGATACCAGGTTGGCTATAGGTCTATAGCTTCTTTGCGTGTGAAAAGTTGTGGTCTTGGTATATTGTATACAAGTATGCCTGTGTGCTTGCCCAGTTCTATACTTGAGTAAACGTAGATATGCCTTAAGTTCTTAGCAATGTAGCAATGAATTGTTCTTTCTAATCACGTCATCCACAATGTAATTCTGAATATTTCTCCTTTTTTATACAATAAAAGTCATTTTATGCATAAAGAGACTTTGCCTTTAAAGTAAAGCCAACTTATTTCTCTCAGCTCATGTTAGCATATATTTTCTAATCATTCTTTATTGTCATTTCCTTCAGTCTAGTGCCATTAGACAAAAACACTTTCAATTATTTTCAAGTTGTAGCATGCCTTTCCAAAATTTTCTTCTGGACTAAGTCCATATCTTAATAGAAAACTAGGTGCAAGAACTCAATTGGTGCACTTACAGAGTTTTTACACCAATTTATTTTAGCCCAAAAACAGTATAAGTGTACTTATTGGGGTTTTGCACCAAACTTTCTGGTTGTAAGTTTGTGATACTTACAGTTTTTTCTACATTATTTTTTTTTATGTAAAAAGATAAAGTTTGGATTTGTAACTGCTTAGCTTAAACCATAAATGGAAACTACAGCTAACTTAAAAATGCTGATGGTCATTTATTTTGTCTCAAAAGAGATAAAATGCGTTTGGCTTCTCCTGAAAAGTTAAAAAAATGGAGTTATTGACTTTTTGCGCCAAGGTTACGATGTTTTGAACCACTGCAGAAGCTGAGGGCATGGTTGACAACTCATTAAACCGGTTTAAGCCTCCAGAAAGTAATTACTTTACTAACCATTCCAAGGCGGTACTTTTATTGTGGTTCCCTGAGTTACTTGTTATTGATGTCAGTTTCGGGGCTATCTTTACCTTTTGTGTGTGCAGATAATATTAAGTTTGCTTAAGGCAGCTGAATGAAAACACTTTGGGAAAGAGCTGTTCATCCGGTTAACCTATGGTCTAATTGTAATATGTCTATCAGTAATAACAGTTATTTCCTTTTTTGGTTTCGAGGGTAGGAATTTGGTTCTTTTGTACTGGTTTCTGGTCATTGCTTACCCTTTACTTTTGACACGGAGCGGCTCATATTATGTATGTATAGTTGTAGGTTATTTTTGTTGAATTGTATATACTAATATATTTTTATCATACCTGTACATACATCACCATCCTGATTTGTTTCTACTGCTGCGTAACCGTCTTGTGCTACCACTGATAAATGTGCATCAGACCCACTGCATTCAAATATCGACACTGGCTGGGGCTCTTTGGTTATTTGCTCAGGCAGACTAGTTGGCAAGGTGACTTTCAACATTGGAACTTCATCCACTGACATCGGTCCTATAGATTTTGAACCATGGTTTGATACATCGATACGCTCTGATAAAGTTATTCTAAATTCGTTGTTTTTTGGGGACACACCAAAGGTCGAGAAACTGGTTGTTTTCTTCGATCCATTGGTGGATAAAGCATCTCCTTTTACACGTGGTACAGTTGGTAATAATACGCCAGTTGCACAGACTTCAGTTACTGACGCTGATATTGGCTCTGAAGCTACCTTACTTAGTTTTGAAATTTGTTTTTCCGTCACTGTATCATCAAAGGTTGCGACACTAGTTACTGCCAAAGACATTTGGTTTGTGCTTGATGAAAGTGATTTCGATGCACACATTTGACCTTGTGAATTTTCATCGAACAAATATTCGTCTAGCACCGTCTCTTTTGCTTCTGGGGTTGACATAGTTTGGATGAACGGAACGTCTCTTGAGACTTGATCAAAGTTTGAAGGTACAATGGTAAAAGGTTCTTCATCTGCAACCGAAGTTATTTGCTCTGTTATTGGCTCTGTAATGGCGTAATTTTTTTGGGGTACAATATCATCAGTTCCTGTATACATGTGACAGTCTCTTACTTCTGATGGAATGCCTGATGATGTTGGCACAGATAACTGTCGCAAACAAGCATGGTTTGTTTGTGCTGTGGTTGTTGTGTCTGCCATTTTGTTACGTCTTTTGGCTCTTTTGCTGCTCGAGTCTAAAAATATATATGATATACACAAACTTTAGCTATAAAATCAATACAATATTGAAATAAGAGCTTTCATTTGACAGTGTAGCCCTTCTGTATCAGATTGTGTCCATAAAACTATAAGTTTTAGCGTTCATAGTAGTCAATTAAAATCACTGGACCTTGACATAAAGGTCAAAATGACATAAGTTTTATTTGTAGGTCAAGCGTAATTATACCGACTGATTATGTATCAAACGTTTGATGTTCATATAATCACAGTGTCTTGTATATAAAATGTTTAATTAATGAACAATGATATGAAGGCCACAGTGACAAATTTATTTTTGGAGCCAACTGTTAGCTTATACTGACCTGTAATCCTTAAGGATGATGTTTCTAGATCAGATTGTGTTTAGATAAAATGGAAATTCACTGGAACATGAAATCTAGTATCCTATTTTAACAAGAGTCAATCATCAATTGATGCTGATGCATAATCCCGAACTATGGTGTTCATATATCACATTGTTTTTAAGGTATTATAAAGGATCATACACCATCATTGTTTTGAAACTATAAGGCAAAATTACTAGAACATGAAATAAAGGTCAGTATGTCTTATGTGAATTGTGTGGTTTAACATTATTTCATACTGATGCATAATCCCTAAGTATGATTTTCATATATCCTAAAGAATGATTTTCATATATAACATTGTTTTGGAGATATAAGGCGAAAGTACTGAGCCATGAAATATAGGTTGCAGTGAGTTATAATAATGTTTGGGATCATGTGACAGATCACAGAGTCTAACTATATCAAGAATGAAAGTTCATACATCAAAAGGACTGGCAACTACATGCAAGATCACTAGAACATGAAAATAGGTCACAGTGACATACATTGATTTATTCGGTCAATCTTCGGTTCATACTGACTCACAATTCCAAATCATCTTATTCATTTAGCACATAGTCTTGAAGATATTGGGCAAATTCACTGAACCGTGAAATATATTGGGTACAGTGACTTACATTTATTTTGATTTTGGAGTCAAACGTTTGGTTATATAATTCTCTTTATTCCAGAGTATGATGTACATGTATGTATATTACAGAGTGTTGTAGTTATAAGGTAAAATGCTTTGATAAATAGGTCAAAGTGACCTACATTAAAACTTAAGGACATACTAACACATAATCAATGTTCAAATTGTATTGTATTATGTTCAAATTTCAATTAGTTATAAACATATAAAACTAGAAATGTGTCCATAGGACACGGATGATCCGCCTACTGCCTTGAGTAAGATGGCACCTTGATTAAGTTACTGGCACTTGTAGGATAACTAGGTTCATAGAGGCGGACTTGTACAATATGAATGGCAAATCAAGAGACGTATGTGCAGGACTAAGTTATAGGCCAAACACAAAGTTGTTTTCACTATAGCCTATACATAAAGTTTACATGCGCAGTTTGACCTTGACCTTCAAGCTAGGGGTTTGTCATGATGATCATTTATGTAATATAGTTTTGAATCCTATCATGCAGGATAAAGTTATGGACATGATATAAACATGTTTCACTGAAGCCCAAGCATAAAGTTTAAGTGCAGACTGTGAGCTTGACCTTTGAGCTAACGATATGATTCTTGCATGTGACACATCAACTTGTTATGATAATTATTTATGTCAGATAATTTTGAAATCCCATCATGCAGGACAAAATTTCACTACAGCCTATGCACATAGCTTAAGTGATGATTGTGACCTTGACCTTCAAGCTAGCAGCGTGGGTTTTGCATGCAACACTACATCTTGTCAGAACAATTATTTATGCAAATTCATTTTGTGATCCCACCAAGCAGGACAAAGTTATGAACCAGACACCAACATATTTAATTATAGCCTATACTTTAAGTCAAAGACCTTTAAGATAGTGACATGGTTCTTGCAAGCAATCATTTTTGCCAAATAATTTTTGAATCCCACCATGCAGATCAAAGTTATGGATCGGACACAATTTCGGTAACACACAAACAAACAAACACACATACATACATACATTCATACATACATACATACGCACACACGGACAGGATAAAATCTATATGCCCTTCCGCCATTTCATGGCGGGGACATAAAATCTCACGGGACCATCATAGGTAATTTTGGACGGACACTTGGCGTCAGGTGTGTGCAACTATGGTTACGCACGGCTGAGCCACTTGGAGAACGTCATTTGGAAAATTGAACAGGACATCATCATTGGTAATTTCATAGATCCGAGAAACCTGCATTTATTTTGAGGTCATACTTTTGGTTACACTGACTAATGATCCAAAGGTATGATGCTTATATAGAAGATGGTCTTAAGGTATAAGCCAAATCACTAGACCCTGAAATATGTCTTATAAACCTGTGTTTAATTTGGAATCAAACGCTTGAAGAAATAAGAATAAACCTGACGATAAATATAAGTCACAGTGACCTACATTAGTTTTGGGGTCAAACTTAAAGTTATTATTCACATTATCAATAGGCATTATGTTCAGACATAAATTAAGTAACTGCAAACGACAAATGGTTTGTGTTTGTCGAAGGAAATTTTGATACACATATTTGAACTTGTGAATTTTCATCTAAGTCAAATCTACGGGTCCATGAAAAGTCAGTCTAGCTGATCAAAACTTCATTACCTACATGTCAATGTATAAAGTTGAGAGATGTCTGACAAACTATCTGCCCAAGTTTTTTTTCATAAAGGAATATCAGAAAATCAATTTTCCAAAGGTGTATTTATAATGACCTCTTGCCCCATCCCGGGCATAGACTCTGGAGCTAGATGCTATATGATTAAAATAATTAACCCAGCAGTTGTACTGTGGTCCAAGTATGATGATAGCTTGGCACGATATGACCTCCTAAAAACTGTCATGTAAATCAACATTGCAGTATTAAAGGTGTTTTAGATTTTGAACACTAGCCCCAATTAATCAAACTAATTTGTGTTGGTAAAGCGATTTAATTGCAAGAATTTTCCTCTTAGTTCAACCGGAAAGGCCTTTTAACTGTTTGGAGTTTAGGTCTCGACAAAGCCTGTACTGATTAAAAATGTCTAATTGTGTGCAACAGACGGACGGACAGACGGACGGACGGACAGACGACCCGAGTAAAAAACGATATATTTCCCAACCCTAAGGGGAAGAGACAAAATGAAAGCTTACTTACTGAATCGGTCCTTTTCAAAACTCAGTTTATCCAACACAACCCTACATGTACGCAGTCCTGAAAGTCCTGGAAACAAAAATCGTTATGAAACTAATTTTGTAGAAGAGATTATCACTTCTGTCAATACTTAAAAACCGTTGGGATTTATTAACAAAGATTACTTTTGTCGGTTGACGATAACATTTAATAGCAAAATGAAATATTGCCAGAAGGCCGGTAAGACCACCCACTTTACAGATATGGTCACCTGGTGTGATCTAGACACTCACTGGATAGTAAAATACGATGTAAATATGTAATTAAGCATTTTCTTTATATTCTAGTTTAGCTTAAGACCGGCTGCAATATGTATAATGAATTTTCTTGAGTTTCTTTGTAATAAAAGAACTTACTTTTCTGAGATACACTGGCTGTTGCCGATCCTCTTAAACCATCCTGTACATCATGTAGACCTGATTCGTCATTAACGAGAGGTAGTTGTCTTAGCGGGTTTGTCTCAGTCGATGATGTTTCACTCCTTGGACTTTCAGGATTTATAGTAACTGTTGGTTGTTCTAGCAATGGTCGTACTGTATGTCGTTTATATGTGGAAGATATTTCATTTCTTGAACCTTCACAAATTATTAATTATATTAGAACAAGTTATTGTATTGCATCTAATATGTATAGGTTAGGATCAGTGAGACAAATAAAAAAGATGTGGTTAAGGTTACAGATCGAGTGTAATAAGAGTAGGTAGGCAGGAAACCTTTTTCGATTTTTTTCTTCAGTATGCATAGATCTGCTTTAAAGTATTGAAAATAAACAAACATGTATTAAGATGTATTTCCTTTGTATTTCAAGACACACCTGTTCTTTTCTTCCAGAAAACATCCCTTAAAATGCATGCTTTACCTGACATTTTCTTTTTCAGATGTACAGTTTGATTATATTTTATATGATCATAATATCACATGAAGTCTCTTTCTGATGATAAAATGCTGAGGTCATTGTAGCATTTGACTCGGCGTCTATGTCTGGGTGGCCTTTTAATTACAGACAATCATTGTTTCGAGGGTGTGGTCGGTCGGGTCTGTCCGCCTGGATTGCGGTGGAGTGGCGCTGACGCTTCGGATGCCGAGGCCCCCTTTTGAATTCGCATTTTTCTATTTCAAACGGTTTTCTTTTGTCCGGGGTGTGTGGTAGGCGCAATAGCTTTGGTTTTGGCGTGGTGGGGTTTTCCCTTTCGGAAGGTGGCATGCCCCGCCTTGCCTCTTGTGGGATGTGAATTTCACAATTTGTAAGGTTTGCTAGTAGGGTGTGCGGTCATGTCTGGCTTTAATGCTCGAAATCAATGTTCAACTGCCAAACCTTATCCAACAGGGTTGTCGGTATCATAAACTTCGGAAGCCTTTTCCGGAGTTTATCCCCGACACTATAGGTTTGTTTCTGGGTTCAATGCCGGATTAGGGATGGATGGATGACTTGCGATTTTACATTCTTTTCAACACTATTTCAGTCATATCAGGAGGGCGGATTATAATGAAAGGCTGTGTGCAAGTGAACCCCGTTTACGATGGACAGAACTCCGCCTCTGGCGGGGATCGATCCCGTACTAGAAACTCTCTTACGTCGGGGCCTAGCAGAGCCGGAGTTTTTGCGATGTCTTTGCATGCAGGTTCGAACAAATTATTGGTAGGACTGTTTTTTTTCTGATCCGTTTTGTAAAATTATTATACATTAAACACCTGTTGGCTGCAATTAAATATGGCGCGGCGGTCCGGGTGCTTGGTGGTTAGCCCAGTCGCGGTTAACAACTTTGCTTCTGTCTTTAATTAAACGCTGGAGGGTCGGGCGTCAGATTCTTTGATGACACAGACTAAATGCTTTTTATACTAATTGGTTGGCGCCGGAGCTTTTTCATCTATTGCCTGGCAAACCGGGGTTCAAATGGTGATTGTCGTTTACTTAAGATTTTCAGTAGTTTTGTCTGACCCCTAGGGATCTCCAGGTGCCGCAAAACGTTGTTTCCGTAGATTCATCTACTTTGATTCACCAGGGTACTTTTCGTTATTAACTTGTTTTACCATGATAATTCTTTAACTAGATAGAGGTCCCTCATGCGGATCAAATAATTAGCTAAATGTTTTGAACCACTGCAGAAGACGAGGGCATGGTTGCGACCTCATTAAACCGGTTTAAGCCTCCAGAAGTTAATTACTGGCCGTAATTACAAGGCGGTACTTCTGTTGTGGTGTTCTGTGTCACTTGTTCTTGATGTCAGTTTTGGGGCTGTCTTTACCTTTTCTTGTGTGCAGATAATATAAAGTTCGGTAAAGGCAGCTTAATGAAAACACTTAGGGAAAGAGCTGTTTACTTGGTCAACCGTACGGTCTAATTGTAATATGTCTATCAGTGATAACAGTTATTTCCTTTTTTGGTTTTCGAGGGAAGGAGTTTGGTTCTTTTGTACTGGTTTCTGGTCATTGCTTACCCTTTACTTTTGACACGGAACGGCTCATAGTATGTATGTATAGTTGTAGGTTATTTTTATTGAATTGTATATGAGCCGTTCTCTGTGAAAACCGGGCTTAATGACATTACATAATAATTACGTTATGAACGAATGAAACACACCAAAATTAATGATTTTTCGGACCTCTATTTATTTTCATGAAAATACCTTAGGTGTTGAGATATAACAGAAAGCCTATGAATTCAGACAAAATCCAGTCATAAATATGACATTTGTTGCCATGACAACGCTTATTCCACGGTAACCCAAAAGCCTTAAAAACAGATAGTTTAACATCACAAAGACCTATCATTTAGGAAAGAATGTTAAATCAAGCAAATCGTCATGTGTGTGCATGAAATACACATTGGAAATGAGCAAACACACTTTTTGGCAGAGTTATTTCGTGTAACAAGCAAAGAAAGCGCGCTCAAACAAACGTAATGACGTTGACGTCAAAACATACTTGCATGAAGTTAATAACGTCATATAAAGAAACTGTACTACCTGTGTGCTTCTTAAGTCTATATCTCATTTATAAATAATGGTAACCATCTCAAAATTTCAGGAAATATTAAGAAAAGATAATACTTTACAGTGATGCAGTTAGTTGATTTTTTTTCTTATGTCATTAAGCCCGGTTTTCAAATAGACTGGCTCATATACTTATATATTTTTTATCATACCTGTACAAACACCACCATCCTGAGTTGTTTCTACTGCTGCAATAACCTTTTGTGCTACCACTGATATATGTGTATCAGATTCACTGCATTCAAATATCGACCTTGACTGGGGCTCGTTGGTTATTTGCTCAGGCAGACTAGTTGGCAAGGTGACTTTCAACATTGGAACTTCAGCCACTGATAGCGGTCCTATTGTTTTTGAGCCATGACTTGATTCATCGATATGTTCTGATGCAGGTGGTTTAAATTCATAGTTGTTTGGGGACACATAAAAGGTCGAGACACTGGCTGTTTCCTCCGATTCTTTGGCGTCCAAAGCTACTCCTTTAACATGTTCAGTACTTGGTAATAATACGTCAGTGGCACAGACTTCTTTTACTGACGCTGATATTGGCTCTGCAGTAACCTTACGTAGTTTTGAAATTTGTTTTTCCGTAACTGTATCATCAAAGGTTGCAACATTAGTTACTGCCAAAGACATTTGGTTTGTGCTTGTTGAAATTGATTTCGATGCATATACTTGACATTGTGAATTTTCATCTAACAAATGTTCATCTAGCACTGTCTCTCTTGTTTCTGGAGTTGGCATAGTTTTGATGGACGGAACTTCTCTTGAGACTTGATCACAGTTTGAAGGTACAATGGTAAAAGGGTTTTCATCTGCAGCCGAAGTTATTGGCTCTGTAATGGCGTAATCTTTTTGGGGCACTATATTATCAGTTCCTATAGAAATGGGACAGTTTCTTACTTCTGATGGAATGCCTGATGATGTCGGCACAGATGACTGTCGCAAACAAGCATGGTTTGTTTTCTGTTGTGCTTTATTTGGTAAATCTACATCAGTCGCACAGACATCAATTAACGACCCTGATATCATATCTGAGGATACCTGTGTGCTGGCTCTTGTTACACAGATATGTTCTGGGGTTGCTACATTGTATATAGACTGCTTTGCTTTAATGAGTGAACACATATCGGAAGCACCAACGTCACGTGTTGTTACCCTCCCTAGTGCTTCGTCGGAAATTGTTTTATCTATTGCTTCGAGTGTAATTGGAGAAACGGGCTCTTTGAATGGTGAATGTGCATTTGACAAATTTTGTTCGGTTGGTGAGCATATATCAACTATCGAAAATTCAGTTACTGCTAAAGACATTTGGTTTGTGTTTGTTGAAAGTGATTTTGATATACACATTTGACCCTGTGAATTTTCATCTAACAAACGGTCATCTAGCACTGTCTCTCTTGCTTCTGGAGTTGAAATAGTTTCGATGGGTGGAACTTCTTTTGAGACTTGATCAAAGTTTGAAGGTACAATGGTAAAAGGTTCTTCATCTGCAACCGAAGTTATTTGCTCTGTCATTGGCTCTTTCATTGGCAATGTAATGGCGTAATCTTTTTGGGGTACTATATCATCAGTTCCTGTAGACATGTGACAGTCTCTTACTTCTGATGTAATGCCTGATGATGTCGACACAGATGACTGTCGCAAACAAGCACGGTTTGTTTGTGCTGCGGTTGTTGTGACCGTTATGTTACGTCTTTTGGCCCCTTTGCTGCTCGAATCTAAAAATATATATGATATACGCAAACTTTAGCCATAAAGACAATACAATATTGAAATAAGAGCTGTCATTTGACAGTGTAGCCCTATTGTATCGGATTGTGGACTATGACATAAAGGTTAAAGAGACCTACATTTTATTTTTAGGTCAAGCGTAATATTATACTGACTCATGTTTCCAAAGTTTGATATTTATATAATCACAATGTCTTGTAGATAAAAGGCTTAGTTACTGAACAATGAAATGTAGGTCACAGTGACAAATTGATTTTGGTGGTCATCTGTAAGTTCATACTGACCTATAATCCTTAAGTATGATGATTGTAGATCAGATGGTGTTTAGATAAAAGGGATATTCACTGGAACATGAAATCTAGTATCCTATTTTATCAAGGGTCAATCATCAGTTAATGCTGATGCATAATCCCGAAGTATGATTTTCACATATCACATTGTTGTTAAGGTATGAAACAGAACCACTAAACCATGTTATATAAATCTCAGTGACTTATAATCATTTTGAGATTGTTAACAGGTTATAAATACTTACTATCTTAAACATAAATGTTCATACATCATGTGGTCTTGAGACTATAAGGCAAAATTACTGGAATATGAAATATAGGTCAGTATGTCTTATGTGAATTGTGTGGTTTAACATTATTTCATACTGATGCATAATCCCTAAGTATGATTTTCATATATCCTAAAGTATGATTTTCATATATCACATTGATTTTGAGATATGAGGCAAAAGTACTGGGCCATGAAATATAGGTTGCAGTGAGCTATAATCGTTTTGGGATCATGTGACCGATCAGAGAGTCTAACTATCTCAAGAATATATCATTTGGTCTCGCAACTACATGCGAAATCACCAGAATATAAATATAGGTCACAGTGACATACATTGATATTTTTGTCAACCTATGGGTCACACTGACTCACAGTTCCAAAGCATCTTATCCATATATCTCATAGTCTTGAAGATATAAGACAAATTCACTGAATCATGAAATATATAGGCTACAGTGACCTACATTTAGTGTGGCGTCAAAAGTTTGGTAATACGAGGGTTGATGTAATGTCACCGTGTCCATCGCGCGCTTATTCGTCGTAGCATTATTATAAAAATTATATCAAACTATACTGTAATTCAATTCCAATTCACAGAAGAAATATAAAGTTGGAATCTTTTTCCGTTCCAAGTATATAGACGTTCAAAATACGCTACCGACGCCATCGCGCCGCACGTTAAAATAATGTTGATTACATGAATATAATTTTCAAAGGCAATAAGAAATAAAAATCAAACTAACGCACTAAATCAGATGAAAATTTGATACGATGACGGAATATATCTGAAAACGTCATTGTAGTTTGAAGTGCGCTCGTAAGTGCACATGTTTGTTTCTGCCGAGTGGAAAAACGTTGATTTCTGACTTGTCGTCAGCGCATATTTACGCGGGTTTGCCACAAATTAATAATATCACCATGGGAGGTGCAAGAGCGGCTTAATTAAACATGCGGTGATATAAATGTGATTATAAGGTTTGTACAAAGATGCTTTGGTTGGTTGGTTGATTTGATGCTTAACGTCCACGGTAAACAACTAAGGTCATGTCGGGACGGTGTACAAAGATGCAATCAGCATTGTAGTGATGAAGATAATTCGGTAGAAGATCTCTGAAAACCGGAAGGCCTTTATGTGCAGTGTCAGACAAAAACGTCACTCTAGTTCAGACCTCATCTACAAAGATCGATGTTAAGCAATTCAAATATTGAGTAAAGTCTTGAACGTGGGCTGCGGGGCTGCTCAATAATATTGCAAGATGAGATAAACATGGGTGAACAAACATTAGTGCTATAATGGAACAGCGAAGATGCTACTTTGGACATGACACAATATCGAAACTTTGTCTGGAACGTCAACAACGTCATTGACGCGCGTCGTTACCATGCCTGCTGACTACCTCGATATCTCAATAATTGTGCACTATATTTTAATGACATTTGCAGACCATATTGCAAATAGATCAACGTACCGAGATATTAAATTTTGTTGCTTTATTGTTATTCTACACAGTTTTATAGCTGCAGTGACATTACTTCTGGATCAACCCTCGTATAAGTAATATTTAGAGAATTGACTGTACAAGTAATTGATACAACCTTCGAGGGGACGGAGCCCCCAAAAAGGTTATATCAATTACGATTACAGTCAATTATCTAAATGTGTTGTATCATGGTCCAATCAGAAACCAGAGTTTCCGCTGGTATACTTCAGTGCCTGTCAGTTTTAAGAATTTTATCAGTTCACCTGATATTGTTTGAATTAGTTCCCATGATCAAGATTGACATATTTTTATGTCTTTTTTGCAGTTTACTTTTAACAGAGCTGATAAACTAATTGCCTTGCTAGAAACACATAGAAATTTGAAAGTAGATCTACGCTGACAAAGGAAGTTTTGAATATCTGCGCCTGTTTTCGACAAATTTTCATTGTAAATTTACAAACAAGAGAAACGTTTTGACTTAACATCTGAGAGAGCGCCAGTGTCAACGCAGTGCATTCCACGAAAAACACGAAGATGAAATATTTATTGACCTTTGATATTATTGGCTAAATTTTGACATACGCGTTATTTGACCAATGAAATCTTATGAACTGTGGAACACTCGGCTGCACCGAGAAAAATATTGAATCAGCCGTCAAACAAATCGTAAATTTGGTTTTCGTTCCATACAAACTGCGAACATATCGATGGTATGGTTCATGCGCCAAATTAGGTCATAAATATAGATGAATGAGTATTATAACCATCGGTAATGCATGTGTTTTTCAAGCTCAGATAGACATAAACAGGTATGGACTACTATCTCCACATTGCGTAGAAGTCGCCTGAATATCGACAGTAGAGAAACATAGTGAAACGAAAGTAGTTAAAACCGCCCTATACTTTCGTGTACGGAAAAAAACAACTCTAGTCTGCTGTAAGTTTTAGATTTACAAGCGTTAATATGATATGTGCATTCCTCAAATATAAACCATATGTCTATGACAACATACTGCACTTTATAAATTATTGGTATGAATAGATGCATGCATTTTAGTTCCCGTTTCATTCACAAAATTTCTAATTATCAATTCTATTCATGTTTCACCTATCTGTCATTCAAAAAGGAAATATGTCTTTTTTTCTTCATAAATGAAAACAATCACTCAGTTGAATATTAAACAAGTGTAACAACAAAGTCTTTTATACCTTCTTCTTTCAAGCGCCGACCGTCATCTCTCCTGAAATCACTTGGTGTCTCTAATGTTTCAGACGTGGCATTGCCTCCTGTATTCTTGAGGGACTTAATTAAGGGAAGAGCTTTGTTTGTTCCTTTGAGCTTTTTTTGTGATGACTCAGCAACCTGTAAATAACCTGAATATTAGTGATTCTAAACAAGATGAACGGATAAATAAGAGTTGTTGCAGCGCCGAGTTGCAGTGATGCAAAACATATAACAAAATGAGACCAATTCTCTGGCTCTTGCCATATAGGTCGCTGTGACCTACATGTACTACAGATCAATTATCTTCCAGTTTTGGCTCTGTCGTCCTCCCTTTCATGCTCGATTTACTTACCTTGTAGAACGGCTTTTTAATTGCACGCGGATCTTGAAATGTAGGCAAAATAGAAGGTGGATAAGATGATGTTCTTAGAAGTAAGCTGTCTATGTGAATCTGATAAGACCTTCGAGTTTATGTAAATCTGGTAAGACCTTCGAGTTTTGATCGATAACAAGAGAGGATTGCGCCCATTACACCACGCTGACAAATCGTAAATAAAAATGGATTCCCAGATAAAGGGCAAGCTCAATTTACCATTTTTGACGTTCAATGTTAATTCAGCTATGCATTTTCATGTCGACCAATTCTTGCGGAATTTTGCTGTAAAAAATTATCTCCGCAAAAAAATAGATAAATACAATCCGCAAAATATTACTTTAAAGTACAAATCCTAGTTTACGTCATAGATAGAATATTCCAAGAATCTTTGATTAAGTTATAGCTCTGGTATTGTTAATGATCTGTTAAAACGCAACAACAGAAAAATGTAATTTTCAATATTCTAATAAGTACATGTAAAAGAAAACAACGGCCAGGAACTGGTACAATCAGGACCAAAAAATCTGCCCTCAAAACCCAAATGGGAAACAACTTAAATTACAAATAGACATATAACATAGAGAGGTACGGTAAAACGAGTCAGCTCATTCCCAGAACTTGAGAAGGTGGTCACTCAGTTACCTTCACTGAACTAAATATTATCTGCACACACAAAATGCGAAGACAGCACAGAAACTGACATCAAAAAGAAGCAAGAGAGAGAGAACCACAGCAGCACTACCGCCTTGAAACAGTCAGTAATAAATTTCGGCGGGCTTAAATCGATTTTGTCGGCGCCAACCTCGCCCTCAGTGTCCGCAGTGGTTCAAACAATTAGTAGGTTGTTCGGTCCTCATGATGACCCTCTAATGCATCAACAAATCATCACGATATAACAAATAAATCAGGATTACGTACTAATTGCAAGTTATCGCGTAACTTGTTAGCCCGGCCAACATAATGTCAGTTAGCCATGACGATGACAGAAACGTGAAAATAAGAACACGTTTTCTAAACGTTAAGCGTCACCTATCATTTTCCATAAATCCCGAAAAGCTGACTGTGAATAGATTCCACTTCTTCGTGGCTGCTACATTATCCGCGACCTGTTGCCAGTACGTCTTCGCGGGAAAAAGAGCTAATCCATGACAGTAACACATCATATTTTACAACCCTCATTAGACTGGCTCTCTTTTCACGTGAACGCATCCAGTGTTGTGATCCACACAGAGATATAGTATTTGCTGCTTGAATACAAAATGAATAACTCCTACCCATGTTCGTTCTTTTACCAACAATATTTTATCAGAAGTATTCCTTCAGTGGATTTCCGTGAGATATGTGTCCCGCCTTTTGTGCCCTAAAACACCTACCTGTTTATGTTGATCTATCTGCAAAGCATGATATATGGTACAGTGCGAAAAACATGGGTGTCTATGATGTAGATCACCTGATTACAAATTCGCAAAATTCCATAAAATATTTAGCTGAATTGTCCTTCTTTTTCTAATTCACGTAAATCGATGACCATTTCAACAGAGCACCTGCTCTAGGATCATAATATACTGTTTAGGAACATTATACAAATTACCTGATTTCTGTTTTGTAGCAAAAATATGTAAATATTTGACTGCATTATCTCAATTTAGGACTAAACCATCTGTATAGAAACTCAACATTAAGAAGAGCATAACTGGAGCTTGAGCTTCGAATTTGATATGGGACGTAAATTTTAGACTACGAATAATAGGTAAAAATTGTTGTTAAATGTTTTTCATATAATTCGCTTAGTCTGTTGTAACCGTTCTGTTGGTCTAAATTATTTAGTTCAGTAAAGATAGCTGAGTTGCCACCTATTTGGGAAAGAGCTGCTGACTCGGCTCATCACTTGTAATTTATTGTTTGTAGGGATGTATTTGTAATTCTTTCCCTTTGATGTTGGGGATAGGGTTTGGGATCAGATTCAGTCAGTTCCTGAAGTGTAGTTACTCTTTAAATTTTCATAAAATAAATGGACTAGATCACAAAATATCTGCAGAATGTCTTGAACCAATCATGACTGGCTTAAAGATTGAGTTCTTCATGCACATGACTTAGATAAAGATAGGGAAAATTCTGCAGATGTCTGATTTTATCATTCCCCTTAATTCTGCAGATGTCTGATTTTATCATTCCCCTTTTCCGAATTTGCCATTTGGGTAGCAAACCAACATTGTGAACAAAATATCAGGAGAACCGGTATTAGACATACAGTTATATGTAAAATGACATTAGCTGTTTGTCAGCCCTAAATAGTACAGAGTAACTTGATAAAATACTATGCATAAAAAAATAGCAATTGCTTTTATATTGGTCAGTCCGTCCATATCAGACCTTTAGTTTCAATATTGGCAAGATGATACAAGCACCAATCACCCGACAAGGATTTTCATTTAAAAGTACTGAATGATCAAACGCAGCGATTAAGCTAAGGAGACGTCAGAGTTTAGGACCAGAAAACTAATTGGACATTTCTGGTCTTAAGGGGAGGCCAAAACCATAATTAAAGCGATTGTTTCGTCACTAAAACCAAACAAGAGGGCCATAAGGGCCTGAATCGCTCACCTGAGCAACTGGCAAAGTGGCTTTTTCTTATGTCTGAATTGACAAAATATGAGTCTTGGTTCAAAAGTCAAAGAATGACCATGGCCTCTTGTACTCATAAATCTTCATGTACCCATTAAGGCAACCATACATATAATTTTAGGGCAAAATCTTTAAAACTTTCCATGAAATCTTATGTTCTAGCATTTTCCCATATTTGACCATGCTGCAAAAAAGGTCAAGGTAAATCCTAAGTTGTCATTTGAACAGTCTTGGTAGTACTCTAGTACTCCATGCTACTTACCTAGTTTCAAGGCCATAGATGTATTGGTTCTGGAGAAGAAACATATTAAAGGTTAATACCATAAATGGGTATGGCGGCCTATGTTGGTCATGTGATCTTGTCCGATAGAATTGATTTTCATTCCCGCAACCCCTGGATACTCTATATGGAATTTGGTTACAATTGGTCCAGTGGTTTTTGAGGAGATTGTTTGAAACTGTCAAAATCTGAGAGTTTTGAGTCAAAGGTCAAAGAATGACCTTGACCTCTTGTACTCACAAATCATCATGTACTCATTAAGATGACTGTATATACCAATTTTTAGGCATGTGGCCTTTATCTTCAAACTTTCCATGAAATCTTATGTTCTGGCATTTTCCCATATCTGACATTGCCGTAAAAAAGATCAAGGTCAACCCAATGCCATTATTTGAACAATCTTGATAGTACTCGAGTACCCAATGCTCCATATCAAGTTTCAAGGACATCGGTCAGTTTTGTCTGGAGAAGATTTTTAAAGGTTTTTAACATATGTGGGAGTGGCGGCCTTGTGTGTCATGTGACCTGGACCGTATGAATAAATTTGCATTCCCTCAACCCCTGAAGGCTCTATATGAAATTTGGTTTCAATTGGCCCAGTGGCTTTTGAGAAGATTGTTTGAAATTGTCAAAATATGAGAGTTCTGGGTCAAAGGTCAAAGAATGACCTTGACCTCTTGCACTCATAAATCTTTATTCAGATGACTGCATTTACCTATTTTAAGCCCAAAATCTTCAACAGTTTCCAAGATATCTTATTTTCTAGCATTTTTGCCATATAAAAGCAAATGGAAGCAAATTTGACCTTTGCGTAAAAAGGTCAACGTCAACCCAAGGTTATAATTTGAACAATCTTGGTAGTACTTGAGTAGCCAATCTAACATACCAAGTTTCAGTGCCATCGGCTTATTGGTTCTTGAGAAGAAGATTTTTTTAGGTTTTTGCCATATATGGGCATGGCGGCCATGTTGGTCATGTGGTCACAACCGTTTGAACAACTTTTCGTTCCTAAGTCCCCAGCAGGCTACATATGAAATTTGGTTACAATCTGCCCAGCGGTTTCAGAGGGGAAGTCGTTTGAAACTGTGAACGGACGGACGACGGATGACGGACAACGGAGCCTTACCATCCTATAAGGTCCCCCGGAGCCGCTGACTTAGGTGAGCTAAAAAGTAAAATAAATGCTGAAAACGTTTAGATTTATGTCAAGAAATAAACTTCCGTTTTTCTAATATTTAACGTTATTTTCTTGTTTTTACCTAATCGTCATAAAACGATGTTTCTAATCCGTATCTCCTGAACCGTGTATATAAGTACAGCTGTATGATACCTACCAACATATTAAGATATACGAGGGGCGTTCGAAAAGTAATGCAAATGGCCTCATAACTTTGTTTAGGGGAAACTGGGTACAAATGCTATGCATATGCTGAAAACCCTACATTTTTTCTTTACAATGATACCAAACGCTGTACAAAGACACCTTTTCATATTGACTTACAACGCATTTTATTAGGCCCCTGTCATGCCACTGGCCTAATTTCATATGTAAAATAGTTTCAGTGTTAGGCATTCAAGTCAAATATCATTGAAAATACAAAATTAATCTTTGTCAGTCGCTTGTCCATTGTTGCCTAAAATATTCATACAAAAATTAGAAGGGTGGCAACTGTTATCGATTTATTCTTGGCAAAGCAGTGCGCAATTCTTATGACGTTATTGAAATATACGTTAACGTCAGTTTTAAAAGCTTGTCGAGGCTTCGTTTTTGGCATTAATTTGAATTAATTGACAGGTTTTCGTTGACTTATGTAAATGCTCTGGCTGAAAAGATTTTGAATGCTAATACACTTGTTTTCATTACGAAATCATTTAATTTTTGGTAGAAATGGGATGAGAAATGGGGAATTTGCTACTACATAATCAATATTCCCGGGCCAGTATGGAACCCAGATTAAAAATAATTTCCGCGATATTTACAGGACAACATTCCCTGGG
This sequence comes from Ctena decussata, assembly GCA_963989385.1. Classification (NCBI taxonomy): domain Eukaryota; kingdom Metazoa; phylum Mollusca; class Bivalvia; order Lucinida; family Lucinidae; genus Ctena; species Ctena decussata. Next base: position 23,238,049 of record OZ022509.1, read on the forward strand.
CATTGTCTTTAAGTTGCAAAAATAAAAACAAATCAAAGACTGACGATATATAAATTACGGCCTACTAAACTAAAATTCTGCAGTGTCTTTAGGGTATACCTCTTTCAAAGAAAATAAAAATGCGCCCTTTTTAAAAAATACACCGTGTTTGCAGACTTTCCTACGCATAATATAGCTTTATGTGTTTTTGCAATCAGAAAATCTGTTTTTATATTGGTCACCGAGAAATTACGTCATTTGCATTACTTTTCGAACGCCCCTCGTATATTGTTCAATGACACAGCTTCTCGGCTGAAGAACATGAGCCAAATGTAAAGTTTAACGTCAGCGTTATCTCTCAAAGACGTCGAATTATGCTTTAAAGTCATTGAGGGCGGCTGAACTTTTTTTAACGTATCAGTTCAATTACATCTGTCACACAACCAACAGCTTTACATAAGCAAAGAGGAGTTCTCGGGAACCGACACAATTCGATCCCAGATCAAACCTAAGACACCAGGTGGAATAGAGACAATACAAAACTAGACACCATCAAAGACAACACCAGTGGCAGCCATGTGAACAGCTTTTTCCCCATGTAGGTGGTCAACAGGCTAGCCTGAACATCACGAACAATATATCAATGACAGACATAGGAACCAAAAACACATAAATTAACCAAGAAGTACCAAAACAGAAATTTCGCCTTGGGACGACAAGAAATGAAATTACAAGGGTTAGGGGAGGGGTTGGGGCTTAACCGGTTTGTGGTCAATACTGAAAAAACAATTGCATAAACAATCCCTGAGAACTGGTATAATACGAGCATTAAATAGATGTACAAAAATGCACATGTTTGTCATTTTTTCATTGCTGCTAATGGATGCGAATCTTGCTTTCTGACCCCTTCTGCAGTATTTGCTTATCCCAGATTTTAAGGATGACATCTGTATATTTGTGGTAAAGCTTGCCTGAAATCCTGTTTTCGTCAGTCATTGCAGTTTAGAATTACCTGATACTGCACCTTGGAGAGTAAAATCATATGGGCACTTACGTTTTTCCTCCATGGTAGAGATGGTACACCGTAGTCATAAGAGATTTCCTCTCCTTCCTTTATATTTCGTTTGGCAAAAACTGCAAGGTGTGGTCTACCGCGGACCATTACAAGTTGTATGACTGAGTTTTGATTTCCACCACACCCATCATTAATGTAACGACCTTTTCCTTTGGAGAAAGTTCCATCAATGCTACAAAAACACGGATGAAAACATGTGGTTAGTTCATTTGATATTTAATTAGAAATGTGGGTGTTTATGTCCCCTGTCTTTTATCATTTTTGACAAACTAATATAAACCATTTTACAGTTTGTTGTGAATCTCTCTTCAAATATAGCTGCAATGACAGAAACAGGTCGGCTAAGAATGTATTAATCAATTATCATTTCTGTTGCGAAATACCTTCACAGTTCAGAAAATATACCTGACGGTCTGCTTAAAGATTCTTACGTATACTCAAAAATCATTATCACGAGGGTTGCAGTCTTGGGACAAATTTGCAATGTACGTGTTCCACTCGTTAGGTCAGCAAATTTATTCCTGTACACAGCTTTCGCTATCGTGTAAAGAGCAGGTTTATAAAAAGTACCTACTTACTAGAGTCAAGAACGGAATAAACATATATATTCAGGAAAACCTTATAGGTATATTAGAGATAACAATCTTTAAGCCCTTTAAGCCCCAGTCAAACAGTCACGGATCAGGCTACGGTTCACAACGAATCACCACAGTTAAACATAGACGGCAAAATCGGGATGAACCGTGGACAATCCAGCATAACTACTGTTTGTCAGGGTTCTATTAGGATTCCTCAAGGTGTTTATACGGTTACTGCACGGTTCATCTACGAATTAACGACGGTGCATGGCGGCACCACTATGTACAACAAGGATAGACCACGGTTGCACAAAGGACACTCGCTATGTGACTACGGTTTGATACGGTGATAGTTAGATTCAAGCGGGTATTTCGCAATCTTTGATTAAATCTGGAAGATATACTAAATAAAACCTTTGTCAGAACGAATATGTCAGAATTGTAAATTTAATGAACTGAAAAGTGAAATCCACTTTGTAACGCATTGTTCAAATTACATGTTTGAAAGAGTTGCCATTTATAGTAAGGAGGAAAATTCTCAAAAACTGATTCAAATCAATTTCAAATATAACCCAAGACACTATGTAGAAAAAAACAACACAAAACTAGTCAACACAAAAGATAACAGTAGCGGCAGCCATGTGAAGAGCCATTTCCCATGTAGTTGGTCAACGGGCTAGCCTTAATATCACAAACAACATACCAATAACAGACAGAGCAACTAACAACACATAAAACAATTAAGAAGAACCAAAACAAAAATGCCGCCTTCGGACGGACAGTTGTAAAATTACTGGGGGTGTGGGGGGGGGGGGGGCTTAACCGGTTTGTGGTCGACCACCCTCGCCCTTTCTAGGTCTATTTTTTACGTGTGTTAATTTGAAATCTTATAATAATGGAAATGAAGCTTTGTGATTACTAAAGCAGGAAAAGGAGGAGAAATTATCTAAATGTGGTCGTTCTGTGCTAAAAGGTCCTTGTCGCGAGAAAACTTGATGAGATACAAACCGGTTAAGTAAGCTACTGAGCCTAGCTAGAGGCTTGAAATTTCGGATATCGAAACTAGAGACATTATACTATGTAGGCAGTAAATGAAAGACTCTGAGCGGACGAGGATTTAGATACCTTGATGTAAGTAAGACCAGCCATGATAAATCAACAATGGCAATAAGGTAGAAACATATACTAAAAATATCATTTTTTTTTCATCTTTAAATGAAAAACAGACGTTACTTGAGTATATAAATTACATTGATTCACAAGTGTTATTGTTGCTGTCCTTCTTTCTCATGTTTGTATATTTAACTACCCGAAAGACTCCTAGATTCGCATTAAAAAACAAAAACATTAAAAACATTCTATTTTATATTTTCTTTTCCAATATCCTAGCCCGAAAAGTGACACTATTCAAAACGCGACAAAATGACAAACATATTCTGAGAAAATTGTCCAAACCACATACAAACCTTCAGACCATCACAAACCGCCTACTGTCTCGAAACTTGATCACCGTATATGTATGTGTATTGCATGCCATGAAGGTCTGGGATAGATATGTTTTAACCACCATTCCAGAATCCTCGACCAGTACAATTTGACCAAGTGCCGTTGCCCTTTTGCGGCTTTGAAAAAAAAATCATGAGCAAAACCAACATACGTTTGTGTGCAGGTGCGCATAATACGAAATCGACCGCATATAGAAAGTAACATATAAACAATGACCAGGAACTGGTATCACCAGAACCAAAATCCTGTTCTCGAAACCAAAATGGGAATAACTTTTTGAATATTTCCCATAAAGACTATGTTACTAATAAAGAAGTTCGTAACAGGATCCATGCTGCAATTGAGAAGGATGACGAATTTCCCTCCATAGGAAATAAGCGCAAACTCAAATAGTACGGTCACGCCTCAGGGGCTTTAACATGGCTAAGCCAATTTTGCAGGAAACAGTAAAAGGACAAGAAGGAGGGTAAGACAGAGGAAGAGGAGGAAGACAACATTAAGGAGTGGACAGGATTGGAGTTTGGTGAATCTGTAAGGGCTTTTGAAGACAGAGCAGGGAAAAGATGCATTGTTGAGACGTCGTTTGTAGTGCTCCGACAACTGCCAAGATTAAGGGACTGAATTGAAACATTCAAGAAGCAAACGGCATATCTTAAGCCAATTCTGAGATTTTATGCACTTTAAATGTCCAAATACAGTGTAATTTGATTACATTAGCTTGACAACGTAATTTAACTGACGAACATATGCCATTTTAGCTTAGTACATGGCGTCGTGAATGGCACCTGCCCTTTAGGACAAGCAACCTGGCGTGCTTTAAAGTGTAAAAGCGGGTCTGTGTAGCTTATGCGCTTTCGTTCAACGAAACGTGCTCTTCATAGAATGGTTAATTATTACTGTCCCTTGACACCTTACCTTTTCTGTTATTGTATATCCTTCATCGTTATTCCATTAATATGTGTATATTTTAACTTGTAAGCCAGCTCACTATTTATTTTACAAATAATGAACAACGACAGAATGGAGGGTGAGGCTAGGATCCCGTCAAACCTGTTTTAGCCCTATATACCCTCTTTCTGTTACCCCAACGCATTTTGTTATCCGCTGACAAAAAAGCGGGGACAATGTTGATGAGAAAACAACACCCACAGCTTTGCAACCCTTGGGCTGGCATTTTTATATGATCACACTGAAACAATGCATACTCAGAAAATTCACTTCAGTTTGGGTTAAATCCCATGATATGTATAAATCTATTTGCAAATGAATTAATTCATTAAGCAGCATAATCCTTGCAAGCAACAAGACGTTCTACGAGAACTTTGTCTAATGTAATATGCATTATTATAGCTCTGCTGAATACAAGTTGGATCATACTGGATCTGCACTGGCCCGCTCTTCTGCAATACTGTGATTCTGTCATTCCATTATCATTTCCATTCAATATCAATAAAAGAGAATAAAGGGAATTTGACCAAATCGAACTTATGCATCGACATTAATGAACAGATCTGCATTAGGTATCTGGCAAATTTTATATGGCTTGGGATACCTATTCCACTGGACTGCACTTCGGCTACGCCCACAGAGACCACGATGTTATCATGCCAGCCCCTTCAAATTAGTTGAACTTGCCGCAGAATCTAGGACAGACGTTAAATTTTGAGACCGTGCGCTTCCAGTGTCCACCAAGGCACCTACGGTCCTAGTGCGAAAGATTTTCTGATAAGTGGTTGTCTTTCTGATAAATGGTTGCCAATATATTAACTCATAAATCTTATAGAACTATACCATGACGAGAACAGAAACTAAACCGCAAAGAGCATGGCGCGAAAGGACCGGCGGTCGAGCTAAGCAAGAATGGCCTGGTGTCAAAATGTTCGAGAGAAGTAAAAGTACAGGGGCGACCGGAAAAGACAGCTGTTCTTGTTTTAAGGCTAAAACTATGTGCAAATGAATGATTCAATGATGATATAATACAACGGGTAAATACATGGTTCTTTGAAGTTGTTCGCATGAATCACATTTAATGATAAGCGTGGTGTACAATAAGTGTTGGTACCGCACATAATATCTACACTTTCAACGCATTTTGTCACCGGGTAACATAATGCATTCCAGTTGCAACGCATTTTGTTTACGGTTACAAAATGCGTTGGGGTAAAACCTGGTAACAAAATGCGTTGGGGTACACAAAAGAGGGTCTACGAAGCTCCCCAGTAGTGAGTTACTGACGGTTCAAAGGCGTAACTTTGTTGTGCTTGTCTGTGTTACTTGTCATTGATTTCAGTTTCGGTGCTGTCTTCACCTTTAGTGTAAACATATTTTATTTCATTTTATACAAGTTATGTACAAGTTACAAATAGTATACTATAGCAAAAGGATCTGAACGGAAGCCAGGGGCTTATAAATTTAGTTCATCACCTTTTGTGTATGCAGATAATATTAAGTTCGGTTAAGGAAGCTGAGTGACCAGTTGTTCACTCGGTTACACGTACGTTATAATTGTAATCTGTCTATTTGTAATTTTAGTTGTTTCCCATTTTGGTTTCGATGGCAGAATGTTGGTTCAGATTATACTGGTTCCTGGTATTTGCTTACCGTTTAATTTCCATACACATACATGTTTGATAAGAAACAGAAAACTCTATGAACTCACCACAACTCTTTCTTTCGGTAGCTGAAGAAAAAGAGGAAACTTCCAAGCTTTAATGGATAGGATTTTTCTCTTCTGTATGCTTCTTCCTTTGAAATCAATTCCCCAGGGTACTCAAGTAGAAACTCACCTGCCCTAAAGGCCTTGTTCGTGAACACACCTTTACCTGAAAACGTGATACATAGCACACTGTGAATTGTCTTTAGGTCACCATACCTCCATATAAATGGTGTCTAAGAGCCGAGTCACTTTCCCAGTGTTGGCAAGAAAGTAACAAAGACATAAACTGCTTAGATATTTTGTTCGGATAAAGAGTTAAAAGGCTTATCATAATAGCAAACTGGACTAAACAAAAACTAAAACTGAATATATTTTTTGAGTGTAGCAGTTATAATCATTTATAAAGTATCAGTCTCTTTTATGGTCGTCTTTAACTAACTGATTTATAATTGTTATGATTAGCATCGGAATGAAAAGATCACAGGAACCTGTTCAGTTTTACAATATATCAATTTCCCAGCCCATTTACTGTTAGGGAGACATGGGTTAGATTTGGCTCAGACACATGTTGTCTTTTGGAAGCTCTCGCCCAAGTTTCGTATGCTCGATAATAAAAGGACGCATATCATTTTGTTTGTAAATAGTTCTACCTATTAACTTACAAAAAAAACACAAAACAAAACAAAGAGAAAAAAAGATTAACTATTACCAGGAACCGAAACGTATGAAGTCAATTCGTTCTCATTTGTCGGTCAATTCGTACTCATCTTGCTACGCTTACCAGTCAGCACGTACATTTTCCACTGATGTCCAATCACTGCACCCTGACCTTCAACTGTTCGTTCATGTTATCAAAGTATCATATAAAATAAACTCGAAATCCAGACATAGCTTAAGAGAAAGAGCAGGAAATGAGGTTCAGCCGAGCGCTGAAAGAAACAAAATTTGATATGGTACCAAACAGTGGTGAAAAATACCTTCTGCAAACTTGCAATTTTCATTGTTCTCCGTTTGCCTAAAAAATTCAACTTTTTCTTGTCATCTGCTAAGGTGTATTTCAACTAAGAAGTACAGTGTACTTTTACTTACGTGTTAGTGTATTATGCTTCAGGTATAATGTGTTTCTTTTACTGGAATTGGGGCCGTCTGCTTTTGAAAACCTGTCTTTCTATTTTGATTCCCGTCAGCTAATGCCTTTGTTATAGGTCATTTGATTGGATAAAATACCAGTGTAAATATTGACTCAGAACAGCGATGAAATAGAAGTATAGAGTGAGATAATCTTCAGAGTCAAGATATTATTGAAGGGTCTGCTGTGTGAGAGTATCACCTTGCTAATTTTGTCAATTTGTACTCAGTTTGGTCAGTTCGCACTCATAATGAAAATGAATCATTAGGATATAATTTGAACGTATAATATCGATACGAATTCGTCTCCGTATTGGTATGAAAATGATCACTTGCACCTCTGCACTTTTGTGCTCAATGAATCGTATTTTTGGTGTTTAAAAAAGACAAAAAAAAAGAAGCAAGAAAAGAATGGAAGAAAAAAAGGAAGTGAAGTAAATCATGATAATATTAGTAATCCCGACGGTAAATTTTCCTTAAATTATTTTAAATGTAAGGCATTCTTAGATCCATTAAAATATTTAAATAAATATGCTCTGAAAAGTAAGATCCTATGGTTAGGCGGAATTCTGTTGTCAAAATTACTCAAAAGAAATCAATGATCCCAAAGGATCTGCACTATAATGATGTACGGGGAGAGAAAAAAATAAAGCACTGATTGCATGGAGAGACAAAAAGTGAAAAAAAAGCAGGGAAGAACATATTGAAGAAAATTCGTTCTTTATCCCACGAAACATCTTTTCATTGTCGACCTATATACGAAATATGAACTGTCTATCTTTCACCAATGTGGAGATATCTTTGAGGAAAAAAGTGTGGAGAGAAAGAAAAAATGGACAAATACAAGAAAACACAAAGAAGAGAAAGCCCATTTCAAGCCCATCATACAACTTGTCATTGTCAACTCATATAACAAATATAAACTTTCGATCTTGAACAGTTGCTGAGAATATATATTACGAAAAATACAGTACAGAAAAAATGGAGAGAAAGAAAAGTGAACAAATATATATAAAAATAACAAACAGGAGAGGATTGGTTCTCTATTCCATGAAACAACTTGTTGATGTCATTCTGTATGCCAAATACGATCTATCTATCTCATACCGTTCGGGAGGTATCGTTGACGAAGAAGTATGGAGAGAAAGAAAAAGGCAAATACAGGGAAGCAAAAATAGGAGAGGATCCATTCTCAATCTCACGATGTATTTTGTCATTGTCAACCTGTATAAGATATATCAAGTTTCTATCTTACACGGTTGTGGAGATATCCTTGACGAAAAAGTGTTATGTAACTACGGAAGGACGGATAGACGTAATTACCAGATGACCATTGATTGGATGCATCCAATAATCTGTCCAAACTCGGACACTTGGACACTGTCCATCACTTGGACAGTTTGTCTATAAAACCTGTAGGATGCACCTTATGGTTTACATCTGTCCGTGGTTACGTCCGTCCTTCCGTCTGTCTACTCTTACCAGAGGTATCTTGTTGGCTGTTTAGTGAAGATAATGTTGTTGTTACGAGGTGAGTTCGACTTGTAGTGGTGGAACTCACAGGACACCATGCTCAAATGAATGGAAATTAGCTGAAGTGGGCAATTGTTTTTCTTCACCTTTAATACACTGTCTCTCAGTACCTAATAGCATGATTTTTAAGTTAATAGTTTAGAAAAATCTGTAGTAGTTAAAAAAACAAGGGTTGGCAATAAATCTTGTTTCATACTTTTTGTGTGTGTGAAGCTTACGTAACCTCAGTCTATCATCAGTTGGGACACCAACCAGGAACCCAAATCACGCACATACACATAGGATTGTCCAAATGTCAAATCGTTACAATGATTTGGGATATAGCTATATTTTCTTTTGAACGAATTATTTCACCCGACGGCGTTTAAATTTCGATCAGAAATACTAATGATATATTATTTTATTTTCACAATACTTTTATCAAATTCATATTCACTGTAAAAGTTTTAAGGTATTTATTCGCTTCCAGAAAACTACTATTCAGATTTTACTTAAACGATTAGAATTATGCCAACCATGTTGCATGACGTTATGAATGAATTCGTTGGCTTCAAACTCTACCGAATACCAAAAATATTGAGTCTGTGAATTCCGATTTGATGTAGTCTTTGTCAGTTATCCAATCAAATCGCGCATTACAAAAACACATTCGTAAATAGAATGAAAATTGAATAAAACCTCGAATGTTCACGCTTCTCTAGCAAAGGGTTTGGAGTTCTTTCGGAGCGCTCATAGGTTTATCCCTTGCACGCCAATTGATGTCTTTATGTGAAGACATTTCTATTGACTTCTCAAAAATTTCGGATTAAAAACATCGTAAGGACATTTTGGACAACCTTATGTAAAATGGCGCGTGTCTGGGGCCTATTTTACACACTCAAACTTAATTATTAATTTAGCATACATTCAGTCAATCAGTTCTGAACAACATTCTACACCTATTTTAAGAAACGGTCGCAGATGACTCTGCCTAACGGTAACGAAAGACGACAGGTGTCCACCAATCTTCACATTGTCAATATTATAGTAAGGCGTGTGGGGAGGTATTGGCATTTTGTAAAACTGGGATGGTTTCTTTGAAAAAGTCTGTCCGACATCAATTTCTGCTTATGAGATACAAATCTTACAAAGTTTTTCGTGTTGAATCGGGATAAACGCTTCAATTTATACAATGCAGCTGTTCTGTGATGTAACATTTAAATAAAATTTATATTGATGGCCGTTACCAGATTCTGACGTACCTTTTTGGTCATTTATATGACGAACAGAAAATCCCTTCTTATCTTTTCCTTTAAGAATATGAAGTTCACAGTCTACAAAAGGGTCAGTCCTCTCTTCCTTTAAATATATATAAGAAACAAATAAGAATTGGATCCTCTGAAATATACTATGCAAAACTTTAAAACCGGCCATCAGCTTAAAAGCCTCTACAAACTCACAATCAATTTTGCCGGTCTCTTTTTGAAAGAGTTTGAATATATTATAAACACGCCAATCCTCGTCAAAACTGTAAGAACGCTGAATATTATATCCCGAACGCGTGTACATGTTGTCTTTGATTGTTTACAACTCATGATACTTAGGGGCAGAGACACAGAAATCAGTATCTTATATACCACCATTATAAATGCCATGAAACGGCACAGCAAATCCGGTAATTTCCTAGGAATCAAGAAATCCGATAAGGGCAAGGTGGTAAAACGAACAGCTGTTTCTCACCACCCATAAATTTAGAGCGAAACTAGGCCACATACATCTTTGTAAATTACACAAAAAGTAAAAAGCAATCAAAAATATTTTAGCTCAGCTGAGCCGAAGGCTCCCGGGGAGCTTATAGGATAGCAGGCTCCGTCGCCGTCGTCGTCTTCGTCCGTCTTGAACAACTTCAAATGACTTCTCCTCTGAAACCGCTTGGTCAGTTGTAACTAAATTTCATATGTAGCCTTCTGGGGTGATAGGTCCGAAAAGATGCTCCAACGGTTCTGGTCACAAAATCAACATGGCCGACATGCCAATATATGGTAAAAAGCTTAAAACCAATACGGCGATGGCCTTAAAACATGGTATGTTGCATCGGGAACGCAATTACTACCAAGATTGTTCAAATCGTGACCTTGGATTGATCTTGACCTATTTACATCAGGTTCAAATTCGGTCTTTGGATCTTGTATATTGGAAAATGCTAGAACATAAGATTTCTTGGAAACTATAGAAGATTTTGGCCTATTAATCAGTCATCTTAATAAAAACGTGAAGATTTGTGAGTACAAGAGGTCAAGGTCATTCTTTGACCTTTGACCCAGAACTCTCATATTAAAAATTTCACACAATCTCCTCAAAAGCCACTGGGCCAATTGAAACCAATTTTTGTTTAGAGCCTCCAGGGGTTGACGGAACTAAAATTTTTCATACGGTCCTGGTCATATGATCAACATGGCCGCCATTCCCATATATGGTACAAACCTTCTCCAAATATCATATAGAGCCTTCAGGGGGTTGAGGGAACAAATAAGTTTTCAAATGGTCTGGGCCACATGATCCTCATGGCCGCCATGCCCATAATATGGTAAAAACCTTTTAAAATCTTCTTCTCTAGAACCAATGGATCGATAGCCTTGAAACTTGGTATGTAGAATTTGGTACTCGAGTAATATCGAGATAGTTCCATTTATAACCTTGGGTTCACCTTGACCCTTTTACAGCAAGGTCAAATATGGAAAATGCTATAACATAAGATTTCATAGGAAGTTTTGAAGTTAAAACCTACAAATTGATATATACAGTCGTCTTAATGAGGTCATGAACAATTATCAGTACAAGAGGTCATGGTCATTCTTTGACCTTTGACCCAGATTTCTCATATTTTGACATTTTCACACATTTCCTCAAAAGACAAACGGCAATTGTAAACATATTTCAGAGAAATTACTAGAGAACGATCAAGATTGTAAAAATGATAACCTTGGGTTTACCCTGACGTTTTTGTGGCATGGTTAATTATAAAATGCTAGAACATAAGATGTCATGGAAAGTTTTGAAGATTTTGGCCTAAAAATGGAATATATGGTTGTCTTAATGAGTACATGAAATTTATGAGTACAACAGGTCATGATCATTCTTTGACGTTTGAACCAAGATTCATATTTTGACAATCTCAGACATAAGAAAAAAAAACACTGTGCCAATTGCTCAGGTGAGCGATTCAGGGTCTGATGACCCTCTTGTTATCTCAAGTAAAAACAAGAAAAATCAGTGAATGTATGTCCTGCGCCTCCGGCAAATGAGGAGTTGCGCATACAAGGTACACATTGTCTATGCAATTTGATAGTATTTGAGCTTGAAAAAACGACTAAGTTTAAAGGAAAAATAAGTTATAAATATTATCAGAAGATTCTACAAAAAAAAAAAAACATGCAAATTCAATCCATTTTTTTTCCAAACATTTCATCAAATAATCTTATTACATGTATCATCTCCTATCAGCTGATAAAATTTCAAGCCCGTAGCTTAAATAGTTCTTGAGATATTCTGGCGACAAATTGTCAACGCCAAAATTGTCAAAAGCCAATAACTCCAGAAAAATTATGTGATTTTTTTCCATAAAAATCACGTAATTAAATTATCAAATTAAAGCATACACACCATAATTTACCTTGCCATAAAGTATGTAAGGTCAACGCCCGGTCATTATTTGTACAAACTACAATGAGCCTGAGTGCCCAATGCTATACCAAGTTTCAAGGACATAGACCTTTCGGTTCCGGAGAAAAAGATTTTTGAAGGTTGTGTACCATATATGGGCATGGCTGCCACCTTGGTCATGTTACCAAGACCACCTGAACAAACTTTGGTTGCTTTGACCCACTGAATCATCAAATGAAATATTTCCTCATATAAAAGCATACACATCGAAATTACCCTTGCCATAGAGTATGTCAAGGCCAAAGCACGGTCAATATTTGTACAAACAATGATGGACCCGAGCCCCAAAAGCTATATAACAAGTTTCAAGGTCATAGGCCTTTCACAGTCATAGGCCAGTGGCTTCAGAGGAGATGTTTGAAAATTTTGACAGAATCTCAGTGACCTTAAGTAAAGGCCAAAGAATGACCTTGACCTTTAGCAACTAAAAAGCTTCAACTATTCATTTGGTTAAGTTAACCATATATACCAAATATTCTATCTTGGACAAAATAGTTTCTGAGAAATCCATTGTTTTAGCATTTACCTATATAATAGCATAAAGTACGCAAGATGACCTTCCCATAAGGTCAACGCATAGTCATTATTTAAATAAATTATGACGGGCCTGAGCCTTCAATACTACATACCTAGCCACAGGGTAATGGCGCCTTTGGTTCTGAAGAAGTAACAGTTTGAAGGTTTTTTTTACATATATGGGTGTTGTGGCCAGCTTGGTCATGTGACACAAGCCATATGAACAAACTTTGGCTCTTTCACCCATTGAAGCTCCATCTGAAATATGGCTTCAAATGACCCAGTGGCTTCAGAGAAGAAGTTTGAAAGTGTTGAGGGGCAACAGAATCTCAGTGACCTTGAACAAAGGCCAAAGAATGCCATTGACCAATGACCTTGACCTTTAGCAACTCAATATCTTCAGCTTGTCATTTAGTTAACCATATATACCAAATATTGTACCTTAGACGAAATAGTTTCTGAGAAATCCGTTGTTTTAGCATTTTCTTAAATGAAAGCATAAAGTACCCAAGTTGCGTGGACATTATTTAAATAAATTATGATGAGCCTGAGTCTCCAATGATACATACCAAGCCAAAAGGTCATTGGGCCTTTGGTTCTGAAGAAGAAAATGCTTGAAAGGTTTTTAACATATATGGATATGGTTGCCATCTTGGTCATGTGACCAAGACCATGCGAACAAACGTTGTATTTTCGACCCATTGAAGCTCAGCCTGTAATATGGCTTTAAATAGCCCAGCGGCTTTAGAGAAGAAGTTTGAAACTGTTGAGGGGCAACATAATTTCAGTGACCTTGAACAAAGGTCAAATAATGACCTTGACCTTTAGCAACACAGTATCTTCACTTACTCATTTATTTAACCACATAGACCAAATATTATACTTTAGACTTAAATTGTTTCAGAAAAATCCACTGTTTAAGTATTTTCCCACAGAAAACATAACACACCAAAACCGACCTTACCATTTATTAAGTCGATGGCAACGCAAGATCATTAATTATACAAATCATGACGGGGCCAAATCCAGTCCCAGTGCAACAAACCAACCCACAAGGTGTTTGGGCCTTTGGTTTTGGAGAATATGATATTTAAAGACTTTTACCATAAATGGGATTGGCGGGCATCTTGGCAATGTGACAAAGACCACCTGAACAAACTTTGGTTCCTTTGACCCACTGGAGTTCGATATAAAATATGGCTTCAATCGGCCCAATGGCTTCAGGGAAGAAGATGTTTGGAAATGTTGACAAGCAACAGAATCTAAGTGACCGTCAACAATCGTCAAAGAACGAAATTGACCTTTAGTAAAATTATATCTTCATCTGGTTATTTAGTCAACTATATACCTAATATTATATCTTAGACTTAAATAGTTTCTGAGAAATCAACAGTTTAAGCATTTCCCATATAAAAGCAAAACACACCAAAGTTGACAATGCCATAAATTAGATCAGGGCCATTGCACGGTCATGATATGTACAAATTATGAGGGTCCAGAGTCCCAAATGCTAGGTGACCAGCCGCAAAGTCATTGAGCCTTTAGTTCTAGAGAAGAAGATAATTGGAAAATTGTTACCAGATATGGACGGTGCAGCCGTCTTGGTCATGTGACCAAGACCATCTGAACAAACTTTGGTTCCTTTGACCTTCAGTGCAGAAGATGTTTGAAAATGTTGACAGATGACAGACTCTCAATGACCTTGAACAAAAGTCAAAGAATGACCTTGACCTTTAGCAACATAATATCTTCATCTGGTCATTTAGTTAACCATATATACATGTACCAAAACCTATTCCTCAGACTAACATATTTGCTAAGAAATCCACAGTTTAAGTAGTTTCCCATATAAAAGCACAACGTACAAAAGTTGACCTTGTCGTAAATTATTCCAAGGTCAACCTACGGTTATCATTTGAATAAATTATAATGCCCAATGCCCAATGCTATATACCCAAGGTGGTAGGTTATAGGCTTTTCCGTTCTGGAGCTGAAGATTTTTGAAGGGTTTTACCACATATGGGCGTGGCAGCCATTTTGGTCATGTGACCCAGATCCCGCCAACAAACTTTCGTTCCCCCATCCAACTGAAACTCCATATGAAATTTTGCTTCAATCAGTCCAGATTTTTGGAGGAGAAGATGTTTATAAATGGTGGACGGACAGACGACGGACGACAGAGGCATTGATATACTAAAAGCTCACCTATGAGCCTTCGGCTCTGGTGAGCTAAAAACTATGGGTCAGCTATATGTAATGACTAATGCATAATGCATATATAAAATTTCAAAACTGGCTTTCCATGTTGAAAATATACAGTCGGCACAAAAAGCATGACACACGCTCGCACACATTGACAAGCCTAAAGAAATATGCCCCTCAAACTTTTCAAAAGATGGGGCATAAAAATGCATTATAGCTTACGTCTGTCTTCTTTTTGATGTTATGGTTGGCTGCGGTTTGTGATTGTGGTATACGCTGGGCCAATTATTTACCACTTTCTATGAATCATCATATAGTGTTCCCATTTTAATGCCTCTTCCAGAATAGTTTGATTTTAGAGGCAATAAATTCAAAAGTTCGCACTTGGGCGTTAAATCTTTTGACTGTTAAATAAAGAAACAAGAGGGACATAAGGCCCTGAATCGCTCACATGAGTAAAGTGGCCATGTAGGTCATGTTGCTAGACCGCTTGAATAATTTTTTGTTTTCTCAGCCCCTGGAGACTCTGTATAAAATCTGGGTACAATAAGCCCAGTGGCTTTTGAGGAGATGTCTGAAATTGTCTAAATATGAGAGACATGTGTCAGAGGTCAACGAATGATCTTGACCTCTTGCAACCGCTAATCTTCCATTTAATAATAAAGACGACTGCATATACCAATTTTAGGCCCAAATCTTCTAAATTGCCATTAAATCTTATGTTCTAGCATTTTCCGATACTTGACCTTGCCTTAAAAAGGTCAAGGTCAGTCCAAGGTCATCATTTGAACATTCTTGATAGTATTCAAGTACCTGATACTATATACGAAGTATCAAGGACTTCGAGCATTTGGTTCTGGAGAAGAAGATGTGTAAGGGTTTTTGCCATATATGGGCATAGCAGCCATGTTGGTCATATAACCTAGACCGTTGGAACAAATTTTCGCTCCCTCAGCACCCAAAGGCTCGTTATGAAATTTGGTTCCAATTGGTCCAGTGGCGTTTAAGGGGATGAGAGAGATATTTTCAAAATATGAGAGACCAGGGTCAAAGGTCGAAGAATGACCTTGACCTCTTGTATGCAAAAGTTTTCATGTACTCATTAAGATGACTGTATATACCAATTTTTAGGTCGAAATCTTCAACAGTTTCCAAGAAATCTTATGTTTAAGCATTTTCAAATATAAAAGCTACAGAAAGTACATTGACCTTACCGTTAAAAAAGTCAAAGTCAACCCAAGGTCATAATTTGAACAATCTTAGTAGTACTCATGTACATTATTGTACATATCAAGTTTCAAGGCCATCGGCCTATTGGTTCTGGAGAAGAAGTGTTTTTAATCTTTTTTCCATATATGGGCATCGCGGTCATGTTGGTCATGTGACTAGGGACCGTTTGAACAAGATTTCGTTCCCTCGCTCCCTGAAGGTTCTACATGAAATTTTGTTACAATTGGTCAAGCGGCTTTTGCGGGAGATATGTGAAATTGTCAAAATAGGAGAGACCAGGGTCAAAGTTCAAAAAATGACCTTGACCTCTTGTGCGCATAAAGTTTCATGTACTCATTAAGATGACATTTTATACCAATTTTCAGGTCAAAATCTTCAATGGTTTCCGAGAAATCTTATGTTCTAGCATTTTCCCATAAAAAAGCTACAGAGAGCAAATTCACCTTACCGTTAAAATGTTAAGGTCACAAGGAGGTCATAATTTGAACTATCTTGGTAGTACTTGTGTACCCAATGCTACATACCAAGTTTCAAAGCCATTGGTTATTGTTTCTTTAAAAGAAGAATTATAAAGGTTTTTACCATATATGGGCGTGGCGGCCATGTTAGTCATGTGACCAGGCCCATTTAAACAACTTTTCTTTCCCAAGCCCCCTAGAGGCTCTACATGAAATTTGGTTACTATCGGTTTCAGGGGAGATGTCGTTTGAAGATTTTTAGGGACAGACGACGGACGGATGAACGATGGACGGACGACGAAGCCTTACAATCCTATAATCTCGCCACCCCCACCCCCCGGAGCCGCTGGCTCAGGTAAACTATAAATTCTCTAAATTTGATACTTTATAGAAACCCTGTGCACAAGTTAAATTGACAAATTTTGATTATTTTAAAAATAATTACAGTTTATGATTTTGGAATACGAAATTGATTATAAGTGACTAAAGAATTTTATATGTTTTAATAAAAGGGGACGATTTTCATACCCTTTGACAATTTACCTGTTATTTAAAATAAGAATGCTGACTTACAAATTTCCTTGGCGGAACTCTAATTCTCACAGCTGCCATCTCCTTCATATGGAGTGAACTGAAAACAGTATTAGAGTAACAGAAAGGAAATAAAATCAAGAAAATAAAAGACACAATTTCCAAATCCCTAACTTCTTTTCTTACTGCCATCAAAAATCATGTTACGCTCTGCCGATCAGTCTGTGCATAGAGAAAAGCATGTACATATACATATATCACGCCATCAGCTAAGCAACTTTTTACAAGCTGTCTTGTGACTTTAAGATATATTAATCTGTTTGGTGAAAGAATATGGGGAACAACGAATAATAGTAAGTTTTTTACTATAAAGGCATTTTTAGCTCGCCTGAACGAAAGTTCAGGCAGAGCTATTGTTGTCACCCTGGCGTAGGCGTCCGCATCCGCGTCCGCGTCCGCGTCCGGATTGGATGTTTTGGTTAAAGTTTTTTAAAGACCTATATCTCCTCAACCCATGGATGGATTCATATTCATTTGATACTTGCACTGTAGTTAGATATTGGTCCAATGTTTTACAGGATACCACCCCCACCCACTCAGTGACCTTGATGTTAAGGTCATGGACTTAGAAAATTTGGATTTTTTGGACTGGATGTTTTGGTTAAAGTTTTATAAAGCCCAATATCTCCTTAACCCATGGATGGTTTCCTTTGATACTTGCACTGTAGTTAGATATTGGTCCAACGATTTGTAAGGTACTACCCTAACCCCCTCAGTGACCTTAATGTCAAGGTCATGGACTTAGAAAATTGTCTTTTTATTGATTGGATGTTTTGGTTAAAGTTTTTTAAAGACACATATCTCCTGAACCCATAGATAAATTCTTTTTATATTTGCACTGTAGTTACATATTGGTCTGAAGTTTTAAAGAGTACTACCCCAGCCCCGCTCGGTGACCTTGATTTCAAGGTCAGGGACTTAGGAAATTTGGTCTTTATTAAAGTTTTCTAATAGCGTGTTGATTCATAATGCTTGGCAGAGATTTAGTTTACACTTGAACTGATGTGAGACACACTTTTTTGAGTTTTTACAAAACACTATATGCTTACCCCATTGGATGACCTTGATTTCAAGGTCGTGGACTTTGAGTTTTGTCTTAAAGATTTTGATTAAAGTTTTATATTAATGAAGACATAATTTCACAGTGCCACAATGGACTCAGTTGATACTAATACTTGGACTGATGTTAGATAATTGTTCAAGGTTTTGATAAATCCTAGCCGACCCCCCCCCCCCCCCTCCTCCCCTTAGTGGATTTTTTTTATTTTCTTAATTTTATTCTAATTCTATTTCAAGACTTATTTCTGAGACAGCTTTTGTTTATAAATGTGTTGTCATTATGGACATGCTTGCCTGAAGTTTTATGCATAGCAGTCCACACCACCATAGTGACTGTGTGATGGGCAAGCACCTATTCAGGCGAGCTATGCTGTCAGGCGACAGCTCTTGTTAATACGTACGCTTATTCTGTTTCCCGGCAAATAAATCAATTTGCATTTGTGTAGAATGTTTGTTTCAAAAGAAAAGCTTTCGGCGAAGCGTACAGGTCCAGATCAGACTCATCTCAAAGGTCAATCTGGCCTGGATCCACACTGCTCGCTAACAGTTTAAACACATGCTATTGCCCACAATAAACTATAAAAACTAATGTGTCCGAGTATATTGCGCACATACGGTTAACCTGACTAGACTGCACACTCTAACTTTGAACCAAAATGTCACTTTTAAGGACCCATACCTGCTCAACCCATACCTGCTCTAAAAGTTCAAACGAAAGAACTATGTCCAGATTAGACTGTTCCAGGGAACAGCCCGATCAGGATCAGCGATATTTGTAGACAGTAGAAACATGCTTTGATAAATTTGTGATATTAATCATGTTAAAAGCCGGTACGTTTAGTTTTCATGGATAACGCGTTATGAAAAGGATCTTAACCCCATATGTGAACATTAAATCGAGTTGTTTTATACACTGGCGCCAAGTAGGAATCAGATCTTCATATTTCACCCTATCAACAAAACATGATTTCAGATTTACGAGTAAAAATCCTATCTAAACTGTTCTCAATAAACTAATTAACCATTGAACAGGAAAATGTATTTTTTTAAGTATATCAGGCTAAGCCTTGAAGACAGAGTTGTGTATGGTGTGTTGATAGTGTACATGCTTGCGTGCATGTATGTGTGCTTTGCTTTAAATAGTAAGCTTTTGCGGTATCAATGACACTGACTATATAACAACTTAAAGTAAAACAATATTAAGACTGTTTGTCAGCAGAAAAATTACACTTTATCTTGCATGTCATGATAGGAGTGCTTTCTTCACCTCTGAAGCGGTCAAGAATTATAACTTATAGTATAGACAGAAGCTCTCGCCTTTCTCTTGCACAATATTTATACATGATGTGTACATCTCTTAAAGAAAAAAAGTAAAAAAAATCCATGCTCTGCTGATAATTGAACCAGATGTTTTATGACTACTGCTGCAAACTCTCTGCATTAAGAGTTTTTCTCAATAGGTGGTATCAGTAGATTTACCTGGGGAATTACTTTCTGTGATAAAACTGGTTCCCGGGGTCATGTTTTCGAGTCTTGCTCTCTGAATCTGTGCACAGAGTATTGTTTTCCATAATCACCGTCACTTGTCCCACTATGACTAAACCACTGTTGAATAGGCCGTAAACCGCCAAGCCATCAATTTACCGCCTGTCATGCTTTTAAAATGGTCGGTCAGAAAGCTGTGACAGTGTTGGCGCCGAAGTGTTCCTGTTTTCTTTGTTTTTTGTTTGTCTTATAAAATCTCGCTTTTCAGGGAAGGAAACCTGACATAACAACATATTTGTTCGTAGACAGTTTTCTTTAGCGGTAATCCGCACGTGCGCCTGCGTGCACATTTGGCGGGAACCTGCGCGTGCGTTTACGCGCGTGCGAAAAAAAATTTAAATCGGCAGTCAGGATGCATGGACGAACAGATGAGAAATATTTACTATGAGTTGCATAGTGCATTACATAAATAAAAAATACCAAACTTATATTTGAGAATACGCGTTTAAAGTAAAAAGTTTCTTGTTGAAAATTCACTTGGTATTGTAAAGCAATGTTAAACGGGTCAAATTTGTCGTTGGAAGCGCTATGACAATGTATCCGAAGGATACATGAGCACTAGCTGGCAGTTGCATGAGCAGAATATGCACACGTTCACCGTTCACATATGGATCACGGAAATGGCCGAGCGGTGTTCCGATTGGTTCAAATCAAGTTTCTATCGACATCTTTCACGCACCTAGATGACGTTTTCTGATAACATCGGATTGTGTAGATACGTAGTCTGTTCTGCGGTTTATCTGTTCCACTGTAGTGTTGCCATTTACCAATTTTATGCGCCATAGCCCATCCGTAATCAGATATTAAATGAATAGAAGAAGAGTCAGTTCAGCTCAGATTTATCTCCTAACGATGTTCCCCAAGTGACTCAGCGGTACGTAACCATAGATGCACGCACTTGGCGCCGAGTGTCCGCCAAAAAAAGTAGAAGAAGAAAAACACTTAGCGTTTTATAAACAACTACCATGAAACAATTTCGAACCGAAAAGCTGCAAATCAGCCTGCGCATTGCGCGCAGTCTGATCAATTATCCATGACGCAAACCAATGAAATATGTTCTGTAATCTGTATGGTTATATACAGCTAGATATAAGCATGGTCTTATGTTTGAGAAATTTCATATACACTAGTATATGCATCTTCTGCTCTATAAGAGTAGCTATGGTTGGTCGGCATTATCATACATTTATCTATTCAAAAGATAATGAACGGAAACCTTTTTTTATACAAAAAGGACCATAACGCCCACAATAAAATACCGATTTTTACCCAACAGCAAACCTGACCTGTATTTTATGATTATATACCTGTGTATAAAATACGAATTCAATACATCAATCTAAAGGTATTGAACAGAAACCATTTTGTCATACAAAATGAAGTCGAAAAAGGGTCATAACTCCCACAATAATAGACGGATTTTACCCAACATCGAACTTGACCTGTATTTTATGATTATATACCAGTGTATAATATATGAATTTACTATATTAATGTTTTCAAAAGATATCGAACGGAAACCATTTCGTACAAGACGTACTTACGTACGTACAGGACAGGACAGAACAGGGTAGGACGTACGTTCGAACAGCGGTGGTACTATATGACCCCCCCCCCCCCCATTTTTAATGGCGGGGCATAAAAAATAACTTGTACAAGCTTACCTCTCTTGATCGACAACTGTTTTTATCAATAATCTTTTCTATGATGAACCAACCCGGCTCGGTGCTTCTTCGTAATCTAATATGACATTCCTTCCAATTCTCGGTAAAAGGTGTGATCAATCCATTTACTCTTAATGTCAAACCACTGTACCTTCCAGTTTGTTTAATAATGTCACTAACTGCAATTTCTTTGGCTACTAATCCCACCAAACCAAATGACTCTTCTAGCGTGTCGTAGACATGAATACGCATTGCTAATCTGTAAAAATATTTTTTTTCAAATTTTACTAGGCACTTGTCATCGTATGATTGCTATACAGCCATTTTGCTAAGGTCTAAATAAATTATATGTATGGTTCCTGTTTCATGCAAAAATAAATTAATAACCCCCTTTCCATTGTACAGCGCTTCTACTGCGCTTCAATATTTTAGACAAAGCACCATGACTCGTAGCCAAAGCTGCAGCAGCGCAGAAGATAGGTCGTAGTAAAAGCATTTCTGAAGAGACTTGATCGCCAAGGCACTGCACTTAATTTGACCTTGCTAAAAATTAACGTAGTGGAATCGTCGTGGACACAAAGCGTAACGAAAGAGTAGTAATAGCGCAGCACGAATTTCCACGGGGACAGCAGTATCGAGGCAGCAGCACAAGCAAGGCATCACCAGTGCAGTATAGTGTGGTAGTTACCTCCCCTAAGCTTGGGAAAGCTTTTAGGCGAGGCACATAGCAATTTCCTGCACATAAAATTGCGTGTGCGGGTTACTGCGCAATCTCACTGCGCAGGTTGCAAAAAGATATGTATGGTTTATAAAACTTAATAAGGGGCCTTGTGAGTGAAAAGAAATCTATATTCTCCTTTTTAGAAGTCAGGAGAGTCAGACTAGCACAGGTTGCGCAGCGTGACCCTATCCTCCTTTCAGTCTTTTATAAATGTTTTTGTGGAAGTAAAGCTTTTACTCAGGCAGAATGGATCTATAATGGTTTCAAAACAATTGACACCATGACGTTAAGCTATATTTTCCGCACCGCGGCATGATTTTGTAGAAAAGATATCAAATTACAGGAAAAATGTGGATGTTTATCTATGTTGAGTGTGGGTCAGTTTAAAACCTGGTATGGAAAAGAATGGAAAGACAGGGACACTCTTCTCCTTTTCATTCCATGGATTTAGGTTGGTACTCTTACGGGAAAGAATTCGTTCCCTCATGGAAGACCAATTCCGTCCTGTTAGCGCGCCATCACAGCCTCTGGGGACATATTGTAGCCGATGGAATGTAGATGATCCCATCCATTCCACTATATTCCATCCCAGGTCTTAAACTATGCCCTACTATATAACATTTACAGCGTAAATTTTTTATTCCTGTCGCTTATAAATCAAAATTATTACCACTATGTAATGAAAAAAATTAAAACTACAATCCTGTTTTAAGCGCAAAAAATATTTTCAACTCAGTTAATGATACTAGATTAACCGTTAATCTAGTATCATTAACTGAGTTGAAAATATTTTTTGCAGTGTCATTGCTGATTTGTGTGTGTGCGAGATAGATAGATATGCTACGTTCATTTGCTTGAAAATTGCCTGAGTCTAGACTAAACTATTATAGTTGACATATAAACAAATACATGTAAACAACAGACATGTATTACAGGTACGCCGTAGATGCGGTATAATCCAGCATCTACAACTAATATTCGGACCAATATTTTGAAATATCTTATTTTCGTCTATTTGAGCCATGAAAATTTTTAACAAAAAAAAAGTTTACAGAGTATTAATCCAATAGATTACCGCACACAAGGAAAATAGTTTAATTATAAAATCCAAACTTGATGTTAAGTATTTGGAGTGTACGTTTCGGTAACAAGCTGGATTGGCAGATTTTACAAATAAATTCACAAAAATACTGAGTATCTTATTGGATAAATTAGTCTGTATTGACCACAGATGTCAATTTCACACTTGAATGATTTGAACACATATTGAGTAACTACATGACAACTGTATCGTCATTCTTTATTTCGGCACCATTAATTAGTTTTAAAATCTATTTAATTTGTTTGCTTTTATAGAAATAATTTATACAGCCAGAAATTAGTTTATTTGCCGTTAAAGAAATTTTTATATCACCCTTGTTTTAAAAGTAAAACAAGCAAACGATATAATTGTTCTTACTTCGCTATTTGAAAAAGTAATGGTCATCTAGTTGATTAGTGCTAGAAACTTTCTTTTAACATAAAAGTCGCTAAATAAAAAACAAACAAAACAAACTAAATGTATAATTGCACATCGTGCATTTGCTAATCTCTGCCATGTACGGTCATAAATACTGCCGGGAGCAATTGTTATATTTATCCAGCTCAATACCTCACTCTTCGTGACACTTCGTGAAAAGGACGGAAAAATTCCGAAGTATCACGACAAGGAAAATAATTTAATACCTTGTATAGAAATAATAAAAACAGACTATTTTGCTTTTATTATTTCAAAATAAAAATTATACCATTGGAAAGGGAGAATATTTCTATACATGAAACTATTTGCACACGACTTCTATCGTTTTCTCTTTTTGAAGAAATAAGTGCGAAAGGGACTTACATGCCCTTAATATTTTCAGTTTTACTATATATTTATTACATTTAGATGGTACCTCTACTTTTTCTAAAAACCGACAATTTTCCTATAAACTTAAAAATTTGTAACTTACACCTTTATAAAGCTTAGGTAACAAGCATTGCAAAACCGTTTGCACAGGCATGATAACTTTAATACGAATCATGATACTGAAGTTAAAACATCATCTTCCATTAACCTTCAATGTAAATTTGCGCGTATACCTGGCCGTTGGTGACGATGAGATTTTCTCCATATGTATGGATTAAATGAACGTCTTCGGATCGTGTCCTAATATGATATCTATATGCGGTAATCAACGGTTCTCAAAATAAGGCAGATACGCAAGACCTGGAAGTACCGTCGCACCGGTTATGTTCAGTTTCCTTCGCTGGGGTTTTAACTGGGTGTGTGACCTCAAACCGTGTATGTCATACTGGAAGCGCACAAGTTCCACGATTTTGCAAATGCTGACGCTTCTGCGGCGATCTGGAGAATTTTGAAGAAGCGCCATGAGCACATTCAAAGCGTCATCCAGTGGACTTGGGGGGGGGGGGGGGAGTATTAGGGAGGGAGGTAGATAAATTACTTTATTTGTTAAAACATTTAACATAGAAAACAATATCAAAATCTGTTTTTCTCAAAAGGCCAAGAAAATGTTTCGGGTAGTGTGAAAAATAGAATAGGTAAGGAAACCGAAACCTTATATATATATTTCATTTAAGCATTAAATATACATCAGTCTCAGGGATAACCAGAAATTAGGTAGCAACTACTAAGGGGCAGGAAGACTGAAGAAATCGAAAGTAATTAGGACAGAGAGAAGCAATAAAGACCACAGACAGCAAGTGTACATGTAAAGTCATGGAAGATAGAGATAGAAAATTGCAGCTCCCCTTTTCCGCCACTTCTGACACTACCATAATTTATGTAGCTGTCTTGATTGTCTTTAACCATATTCACCCTTGTTATATTAACAAACGAAAATGCACAAATGTACGCACACACCCGCTAAGATCGTTCGTCGGTTGCCTGTGAACAAAATTGTCTAGAATAGCCTCGAATCCTAAGCAGGCTGCATATAATAAGATTGAGAAACACATAGAGGAGATTCCATTTTTTCTTTTGTCATATGGTCAACAGAGATAGGTTTTAGCATTTGCTAAATAAACACAATAATTGCTTATCGATTACATAAGACAAATTCCTAACAATATTAACCCCTGCTCCGGTCAGTGTAATAGAACGATTTCCTTGCATAAACATAAATTATACAATGTCAGAGACATACAGGATATAAGATTTTTGCATGGTAAGATCGAACTTTATTATACCGAATGAACATCAAAAGCAGTACTTTCCCGAGTAGCGTAGCAACTAGTGAAAACGAACCGATTTTGGTGTTCATGATGACATAAAACATTTCTGGTAAATTGCAATAATTATGTCTTGAACTAGACCTACTCTGCATCTTACAAAAAACGTTACTGGAACATTCTCCTTTGGCAAAACAAGTGTTTGGTTGAACATAACGATGTCAAAAGGGTATTGTGACGTTAACCTTTGAATTTAGCGCTGTTTCGTTAAATCCTACATTGTAAGAGATTATTGGTGTTGGGTGTCTGTCACAATAATGCTATGTCCAATGTAACCGTAGGTAGATGTTTATAAGACACCGTGGTGAAAGATGCGATCACTCGACGTCATTTCTTTTGTTGAATAGCGGGCGTCATCACTACTAATCCACCTTAAATCTCTCCATATTTTCATATAATAAGAGGGCCACGAAGCCCTGAATCGCTCACCTGAACAATTGGCAAAGTGGCTTTTTCTTATGTCTGAAATTGTCAAAATATGAGTCTTGGGTCAAAGGTCAAAGAATGACCATGTCCTCTTGTACTCATAAATGTTCATGTACTCATTAAGACAACCATATATACAATTTTTAGGCTAAACTTTTCAACACTTTCCATGAAATCTTATGTTCTAGAATTTTCCCATATTTGACCATGCCGCAAAAAAATATCAAGGTAAACCCGATGTCATCATTTGAACAGTCTTGGTAGTACTCTAGTAATCCATGTTACTTACCAAGTTTCAAGGCCATTTGTGAATTGATTCTGGAGAAGAAAAATATTTAAGGTTTAAACCATAAATGTGTATGGCGGCCATGTTGGTCATGTGACCTGGACCTTTTGAACAATTTTTTGTTCTATCAGCCCCTGGAGACTCCTTATGAAATGTGATTACAATTGGCCCCTTGGCTTTTGAGGAAATGGTTGAAAATGTCAAAATATGAGAAATCTGGGTCAAAGGTCAAAGAATGACCTTGACCCTTTTCACTTAAAATTTTTCATGATCTCATTAAGACCACTGTATATACCAATTTTTGGCCAAAAAATTCCCATGAAATCTTTTGTTCTGGCATTTGCCAATATTTGAGGTCAAAGGTCAAGGTCAACCAAAGGTCATAATTTGAACAATCTTGATAGTACAGGAGTACCCAATGCTACATACCAAGTTTCATGGCCATTGGTCAATTGGTTCTGGAGAAAAGGATTTTTAAAGGTTTTTATTATATATGGTCATGGTGGCCATGTTGGTCATGTGACCCCGACAATTTGAAGAAATTTTCATTTCCTCCACCCCTGAAGGCTCTATATAATATTTGGTTACAATTGGCGGGTTGGCTTTTAAGAAGAAGTCTGAAATTGTCAAACTATTCTGAGAATTCATGGTCAGAGGTCAAAGAACGATCTTGACCTCTTGTGCTCATGAATCTTGATTTACTTATTAAGATGAATGTGTTTACCTATTTTTAGGCCTAAATCTTCAAAACTTTCCATGAAATCTTATGTTCTAGTATTTTCCCATATTTGACCTTGCCGTTAAATGGTCAAGGTCAACCCAAGGTCAGCATTTTGAACACTCTTGATAGTATTTTAGTCCCAAATGCTACATACTAAGTTTCAAGGCCATCGGTCAATTGGTTTTGGAGTAGACGATTTTAAAAGGTTTTTAACATATATGGGCTTGGCGGCCATGTTGGTCATGTGACCTGAACCGTTTGAACAAACTTTATTCCCTCAACCCCTTAAGGCTCTATATGAAATTTGGTTACGATTGGCCTAGTGCTTTTTGAGAAGTTTGTTTGAAATTGTCAAAATATGAGAGTTCTGGGTCAAAGGTCAAAGAATGACCTTGACCTCTTCTACTCGTAAACCTTCATGTACTCATTAAAGATGACTGTATATACCAATTTTTACGCCTTAATCTTCAAAACCTTCCTTGAAATATTATGTTGTAGCATTACCCATATTTGGCCTTGCCGTTAAAAGGTCAAGGTCAACCCAAGGTCATAATTTGAACAATCGTGATAGTACTCGAGTACCCAATGCTACATACCAAGTTTCAAGGCCATCGGTCAATTGGTTCTGGAGAAGAAGATTTTTAAAGGTTTTTACCATATATGGGCATGGCGACCATGTTGGTCATGTGACCTGGACTGTATGAATAAATTTTCGTTCCCTCAACCCCTGAAGGGTCTCAATGAAATTTTGTTACAGTTGGACCTGTGGCTGTTGAGAAGATTGTTTGAAATTGTCAAAATATGAGAGTTCTGGGTCAAAGGTCAAAGAATGACCTTGACCTCTTGTACTCATAAATCTTCATGTACTCATTAAGATGACTGTAGATATCGATTTTTAACCCAAAATCTTCAACAGTTTCCAAGATATCTTATGTTCTAGCATTTTCCCATATAAAATCACAAGGAAGCAAATTTGACCTTGACGTAAAAAGGTCTTGGTCAACCCAAGGTAATAATTTGAACACTCTTGGTAGTACTCACGTACCCGGTGCTACATACCAAGTTTCAAGGCCATCGGCCTATTAGTTCTGGAGTAGAAGATCTTTTTAGGTTTTAACCATATATGGGCGTGGCGGCCATGTTGGTCATTTGACCAGGACCGTTTGATCAATTTTTCGTCCTCCCTTCCTCTGGAGGCCACATATGAAATTTGGTAACAATTGGCCCAGCGGTTTCAGAGAAGTCGTTTGAAATTGGCGACGGACAGACGGACGGACGACGGCGGACGACCACGGACGACGGAGCCTTATCATCCTTGGGGGGGGGAGGTGAGGAAAATTTTGGTAATGTACTGGGGGAGGTTGTCGGAAATCAATAAGCCTCGGAGAGGGAGGGGGTCATATAGTCTATTAGGCATATTTGGGGGGGATTTATTCCATCAGACTTCATCTTTAACAATATCTCAGCTTCTGGGGGGCTTCGCCCTCAGACCCCCCCCCCCCCATTACTCATAACATTTCAGGCTATTTTCTTTCAAATACAAAACTTAAAGCCATTATATACGGAGAGGCGAATGAAAGTATACACTATTTGAATGCACATATTTTACTCTTGGTTAAGGCCTGAAATGTTGCCGAAGTTATTGTTACTCAAGGTACATCAGTGTGGTGTAGAAAAATTACTTATTGCAACGCTTGATTAGTGGCACTGAACGTACATGCCGGTTTTGCACTTTCTCCACATGCAGCAAACTGGACGATGCGAGTGTGCTGTAAATCTGTATTTGAAATTTCGGTTGTTTGTCTAAACAAACCACAACGTTTGCGTTTCATTAACATGGTGACAAGGCTCTTTGTGGCAGACAGAAATCATGCACGCATAGGAAAAAAGTAGCCAGAGGCACAAAGAGTGTATACATGTACACGTCATCGCCAATCAGTCGTGACTTTTATTAGTCGTGACTTTTACTCTAAATTAGTGTATTTTCGTATTAAGCTAGCCGCGAATCGCTTTGAGCGGTCAGCCTTTAACGACTTCAGTTTGCGCCAAAAGCATTGTCGTCATGTAAATGAAACGCATACACTGTGGTTCGTTCAGAAAAATACCACTGAAAATGTAATATTGATTTTGTAACATAATCGTATTTTTTAACATCATGCAAGTACAAAAACGGCAAAACAAACATGTACGGAAAGTGTCGCTAGTCAAGCAAGTCATTTAGTAATCTTACGATGCCACATTTTTGTACTTTGAGGAAAAATGCATCTCGTTAAATTTTAGACATGAGCAGTGAATAATAAGAAAAATACCGGCACTTAAAATTGTATCATTTCTTTTGCCTCTACGTGTAAGAATCCTGCTGCCAAAGGGCGCCTTTTCATCAAGCAAATGAAACGTAAAATTTGTGGTTTATTTAGAAAACCATCAGAAATTTCAACTGCAGATCAACATCAAAATCATATTGTCCACTTAGTTGCAAGTGGGAAACGTGCAAAACCCGCATGTACGCATAGTGCCGCTAGTCAAGAGTTTCAGTCAGAAATTTCACTACAGCACATTGATCCACCTTGAGTAAATATAAATCATGTAAAATTTTAAACCTGAGCGATGAAAAATAAGTAAAATATAGGCATTAAAAAGTGTAAAAATTCTTTTGCCTCTGAGAATATTAAAAAAGATCTGTTCATTGATTTGCTAGAAGAAGAGTGTGAAAGTGTCTCTCAAATCAGATCTATAACCCAAAAGTGCTTACTTGCATTAGCTTACGTTCAAGCTGTTTTCTTTTGCGGACTTACACTGACTTGTCATTTCGGCCAAATAACCATTTCTGTACAGAACCAATTTGATGCAAAAACAGTTAGGTCCATACTGCTTCGACCCATAACCACTTGACCCGTAGTAAATTAAAGCCGGGACCAACGCCCGAAACCCGGAACCAAACTCCGCGGCGTTATATTTTGGTGTTTAACATGAATGTATCAAGCTGAAATTTGCACTAAATAGAGAGTATAGATATCTTCATCGGATTGCTGGGGACCGGGGCCTAATTTAAACATCAATAATTTAAGCTAACCGTCGCCAGCTTTTTTGAAAAGCTAATACTTGAACCAAGATTATGTCCCGCCCCTCATCCCCCATATCAGCTACTCTTCGCGCGCGCACACACACACACACACACTCACACACCATAGTACCTATTTTACGTCAGTCCGACCTCAACCAAAAACTGTATTATAACACAAAGAATATTTTCTTATCCTAACAGATTTCTTAGTCATGATCTGTTTAAACTTTGTCTGCATTTCTTGCACTTTCTTCTGCTTACGGCCATCCAGAACTGCTATTGTCATCCAGAGGTCTGCTGTCGAATGTTTTTTAATTATGACTGTTAATAATATTAATTTGGCTTCTTCGGGCGGGCGTCTGGGGGCGCAGCCCGCAGAAGCCAAAGTGGTTTTGCTGATGAAAGGGCACCTGGTGAGCTGATATCACAAACGCAGGCATTAAATTCAATTAGGAACAAAATGAATCAAATGATTCCTTTGAATGTGACGATTCATAACCTTCGCAAAAAGTCACAATAAACATTCTCGAGAATTTTGTAAAATCACTGAAGGTTCAGAGTTGTAAGATTGTATTGTGATCACTATTTTGTCGAAATGCAAAGGATACTATTTAGCTGCTTTACCGTGTTGTCATTTATTGAAGCTATAGAATCGTCTAAGGATTATATATGTATATTGTAACTATTGCTATGTACTGATTCTACTAGTCGTTTTCTTTAAATGTAAAGACAAAATTAGGCAATATAACAGGATATTTACGCTAGTTGCTAAAATGAAACTGGCACTCACTAAAAAGGTCTGAAACAGTTGATAAAATTCAAAGTTCTATGCAGTCAATATCATGCCTAGTTAAGTGAAAGTGACAGACTACTGACGCAAACTTAAAACAGTTTAATTTTCATAATGTCAAACCCTGTATTTCAATATACAATTGATGACAGCTTGCATTGTTGGGTTTATTTGCCTGACATTTAACAATGAGTTTTTTGTTGTTTTTTGTTATTATTAAAAAAAACTAGAACATATCATTGATGTTAATACTTAGCTGTTGTATCATGACTTTCTGTATTTTCCTTTGAAATAGCCCGTCCATTAGCTTTATTAACTGGCATTGTTAGACCTTTCTGAGGTAGGCAGACCTAACCTTTGCAAACATCTTTCTGTTTCAAATGGATGTGTATCATCAAGGGTTTGTGGTGGACGCGGTGGCATTGATTTTGACCTGGTAAATTTTCCATTTTTGGATGGTGTTCCCCTGTCTACCTCTTACGGGGTTGTACATGTACGTAGAGTACATTACATGAGGTTAAACGATATATCGATTTACATATATTATGTTAAAATACCGTAACACAGGTTTACTCCAATATATCAAAAAATAAAAAAAAAACAGTTTCGCCCAAGCAATATCATATTGAGTATTCAAAGACTAAAGGGCAAACAGTGTATATCTAAATGAGGTGGCTCATTGCGAATTCCGCTATTTTCGTTTTTTGGCTCTTAAGATGTTAAAGACAGGCTTCAAGTTATGAGATGCCTTGTGTGCGAGGGCAAAGGCATATCACTGGTTCATCATGCTTTTCTGCAATTTTATCTTGTATTCTGCAACTGTTTCTAAGGGGAACAGCTTTTTTTTTGACTTTCTTGTCTGCATCCCTGGGCAAAATAAACTCATAAAGAAAAGAATTTGATCATAGGAGAGCGCTCTACTCTTTCTGGAATTGAACCCTTTTGAAGAGACAAAAACGAAAATGATAAGAGTTGCTTTCCCTGAAATTGTTTCCAGTCACCTTAAGCGGACAACAACCTTCTTTAGTTTATTAACCTAAAGCAGACGACAGAATTTACGTTTGCAAAGTTTTAAACAATGTATTGTTAAAGCTAATCATATTGAGAATTCAAAGACTAGAAGGCAAACAGTGTAGATCTTGATGAGGCGGCTCGTTATGAGCTGTCTCTTCAGGATCAACGGTGTTTGCAGTTCTGTTTTTTTTCGTCACTGGCGCTTTA
This sequence comes from Ctena decussata, assembly GCA_963989385.1. Classification (NCBI taxonomy): domain Eukaryota; kingdom Metazoa; phylum Mollusca; class Bivalvia; order Lucinida; family Lucinidae; genus Ctena; species Ctena decussata. Next base: position 23,269,973 of record OZ022509.1, read on the forward strand.
AGTATAAAAGCACCAATGAGAAACAAAAATATTAGAACTTGCAAACAGATTTGATCCAGATTTGGTGGCTCATAATGGGTTCATAATGTCTCATCTGGATCTACATTGTGTGCAATTTAGTCTTTGTATTCTCAATATGATATATATATATATAGCTTGGACAAAACATTTTTATTAATTTATTTGGCTTTAAAGGGTAACTAAGAGTAAACAAGCACAGACCAGCAGTACATAGTAAGTTGCATATATTGCAAGACATCATTATCAACCAATTTCACCCTAAACACTGAGACAATTTGTCTAAGTGAACAGAGAAGAATCAGACCAGACTGCTCTTTAAGCAGCCTCATGTGGGTCTACACAATGTCAGTCCATTACGATATTCTGTGGTATGTCATAATGGAATATGGTGTCCAAATATTCAGGGAAATTTGGTAGATTATCAACTTTTTAATGCAATTACCCTATTTACATCCCTATTGCTTAAAGACCCATATTTTTGTCATCAGTAGGCTATATATAATCCTTATCTAATCCAATAAACAGTCTTCTCTGACTAGACCTATGTCCAGTCAACCTATTAGGAGGCTGGAAATGGGGGAAATCAATAACATATACCTTGATTTAATCGCTTAAACCTCAAACTCTGATAAAAAATTTTTTTAAAAAATAGATATATATATATTTATATATTTAAATCTTGAAAAAGTCCACAATACAGGATAATAAATATATCAAATAGAAAGAAGAACATTGTGATTGTGTTAATGCTTTTTCACTTCTTCTGGTGATCTACATGCAGTAGTGAAACCGGTTAAGAAAATAAAGTGACAGAACTTTCAGGCAGATTTCTTCTTTCTATTTGATATATTTATATATATACACATATTCTGATTGTATTTACTCAAGTTTCAGAATCACCTTTATTCCTTTTTGCACTCCGAAATTATTATTAATTTGTTATTAATACAGCCAAAACAGTATGATATTTTTTGAAGAAACATATATTGATATTGGTAAATACACCAATGAAGTTACAGTTTTTTTTTTGTTTTGTTTTGTTTTTGTAAAAACATGTCAACTATTACAACTTCGATGTTTTCAAAGATGTGAAAAATTTATTTCATCAAACTGGTTATCAATGATTTTCAAAACATAGGTTTCACAATCTATGGGATCTATGCAGCAAGCCTTAAAGTAGAAGAGAACAAACTCAGCAATATATTTCAGGCCACTCAAAGGTGTCATAAGAGAAAAAATACAGCAAATGCAAATATGGTAGCAAGCATAAAACAACGGCAACATTTTATGACATTGAAATAATAATCACACTGTAAATAATAAACTGTGGAGTGTCCAATGTAACTGAAATGACGATAAATTTGAAAAGCTCGGTCGCAATAAGTTGGCCGTGTGTATCGTGGTAAATATTATTGTGTATGTTTCTATATATAGGGAGTTTTATTTTTAGAAGTACACAGGTGTTTTCCATGTATGTATACAGAGCTGAGGTGAGGATAAAATGTGCTTACTGCAGACGACACAATGACTTGAACAAAACTGCTGACGATACACTGACTGCTGAGGGCACGCTGACTGCTGAAGACGTTGCTGACAGTTACTGCTTATGAAACAACCCTTGGCAGACACTCTTACAAGATAAATCGTTGTAATATTTGCTAAATAATTATACAAAAAAGTTCATTAAAATGAAATAAAAAGGGAAAAGACAATAAAAAAAGAAATGAAAAAAAATGTAAAGGAGAAAAAATGAATTATATGGCAACAGGACTGAAAGAAAAAGAAAAGAATGCATATTGAACATACAAAAATAATAAATATATAAAAAGAAAAGACAGGAAAAAAGAATATGATATGAAAATATAATTAAAAACAAATAAAAAAACAAAGCAAAAAAATCCCGATGACCCGGATTCGAACTCATAGTATACACGACTCTAGAAAAGAATTATTGTCCGTCTTCGACCTGACCACTCGGCCACCAAGCACTTTGAATTCACGGGTCACAAGACAGATATTATTATTCTTTACTCTTTCAAATATAAGTACACTCGGTATCGTCAAACGCTTCTAATTAAAAACTTGTCTATATTTAGGAACTGTAAACATAAATAGCTTAATACACAAAGATCACATGGATTGCCAACTTAGCTCGACCAAGCTAAAGTAGCATAATTATTCAATTTATACGTCTAAAATGCTATGAAACAAGAAATAAAGTTCTATCTTTACAACTTGTATTGCCTTTCTTGAGATTATCTTAAAATTCTAAATTCAATTAATCACTTAATATTTCAGCTAATAAATAAATAAATAAAGCACAAATAAAGTAATTTAAAAGTTAATAATATTCAAAATGAAAAATATGTGAGATGGTAAAACGTAAAGTAAGTATACTTGTACGTGATAATACAAGAAAATATTTTAAAAAAGAATATAGAATATATTAATTCATCAAAATTTCTTTCTCTTTTCTTTTAGTTCGATTTTTTATTTATTAATTTTTAATTATTTTTTGGCATTTTCTCCTTTTTATTTTTCATTATTAGATTGCTAATCAGAAAATTATTATATATATTGTTCTGATCTCTTATATTTTCAAGCTTTCACTTAAATCACTCATGAATATACACCACTGGGAACCTCGAAGCTGGCAGCGGTCTCAGCATTTTAATAACTTATGACCCTAATAATGAGTTGATTCAGAGATGCCTCCGATTTTTTTATTACCTGTTATTTAGAAGGATTGGGTCAATTTGATAGAGAAAAATCCACTCCTTAAAGTACAAGGTGCTTAAATTCTTAACAACACTTAAAAATAGGATTAGAAATTCTCTTGCCCAAGGATACATGTATTGACAGATGCCCTATTAAATTCAAATTAAAATATTTGATTGTGTTGTTGTGTGAACCGTTAGTAGATACATATATACCAACAGGGAAGTCTCGGATCAGCCTGCACAGTCTGACATAAACCATCTATTAATCCTTGAAAATCTAAAAAGGTGCAGACTGACCACTTTGTATGTGCTGATTTAAATTTCAAATAGCATATTCTTCAGATATGGCTATAATTCCATGTTTTTCCCACCACCTTTACAAAGGGGAACAATGGTGGCATCCTGTTTGTTGATTCCCTGAATAAAGAAGCCCGGCCCTTTCAGAATAAGGTAAAGACAGTGTGGCTATTAGAGGAGCAAATTCTTTTCTTTTAAGTGTTGTTCCCTAGTAAGCAGGGAGGAAATGAATAAAATGGCTAGGTTGCTTGTCCTGAAAGTGTATCCATTTACCTTGAGGTCCTGTTCCATGAATTTGAAATGTTGATATAGTTTTAAATACAGATTTGTCATGTCAAAGTTTGTTGAATAAAAGTGATGGGAAAATACCTTACGCAATTTGCATACTTTACTTCTACCACTGGTCTGTGCATTTACTCAGACTGATCAAAATTGTCACTTGTCTCATTTTAGGATTCATTGACTGTGCATATGAACAGGAAAGACTCATGAGACTGCACAGATATGCAGGCTGTTCTGAGTCTTCAGTATACGGTTTCTTTCATGCACACGCCATATTTTTATCACAGCTGCCAAGTCATGATTTTCTTAGGCTAGCTGATAAAGCGATGTTAATCACCGTAATTAAAAATACTTTCTAAAACATCGGTAATTAAAAATAATATCCAAACCATTTATAATAGTTTCAGGAAAACGCCTGGTTGTTTTGAGAAATAAAGATTATAGCATTTGAACAGGCGACCTCCTGCAACTCTTATCACTAGACCATGCACCTTTCTCATGTATAAGTACAGTAAAGCAAATCTATTGCTAAAACCCTTTATATACGGTAAATTTACATTAACACGTTTTTTTTCTTATTACAGAATTACAGAATTAACCCTTAAAGCTAAGTGGAATCTTTTTCTGAGTTTGGACCAGTCCAATTTCTATGATTCTGATTTGTCAAACTGTGGTATTTAATGTAAATAGTCTATGCCCTGATCAGACGCTACCTTCTGTCACATGTATCTGGATCGACGCTTTTTGTCATAGCATAAGCATTATGAAACAGATTGCAACATAGTGTCTTTACCATGTAATGTAAATACTGTCTACATGGTTGAGTTATATCAACAATTGTGTGCCTGCTGTTGGTTGGTTGATTTGATGCTTAACGTCCACGGTAAACAAACTAAGGTCATGTCGGGACGGTATGTGTGCCTGCTGTAAACCATGGATAAAACCCGTCACCACAGCATTTGTTTTGAGAAAATCTCGGAGAGGACCTATTACTGATATACAAATTATGCATCATTATAAAGTTCAAGAAGTAAAAAAATTATATTTATAACAGAAAAAAATGTCACATTTGATATGAAAACGGGTTTATATTTGTTCAAATGTGAAAAAAACACGTTTCCAACTGTATTTCCAGTACTGGTAAACGAGATGCATACCAGTCGCCTTTGTTAATCTCGGGATACCTCAAGACGATAAAATGTTTTAATAAAATTTATATAACTTTAAAGGAAATATAATTTTATTTCTGATGGTACGTGCTCGCGGTGTTTGTAAAAAATGCTGTTTAAGGGAAAATTCAAAACAAACCAGACAAAAAAACAAAAAACTCTGCAAGCCAAAAAAAGAACAGAGGTAATAAAGTAAACCGGCTGTGGATAAAGGTTGACAAAATCAGACAAGTTCTCTGTTTGGTGCGATGCAGTTTATGCAGTTTTCGTAAATGTGAAGAGAAACGTGAAGAAATGAAGTCTCAAACCGAAATAAGTTTTCCAATCTATATGACAGAGTCATTCATTATCCAACTAACTTAAGACATGCATTAATCGTAGCCCAAACGTATCAAAAGACTTTCTATGTTGTGAAGGATGTGATTTCTTAACAAATGAAAACAAATTCGAGTGATACTTATCCAGATAAGCCTGCTCAGAGGGTCTCAGGATTAATAATATGCGTATATTTTAATAGAAACTACGCGAGCTGATAATGGTGCGGTGTTTCATATACGCTTAACATGCGGTTAAAGACAGGTTCTGTCACAACACGGTTCATAATACATGTATGCCAACTTGAAGTTGCATAAACGACTGCGCGTATCTGTAACAGCTTGCACATATTGTCAATCTGGGGCATAAAAGCTCGGCATGTAGAGTTTAAGGTGGATGAGTACACTTCCAAGGAAACACCTCTGCCGTTTTCATTTTGTCTCTTTCTTTGTATTAAAATATTGCACCTAGCCCATTTTGTTGACGCTTTGAGGAAAGACTTTGCTATTTAATTAATTCTTTTGGAATGAAGGCATATAAAAGTCCAAACAACTGAATCCCGTCATAAAAATGGCGGGAAATGTGGATAATAAATGAGTAAGCATTCTGGTTTAGGCTATAGTGACAGCTTGAAGTCTTTCAAGTCGATTACAGTCTTTAAAAATTGTAAATATGTTTCTCCCGGTTTCACAGATGTTGACGAATGCCATCTTGCCTGTGCAAGGTTTATTGGTAGTTTAACAATTACGTGTAGGCCATGACACCGTATGACTTATGTTGTAAATGACTGATAAGGTGTAACGGAATTACTTAAAGGAAACAACTCAGCCATCTATTCCTCTTCCCCCCCCCCACCCCCTCCCATCCACACACGCGCACACTACCTCCAATCTGTGTTGAAAAGGTAAAAAACTTCAGTGATGATTCAAATGAGACGGGTCATGATGCGCCTTCTCATCGTTTGCAAGTGCAACAGCTCTGTGTCTGACACTGTTACGGCTTGAAATGCAGCACCAGTTAATCGCAAAGATCTGATTTGTTTTTTATAGACTTGACCATACTAGCTTAGCAATTTTAGGTCTGTATTTACTTTCAAAGAACGAGCGTTGAGGCGTTTAAACGGCATTTACAACAATTCTGGGCGGAGCCATTTATGATAATGAGATAAATGTAAATGATTTGATTGTGGAAGGCCGTTTGGACAAATATTTGCAAAAAAGCACTGATTGCTAAATGTTTGACTTTGCTAAAGTTATGGTCGATCAAAGAGTTATACAGTGAACATGGGGGGGGGGGGGGGGGGTGGAGTGTTGGGTGCTGTCGTCTGAATGATATTAGAAAAAAAAATCCCGAAACTGCGTGACTCTGTATAATGAGTGTTTAAATCAATTAATCAAATTTACTATAAAGGTTTCAAAAATTTCTTGGATCGAGACCTTTTTAATCCACCCTGGTAGTGAAACATTTTGACAGTAAAAGTTTTGTCTTTGCCTTAATAGTTAAGTTAGTCGATTCTATTGATATGTGTGTCATAGCTTTCTTGTTCACAAAGGCTTAGCTTTGAAAGGGTATTACATCAGGAGGAGCAACTCATCTGAGAAAATTCAATACTTTCCTCTTCAAATTGGAAAGGGAACACACAGACCCGGCGCCAGGAATGTGCAACCATAGATCACTCCATTAAGCCTCCTGGGATACACAAAAACACATCTATCATCTCTGCTCCCCCCACCCACCCACCCCACCACCCCCAACCTCTCTAAAAAATTAAAAACAAAGTCAGAACAAACATTGTTGATTGAGATTATATAGGTCACGATGAGCCGTCTCATCTGGATCTGCACTGTTTGGAAGTGCAATATTTCTGTGTTTGGCGCAGTTACAGTTGATTATTTGCAAAGACAAACGCTTAGCTCCGCCTTTGTTATGCATAATGTAAGTTTTGGACAACCGTTCAGCTCCGCCTTCCACTTAAAGAAACTAATGATACTAAAGTGAATTGCGGTTTCTTTGTACAGTGACCCGCCTGTTACCTTTGACGCAACATCTTGACCTGATTGTCTTGTTATGAACAGATGACAGATTCGGCATCGAGAAGCTGCTACTTGCACGGTTGTACTTAGATTTTGATCAGTTTCTCATAAAGCGTACAGTAATTGTCCAAAATATTTTAACATATAATTATTTTCTAAAAAATCTCAAAAGAGTAGAAGGCTAAGGCTAAGTAGTAAGGCGAAGAACAAAAATTATCCAATGCTAGTTCTTCTTATACAATGACAAACTCAAATCCCACACATTTGCATAAAATTTGATTCTGGCGTCAATTTTGAATGATCCTGATTTCGTACCCAAGTGAAGAGAAAAAAGTGGGCCCTTGTTTCAGTTTCTTGTGTGCCTTCCAGAGTATATCAAGCTCCGAAAAGCAGTTATTTGCTTTGAAATAAGTAGTTCCTCTGAATTATGGATTTTGTTCATAGATATAAATCGAAGTTCTAGTCCAATCAAATGACTACAAAATAATGGATATAACTAAAATTAATTATTGAAAGTTCTTTCGTGTTTGGTTAACGTCCATTATTGAAGCTGTAGTGTTTATAAATTTGATGTTACTTTGCATATATGCTATTCTTCGTTTATGCGGAGGAAATAAGGATATACATACATGACTATTATTATTATCTATTATTATTAATATTATTATTATTATCATTTATACAGAACGGTGAAAATATCGGATCTATCAATAAGATTTAATTCAAATAAGAAAATATGCTTTTGCTTGCGAATATTGGGGTGCATTATATGAGTAGGTATAAAACTACGTTTTTCCCCAATTATGCCCGCTAAATTGGCTAAGCTAGACGAAATGGATGCAAATGGTTATTGGCTATCATATCGAGATTTCCTCATCATCGCATATTAGTCTTATCAATGAATCTTAGCCCAACCGTCATGACGTTTCAGTCTTGAAAATACGTGTAATCGCTGTGGCCTTAGCCAATTTGAGTACTGGGAAATATACATGTAATATAATTTTTCGTAAAGTAGTGAATTTCAGCAAAATACTTGTCTTGTTGCAACAATAAGTAATAAGTAAATAAAGTTTCAATAAAAACGAAATTACAAAATGGTTTAAATGTTATGACAAATTCAAGAGAAGGTGAGGGTCTCCAAATTAGAGGAGGACGGATTCTCTTTTTATATTTTTTAAACGTTTCTGATGTGAGTATCAAAGAGTAGGGGACAGCATTATTATTGATTAACGAAGGAAAGTTTGTTGGCGTTTTTTTTCAGTGCAAGATTGAATCTCTTTCACTCAAGAACTCCAAAAGCGGTACTTCACACGCGGCTATGCCCAACAGGTAAACATTGCTTTTGATGTTCATCGGTGAAATATTATACAAAAATCAAATATCCTCTATATAACTCTTATGCTTATTAACTTTATATAAGAACAAACCTGTGTATGTAAATAGTTCAGAGTCTGACCCGTGTTTACGTTTGAATTTATTTGCGCCCCGTAATTAGGAAACCCTGCTTGTTGCATATGCGAACGAAAAAGACGCAGATCAGATCCATGCAGTCTGGTCAGGGCCTTAGTCATCCGCTGCCTAGCTAGTATGCGAGGGGCGTTCGGAAAGTTTTTCAAGTCGCGTAATATCTTGGTAACCACAATAAAGACAGAACTTCTGATACCAAAAATTCATAAATCTATGACATGCCTGGACAAATTTGCAAACATAATCTATTGTGCTTGAAGGACACATTTTTTTTAATTATCGAAGGAGGTTTATCTTATGGACATTACAGACTTTTACGTTAAAAGGTCACACTTTATATATGAGCTGTCTTTGATTGTTTTCATTATTGCCAGCTTAAGACAATCCCCAGGCAATTTAGCCCTGTAAAAATCATAGTAATATATATGTGGTCTAGGTTCATATTGTCCTATTCGCATTTTTGTGGTGCTCCCTTTCTACTAAAGTTTTAATGATTTTGGAACGAAAAATGTCTTAGCATACGAAATCTTATTAGCAAGAGCCTTTGCACTGGCCAGTTGAAACCTGTCACAAAAATAAAGTTAGTGCAAAAACTCTTTTGAAAATGACCATGACGTCGATTTCAGTGACGTCATAAGAACTGCACCTGCTTTGAAAGAAATGAATCTATAACAGCTGCCATCCTACTAACTTTTAAATGGATATTTTAGGTAAGGTAAAACGGTAAAGGTATCCCATAGCCTGATAGCCGTAGGGGCAGTGGGGGTTATAACCCCACTGTATCTCCACTGGGCATCTCTCTCCTTTCGCTGCATTATTCTTCCCAGATTCGAAAAAGGTACCCACGTAATGCTGGCTTGACACAGAGTTTTCCAGTCGCCGGAGAGCGACGATGAGCCGCGAACTCACGACCCCTCCGGTGACTTTCTGCACAATAGCCGAGCCACTCTAACCACTCGACTTCGGCGCTTCTCTCTATTTTAGGTAATGGTGGACAAACAGTTGAGAAAGATATACTTTGTAAACACACACAAAGACACAGACAAAATGCTGAACAGTATTTTTGTTTTTCGTTGCCTAGATAGTATGATTTCTCCAGTTCTTTTTGGTTTAATCAATTACCATATTCTGCGGCTGCACAGACTGATTTCGCGACACGGCTTATAAAGCACCGACTCTGGGGATGGGAGATGAGGGAATGCATACAAACAAAATCTAAAAAGACTATCTTGAGGATTTTGTTTCTGTTATCATTTACAATAGCACTTAAATCTTTGTATCATTTTTATATGGAACAGAAGTGGTTTCAAGAATAAAATTTAATTACTGATTTTTCTCGGCCCTATAAATTGCAACTGGTGCTCTCACGTTTTCTGGTGATTGAAATGTCAGAATAATTGCGTTCCTCAAATCTTCATATAGTCCATCCTTTTGTAAAGTGCGATGACTCAGAAATACAAAATTCATTCATTCAAAACGTAATGGCGATCTCAAAATTGTGTCTTTTTTGTGGATCGCACATCTAAACCTTTAAAGAAGGATGGAATTACTAAATGTACATTATAACAATTAATACAGTTTTGTGTGACAAACAAAATGCTACTTACATATGCGGGATGACATTATCCGATCGACCCACACTTACTCTCCTTCGTTGCCTCGAAAAGCTATTTATATAGTCTGTTAACAGGCTAAATAGGGGCGGGAATCGGATTACCCAATAAGACCATGCAGTTTAATTGCAAAATAACAAAGAAAAATGCATAGCTGAGCACGCAATCGTCCAAACACACACACTTAAGAAAACAAGAGGACAAGTTACACATTGTCCAAATCCATAGTTGATACTTTAAGATTCACAATTTCAAAAGATTGTATTAGGCATCAACATTTCCTACTGAACCATACATATACCGCAACCCGGATTCGGCCCAATTTTGTACGACTTCGTAGTGTAGGACAGTTATTGCTACACTTCTAACGTAAATCTTCGGGATACACTGACTTAAGTCTCAAGAGCATGGTTCGCCGAGCAAGCAACTGACTGCCAAAATGACTTTTTTGGTCCAAGTCCATAGAATGACTGATATATCTGCACGCCATGTGAGAGATATTCCTCATGACACGCTAATTAGAACTCTTACTCTTGCTTTAGTGCTTTTACAATGCATCAGTTAGGAGAATTTTGTCACTCATGGCTCCAGATTTTCACTATTTAATTAGTGACCTCCTAAAACCCCTACATTTTTTTAAATACTGAACTACACTTTCAATTAAAAAAGGTTGTGATAATCACTGAATTGTTCTGAGTATAAAACGCTGCATTAAATGCTTAAAATATAACAAATCTACTCAAAACTTAGTAGATGCTTTCTTTAAGTCGTTTTACGCAATTAAATATGCAAAATTTGCTGCACAAAAAAGGAGGAGAAAAAAAAGCGGAAACAAAGAAGAAAAGAGGAACATCTTTATTGAAAATGCATTTAGGTACCAAGGTACTTCAATGAATTGTGAGTAAGGTCCTACCAATCATTTTCCCAAATCTGTGAAATATTATCAGATAAAACTGATAAAAAAGTAGCCTGTGTCCAAATCATAGACTAGGCTACGGCAGTTACACAGGGCAGTCTACTTTTTCAAGGTTGAAATATTTCACTTTAACGCCTGTCTGGTCACAGTTAAGTATTGTGTCATATTTAATGGGTGCATCCATTTATTGTTAGAGACCTTGTTGTCGAGGAGTTGGAGGGACTCGATTATAGTATGGTGCGATTCGATAGACTGACGGATGGATGACTTGCGATTTTACTTTCTTTTTAACAGTATTTCAGTCATATCAGGAGGATGGGTGGGTGGTAATGAAAGGCTGTGTGCAATGGAATCCCGTTTACGATTGAGGGGTTCGAAACAGGGACCACTAGAGCAGCATGCCAGCACTGAGCTACTGGGGCTCCTTTGCAGGTTCGAACCCAGGTTGGGCCAGCCGGCGACTGAAAAACTCACTCTGTCAGTCAGGCTGCACATAGCTATTTTTTTCGAATCAGAGGAGAATAAGGCAGAGAACGGAGAGGGATGGGCTCGCACCGACCCCCCCCCCCCCCCTTTTCCCCACCCCCCACCCATACACCACCACCACCACTCACCCCAACTCACAAACGAACATATTCATGCATCTGCTGCAAGTACAGCAAGTTAGTGCCGTACCTTAAAGGTCCCATTGCTCTGATCGTATGAAATACTTTATTATGAGGCACCGCTGCGAGCTTCTCATCATAGTTTTGTCATTGTAAATGACCGTAATCACCCAACTTCACACAGATAAAACATTTTAAAATTTTATTTCAAAAAAGGTTTGACAAATCAGTAGGGCAATTTAAGTTGGCCTACTTTCGATATCTTAACCTTTAATTTAATGGTCAAAATACAATGTACAAGCGTGAGACCACTTTTGCTTAGATTTTATCGCCCGACGGTGAACCAGAAAAGAAAACATGTATTTCTCGCTTTTCAAAAACATGTTCCCCCTACTTTTTGCCAGCTATATTGCTCAGTATGTACGTTATATTTTATCACCAAACGTGAATGTTGAAGCACTTTAAATGTGTTTTTTTATGTATTAATACTGTAAATTATTATTATATTTTTGATAATTACAAAATTTGAATACGAGTATGTGCATTTGCAGATAGGCAGTTACGCCCTTTATAACTGAATTCAAGACAGACTAAATAATCTGAAATAAAAAGAAAACAAAAAAAAAAAAGAAAAAAAAAGATAAAGAAACGTCAGTAATCGTTTTCAGTGGTTAATGTATTTTCAGTGAAACTAGCCTTTCGACTAACGAATGAACGTACCATGTAAATTAATGATATGAAAGTGTCCCTTCTCTTTTGACAGGGGAGACCCGGTAGCTCTGTGTGTTAAGCCCAATAATCCGTCCAGTTTTAGACAGAGATTTACAGACACTGTCACACCGTAGATGTGTTATATATTTGAATAAAGTCGGCTACCAGTACATGTACAGTACATCAGCGCAGTATGTTCTGGACCTTCACAACACGCTACACTGTGTAACACAGATCTGCAGTGTGTATGGGCAAACAGCTAAGATTCGTATCGAAAACTTTCGATTTAAATGAGTATCTTCATAGATAGCCTCCTTTGAGACAGATTTTATTCTTCCAAAAAATGGTACATGTCGAAACGTCTCCCAAAGTGGGAGACCCACTCACCCACATATCTCCAAATAGTCCCGCATCTGCTGCAAGCACAGCCGGCCCTCGCCCTACTATTGTCCAAATTACCAGGATAGTTTGACGACATAAGAGTATGATACTCAACATATACAAAGCTTTCATTTTTATATATAACTGAATAGATTGTAAATACTCACTTTAATATTCGCAAGGTCCCTCATGAAGTGAGATTACCTTATGTTTATAAATGGAAAATCATGTTTGATCCCTCTTATGAATAATAAATTATAAAACTGAGTTCCCTTACACATTTGTAAGAAGGTAGATGGACCATTCTTAGTGTCGGCTAATGAAGCCTCATCAGTGACCCTGTAATGCTTCTGCTTTGAAACTCAAAGAAAAACAGGCTGAAAATTAGTGAATTTCAAATAGGCAGTCAATTCAAAGACTGATAAATACCAAAATGTGGTCTTAACAGATAAAACATAGTCTAGAATATCGGTCAAAAACATTACTTAAATTCCGATTTCTTAGAATATGTTCGTTGATCTCAAAGAACCAGAAACGAAATATTAAACTGCACCACGGTTAATGTATGGAGAGACCTTTTAATGCCGGCAAACGGCACAACACCAGCTGCATTTAAAGCAAATCATATACAAAAATGAGCATCTTTAAAAGCACACTCGTAAGAAAGTAAATGAGCCATATACTTTGAAGTTTCGGCTAGCGATCGGACAGACATTCTATCAAATACATATTGGTAAAGGCTCAGGTTTGTTTATTACAATATGAAATGCTGATGCATCCTAAATATGTATTTTTAACGTGCAAAACAGGGGAAATGAAACGTGCAGTTTCACTGGTTCAATTGTAATTTAAGCAGATCATTAAGGCATTGATACCCTTTAACCTCCATTTCCCGTTGCATTGGTCCTATATATTTCACTAAATTAAAACGCTTATTCAATTTAATGTCTACATTTTTGTACCTCAAGCAAAATTGGAGCGCCAAAAACAATCGCTGTCTGCAACAAAAATCAAATATGAGCGATGACAGGTGCTGTGTTACAAAAGCCGCTTGTCATATGTGTATGATATAATGTTTCCAATTATTAATGAACAGATAGCAATTCTACTTCTGATACGCCGACTGTCTAGTGATGGGGAAAAACTTGGGCGTTCGGCTGGTAAATACCCTGTGAAACCACCGGAACGCGGTATGTGACAGTCAACAATTAACTCTTTTTTCACCAGATCGATATTTTTTGATAGAGCCGCCAGCGTCATTCGAACCTGCGCGGCAGAGGTATCTAGCTAGTCAGTAGCCAAACGCGCTACCGACTGTACCTAGAAATGCTTAGAGTTTATTGCCCGTGATATGGGAGAGTCTTTCGAATGAAGGCAGTTTCCAGCTTAATTCATTATATCTAAACTTGCCATTGACTTTCCTTTGACGAAGCCGGGCCGGGTAGCGCAATCGGTAGGGCACCTGACTCGTAAGTCAGAGGTCCTGGGTTCGAATCCCGGTCTGGCCACATACTTTCGTGATTCAAGAAGGGCAGTTGTCAGTTACTGGCGAAAGTATGTACACTTAGTACTGGTTAACCGCTTAGGAGGTCTAAGCCTGCCCAGGAATAGTGTGGTTAGGTTAACTGACCGTCCCGACATGACCTTAGTTGTTTACCGTGGACGTTAAGCATCAAATCAACCAACCAACCAACCAAATCCTTAGACGAAACCTTTTAGACCAACTGGCTATATACATCGATGACGGTCAGTTGACTGCGCAACGTTGTCGTTAAGCGACGGCTCAAGTACACAGACGTCTTGATTGGTCAATGATTAACGTCAAGTCATGATGACGGCTGTTCAACGTTATTGCTGAACGTTAATAAACGACACTATGACCTATGCACCAAACAAAGTCAGATCAGCCTGGGCAGCCACGTGCCTAGTCGGATCATTTTTGTTGTGCGCTCAATGGGTATTTTGAGACGTTACTGTTTCTTAATGCGGACAAGTGAGTGAGTGAGTGAACTCGGGTTTTAACGTCCCACCAACAACGAGGTCATATGGAGACGGGCCCTCGACTTGAAGTCTCATCCGAAAGACCGGATAAGCGGGGTATCGATCTTGCGTCCCCTGGATTGGTAGTCCGGAGTGTTATCCACTACACTACAGCCGCTCCTAAGGAAAAGTGATTATGCAGGGTGGATGCCCATGCTGCTTTGAGTGTTCTCTGTACGCACAGGTCACTCTGTCACGCGGTGGACCATTTTTATTCTGCTAGTTGAGCCTGTCCATGATAAAACAACAAAATGACCTTTGAAGCTTGGGCATCCGCCCAGTCTGACCAGAATCTTCGCTATTTGCACGAAGAAGCATTGGGATTAAGCCCACAGTGAAGACTCCGATCAGTCTGGATCATGTCTATTCTGATTTGAATCTTTGCTTGGCAAAAATGTCATTCTGTTGGTTTTGTTATACCGTATCGTATATGAAAATGTTCCATTGTCATAATTTAATTGTATAGGACCTCTGACAGTATCAATGTATATTTGCCTAGTTTTCGAAAAATTATTGCACCTTCCTCAGGCAGCAAAAGTTGAAATATCTGGCAATTCTATGTAAACTGATGTACTATAAAGATGTTTTTACAGTAATTTTGAAAAATTAGCATTCCTCTAGACAAACTTAAACCTTATTTATCAAGAGGGGTACGTGAAATTTCAGTTCTTGAAAATAAGTCCATTTTTTTTCAATTATATCGAAATTTTAATTGATAACTATGCTAAAATAGACGTAGACACTCATCTTGCTGATATGATGTAATATTTTTTCAATAATAATGACTAAGCCTATTTTTAGATATAAAGGGAATAAGTACCCCACCCACTTTTTCAGTTTTTCAGCGGTAGACTATCTCCCCCCTCCCCCCCCCCCCCTGTGCCTCAGCAAGTCACATATAATGTATATTATGATAGTACACACATACATGATGCAAAGTGGCTAGTTGAGGCACGGGGCTGGGGGAGTATCTTTCAAAAAACTTTTCCTGTTTTCATTACGTTTAATTATAAAATTTGGCTTTTTTCAGCAAAAATTGCAGTCCATGTGCTAAAAATCAGAAATTAAATTCATAGTCAGTTAGGTGAGGCAAATTAACATTACAACTGTCAGAGGTCCTTAAGGAGGCTTAATTCCACGCAAACGTTTCGTTTGCATAGGCTTAACCAATGTTACAATGTGAGCCATGCCTGCTAGCTTGGTCGCATGTGCGTTAGACCTTATATTCAAAATTATTTTACTCATTTTGAGCAGTCAGTCATTCTATTCTATTCTGTTCTATCCGTTAACTTTACTAGGTCGTTGGGTCACCACAGATGACTTCAAAACAATCCCTTTCCGCCTTGTCCTGTCTTCAGCTACCCTAGTTGAGCTGGCAAAATCCATTCCTGTCCACTCCTTGATATTGTCTTCCCACCTCTTCTCTTCTGTCTACTTCTTCTTTTGCCTTTCACTGTGCCCTGAAGAACTGTCTTTGCTAAACCAGAAGACATTGAGACGTGGCCAAACCACCTTAGTTTCCGTTTCTTGACCAGCGTCAGGAGTTCATCATATTCTCCAATGGCTGCTTGGATCTTCCTGCGAACCTCTTCATTGGTGATATGGTCCTTGTACGAAATGTTCAGTAACCTTCGGTAGCATCTCATCTCAAAGGCCTGCGTTCTTTTCTCTAACTCTGCCGTCAAGGTCCAAGATTCACAGGCATACGGAAATATGGAAATGACAAGGAAGTGCATAAGTTTCACCTTTGATCCAAGAGATATGATGCTATCTCTCCAATTTGGTTTCAGCTTGGTAAGAGCTGAAGTGGCTTGTGCAATCCTTGAGAAAACCTCTTGTTTCAAGCCATCAGCTGAGACAACTGCTCCAAGGTATTTGAAGCTGCTTACGGTACCCAGCGTCTAGCCTTTTACCTTGATCTCCCTCTGGATGCCATATGCGCAGTTCGTCATCAGTTAGGTATTCTCAGTTCTGATCAGATTGGTAATATTTCTGCCGCCTATGCTAACCTTTCCGTCATGTTCTTCCAGAGCATCAGACATGATCCGTTCGAGAAAAATGTTGAAGAGGGTGGGTGACAGAAGATATTCTTGTGTTACTCCAATTGTTGTTCTGAACCATTCTCCTGTGCTGCCATTTATCAGGACTGCACTTGTAGCCTTGTCGTATAGCTGCTCAATGGTGCGAACTAGATTTGCACTGATATTGTACTTCCGCATGGTGGCCCATAAGGCTCATGCCATACCCTGTCAAAGGCTTTCTTGAAATCAATGATGACATGGTACTGATTCTGCTGTTGTTGGAGATACTTTTCACACAGGATTCTAAGGTTGAAGATCTGTTCTGTGGTGCTCCTTCCTGCTCGGAACCCAGCCTGTTCCTCAGCAATTATCTCTTCGGGTTGTGGTTTAAGCCTGTTCAAGATTACTACTGCAATCTCAACTTCCTCACGAAGGATGGGTTGTTGATCTTCTTCTGGGGGCTGATTGCAGTCCAGAACTGCATTGTCACCGTAAGTCTCATGGTTGTATAGTTCTGAGAAATATTCTGTCCATCGGCTGAGAATCTCTTGTTCTTCTGTAAGGCCTTTCCAAGACTTGTCTTGGATAGTTGTAGATCTACCCTGTTTCTCTGAAGTTAGATCCTTCGCCAGCTGGTATGCTTTCTTACTGTTGTTTTTGTTCAAGCAAGTTTCAATCTCCTCGCACTGACTAGCTACCAGTCCTCCTTCGCTTTCTTCGCTGCCTTTTGAATCCTCTTGTTTGCTTCCCTGTATTCTTCTGCTCCTCCTGCTTCATACCTCTTCTTCTTCAAATTTCTCCTCTCATCACAGAGGTCGAGAACATCTCTGGTGACTCAGGGCTTTTTCCTGCGACGTTCCTTCCCAAGTATTTCACTGGCTGCCTCAGTCATTACTTTATTGGAGGTGGTAATCATGGTGTCTATGTCCATGTCATCATCCCTCAGACCAATGAGTGGTTCAAATTTCCCACCTATAACCTTTTAGACCTTGAGCTGACCATAGACCCCCCTCCCCCACCAGGGGGAGTTTTGTACCCTATAATTTTCTGAAACTACACTATATAAGAAACAAAATGACACATGTTAGCCCTCTGTACGTTGGGGCGTTAACGTATGACGTCAACGTCAATTACACTACCCAAATTTACATATTTACGCTATAATAGAAGATAAGCATTGTTATACACTTGTTAGTATTCGCCCTAAATAATGTTGGGTTCTGTCTGCTAGTGCATAAATCGCTGTTTCAAAGTAATTGACATTGTCAAGGATAAGTTACAAACCCATATAACGTAGTTTACATCGCATTTGACGTTTTTCCCCTTCAATGTCTCAATACATGTAATATAAGGAGCAAATTTTAAGAATTTAAGTGTAGAGAAAAGTTACTGTCATATATATGACTGTTTCAATAGTCTAGTATAATAAAGAAACAAACTAAAGTCTTACAAAACTCGTCAGCAGTCACGATAAATATGTAACGTATATAACCACAACAAAAATACAAGAAAAAAAAAACGAATTAGACTAAATCGCTGAATTGGTGGACTGAAGTTTATACTTCTTTGATTCATAACCAGCTTAGATAAGTTAGGCAGCAGTAAGCAGTGGATACATTAAATGGGGACAGAAACTATTTTATTTTTGAAGAACTTAACCTACAAAATGACGAGAAAAGCTAAGAAAGCCAACATCAGCTGCATATTATATTTCAATGTTATCTTTAATTTGTCTTAAGTAGATACTGTTTTATATGTAAATATGAAAAAATGTCGATGTTATGTGTCCTCAAACTATGAAAAAACAAAACAAAAGAAAAACAAACTAATAGTGTATATTTGAATAGCAATCTAACAGTAACATTACCTTACATAATTGTAATATGTCGAGGAATAAGATTGGTGAGCCATCTGTTATCAAAATTTTAGTTCCCTGGCGGCATGAATTATTCATTGCTGTAGTATAAGCTTACCCATGGTAGTCAGATGACAAACTTAGCTCTTTGAAATACACAAGAGTTCAACAAGACGCACATAGATTGTTACAGCTAAAGCAGTTCGACTTTGCCTTCAGTTGAGTCTCACTTAAAAGTGACTTCATAAAAATGTTTTTTTTAATTCTATGCGTTAAATGAAGTAAGTATAAGTTGGTATATGCTGCAACTGATTAATATTTAGGTTCTCGTTATGATGGGGATAAAACCAATTTCGCTACCTGTGCTGTTGGCTGAGTCATTCAATTACCCTACATACAAATATGCAACTGTGAATACCAGCCGAGGCAATCAAAAGCAGAGCCAACTATGCCGGCATGCTTTAACACCATTTTTCTATGCTGTCAGTCGAATCGTCAGCCACGAGCCTCTTTGCACAGTAACTGCTTTACATGGGTTAGCAAATATGTGTGGCTCCCGTGATCATAACTTATATGTTAATTTGTGATCTTCGTGATCTGTTTATGCAGCTCCCTGCCATCAAATACATTACAAAATGTTAACAATGTGAACAATTAAGGATTATAGAAAGTGACATACTTTATAATTGTCCAGGAGTTCTATTTTTTCATTATGTTGTTACAAATATTTAACAGGTCAGATGATTTTGCAAACCCCGTGGTTTTATTCCCACTTGTTGTTACTATCAAGGACTAAAGGTGTTACGAAATACAAATTTCAGTCAGACAATTTTCAATAATGTAACAACTAAAATTGGGGCTTTATTCTCTGACAGTATTTAGTTTCTGTGATGTTTTACCTTATGTATGTTATTATTATTTTTGGTTCGGTTTGGGTTGCTGAGTGGCGACCTTTTGGGAACAAGCTGCTCACTCGGTTGGCCATATGTTCTCTGTATCTTGATTATTTGTAATCTTAGTTGTTTCCAACTATGGTTTGAGGGCTGGATTTGGATTTTGTTTCAGTTCTAGGTCTTTGCATACTTTTTACTTTAACATATTTGGACAAGGATGATTTGATAAGAAGTAAGATATCATTAATAAGCAGTTTACAACCATATTTATTGCTATAAAGTAAACAATATGGTAAAACAGGGTCACAGAGCTCAACTGCAATAAGTTATTTAGGTTAGCCCTTCCTTGGCATGTATTGATATCCACTATTTCTATTGTTTGATTATTTGCTCTTCAGATATACTGTATTACTAGTTAAGGATATCGGAAATGAAGAATTCATAAACTCTCAATAAATACGTTGTATACGTTACTTGTTTGGTCATATTTTTTTTTTTTTTTTTTTTTTTGGGGGGGGGGGGGGGGTCTTTTTTCTCTATATTATGCTGCAAAGCATATAACTACAGTGTAGGCAAATACATTCTGAAGAAGAAAAACTAAGATTTGCTCATATATATCTGAACAGCGATGGCCAACATTAATAATATTGAATGTAGTTAGATTCTTTAGGATATGGTTGAATGTAGATAGACTTTAAAGAGCAAGAAACAAAGCATAGAAATATAGATCGTCATAAACATAGCATTTATAGATTGCTACAGTATACTAGTAAACTGCCAGTGTCTCTTTTCTCCCAAACTCCTGGTTGACACATAATTGTTAGTTACATAAATGAACTAAGTAAAGCAATGTATTGACACTACCATTAATTATTTTCAAAAGTTTGTTTCTTAACTGGAACTCAGCAATGTTGTTTCCTCTGGTAACGTAAAATATACGATAGTCTTACAAAGGTAAGTATACGCTGCCAGCAAATATTTACATTAGCATTGATGCAGAACTGTATTTGGCTTAAACCGTCAAACTTCAGGCTTACTGTTCTGCTTTATATTTTTCAGTGTGCACGCAAAGGCTATAACAAACCCTGTCAATATACAAGGTGGAACTCTATTTTGCATTGTTGATTACTGATTATTTTACAGTTTTAGACTGAACACGTCAAAACTGAATGCATATCATTTTATTCGAGCCCTATATGCAAAATCAATGCTGGCTTTAATAGCTGCGGCTTTATCTTTTCTTTTTTTTTTTCTTGCTTTTTTTTTTTTTTCTTGTTTTTTTTTTTTTTTTTTTTTTTTTTTTTAATTTGATTTTTCAGCTGTATATAACAAAATTTCAGGTGTGCTACTGTCTTTAGAACTCAAATGTACAATTTGTAAAAGAAACAAGCTGGGCAATGCCATTATGAAATACTTTTATTTTTGATATAATAACAAAGTAAACAGCAAAACCCGTTTTACATATGCAGAATATGTCAATGCCCTTAACATTACAATTTGAAGTATACTGTGTTTAATCACGTATAAAACACACCTCATGAATCTCTAAAAGTAATAACTGAGAGAAGTGTTGATAGGTCCAATACACAATATATCATAATAACATCAAGACTTATATGTGTTATTTTTTATGTGACAGTGGAAAAAAACTGATTAAAGATATTATAATAAAATATTTTAAATATTAATGTAATTTACGTTACTACTAGTAATAGCTTGTCATAGAAAATAAACCAGAATGCATTTTTCTCTTATATTAGATGATTCTTTTATGAAGAAACTGCTACCAAAGAAAATAGAATGATTGTGTCTTCAAATTATATGATTTTAACAAAAGTAGCCCTAGGTAACGTATATAGTCGATCAATATGGCCGACTAAAATGCATTCAAAATATTGTTGAACTGTTCCTTGCTGTTTAAATAGGCTGGCATATTCAATATTACCTTTTACTGTTGCTTTCAATTCCAACAGTGTAGTTCAAGCACTTGAATTATACGGAAAGTGATAATTGTAATATGGAACATTAATTAGGTGTTACTGTGTTCAACATCCTATTTCTCCCAAAGTATACAAGATAGGACAATAATTTTTGCAGATCTGAAAAGATCAATTAATTGTCTTTAACATAGTAACAAACATTTGGTCTAATAATAAAGGAATAACTTACAAAAAGAAAGTATTTTGGATGGAAATTGCAATTTTAAAGAAGAGTAAAGAAAAACGTCACGTATATTACACCATGTAAGATAAAATGACGTTTCAAACATCATAACTTTTAGCTGTAGGATTGTTCTATTAGACTATATTATAATTTTAAACATAGGAACGTGACTTCTATTTTTTATAATTTTTTATATTTTTTATTTTATGTTAATTATTTTAATGGGTAACGTAATGTAACAGGCTGTTACAGCTAAACGCCCCACTCACCAGAGGGCTAACATGCTGCAAAATACTTCTAAGATGCTGGACTTTGAGAAGAGTATGGTTTGCAAAACTCCCCCTGGAGGGGGGGGGGGGGGGTAAACCATATCTGGCTCATGGCCTATTTAGCCTGGAGAGGGATGGGCAGGCTAAACCCTGCCCTAGAAACATCATGGTTGACACCCTAAACAATACCATAATACCGGATTGGTCGCAGCCCGGGTTAACAATAACCGCTCCTACTGTTGGACACCGGGACGTAGGTGACAAGTATGCAACTGGTGTCACACAGATTCGGAAGTACAGAGGTAGGAAGAACATCTCAATTGGAACCTGGAACGTGAGGACTCTGAGGCCAGTTTGGAAGCTTGAGAAGCTAACACATGCAATGGCCAGTCATTAGGTGGGGTAAAAATGGGTGATCCCAGTGAAAAACACATGAAGACCAGCAAGCAGTACTTGGCTTATTCCACAAGTAACCAAAGTAAAAGATAAGGAATGACCAGGAACAGGTACACAGTCAGAACCTGCCATCAAAACCCAAATGGAATTAGGAATAGACATATTACATATAATATGTACGGTAAACCGAGTGAACAGCTCTTTCCCAGAAGCTACCTTACTTGAACTAAGTATTATCTGCACACAGAAGTGATGACAGCACCAAAACTGACATAAGTAACAAGCAACAGATAGAACCAAAACAGGAGTACCACCTTCGAACGGTCAGGAATAAACTACTGGGGACTTAAATCATTTTGACGGCGCCAACTTAGCGTAAAACCCGCAGTGGTTATATGCGATTTAGAACACCAATGTGTAGCAGCCGTAATAACTCCGCAACAGGGACAGTTGCAGGTTCTGTCCCCTAGCCTGGCAAAAATCAGTTCTAGGATCATAGAGTCATACACTCACACTGGCTGATTCAAGGACAGTCATCAGAATTTTATTATCCACAGAATAAGCACCGAGAACTGGTAAGCAGTTTTAATTTGGAAATATTCAAAGACTTCAAAGAAGCAAGTCTGGGCAACACTAGTGTAGGACCAGATCTGCCATTCCGGTTCCATCAATTAGGCGTATTTCTAGGTTCAGGCGTATTTTTTTTTTCAATCTGGCCAAGCCACATTGTTCAATTTTTAGGAAAAATAATTACAGCAGTTGTACGAATATTTAAGCCACAGTCCCACTGTCACGTATTGAGGACTACGTTTTACTACGTTTTCAAAACGTGGCAAAACGACAGTATACGTTGTAAAACGTAGTAAATACGTATATAGATATAGCTAAATTTGTGGCCTTGTTACGTTTGCTATAGACTGTTTAACTCAAACACGGCATTCTAACGTACGTAGCGTATACCTAGTAAATCTTAGCAAAGCGTAGTAAAACGTGGTCAAAACATACTAAAACGAAACTGAAACATATTTAATACGTACAAAAACGTAACAAGAAAGACCTAGAGGTCCTGTATGCCTCAGTCTCACTACTACGTATTTAGGACTAGGTTTTCTACGTATTTGAAACGTACCAAAACGGAATATGCGTATTAAAACCTAGTGAGTACGTAATCTATACGCATATATACAGCTACATACGTGACCTAGCTACGTTTGAATTAAAAATTCAGTTTGAACGTAGCATTTCGAACTAATTACTTATAGGCGTAATAAAAAAGTATTGAAGCGTACACTGTGAAATATTTCCGTAAGTTTTACGATAGAATACCTGGCAACCAACTGCCAGTCCATATACCGTTAATTTTACGGGAATCTGCCTTTAGAACATATCTTTAAATCTCGATATGGAAGAGTTCTGTTAACAGACCGCATTCGATGGAGTTTACGAGCCAAATATTGTTTGTTGTACTTTCTATGAAGGCCAGTAACTCATAGCCGAAAGCTCCTTTAAGGATTTCATTTGCATAACCTTGGTTTCCCCTTGAGGCATTACCATGATTGTGTGGCATTGTTTCTAGTTTAAAGTAAGGAACATCCAAAAGTGGCTTCCCTGCTCTTATTTGACTATCATGAACAAGATTGTTTAGTGTGTTATTTTGCAACAAATTTATGATACATGAAACCACAAAGTTTCAAGATGTTTAAAACGACCAGAGACATGCTTTACCAACAATTTGACGTTTTTGCGAATTGACAGGGTCGATAATGGGGCTTCCTGAACCTTTTCCTTTATTATTTATTGCAACGTTTTCTAACTTAATGATCACAATAACAACTAATATTTCAATGAGACGTGTAGGTAAGTTAATCAAGTTCTACGCAAACACGATCAGTTATGCCCATCACAATTTAAAATACAATACAATACAAATCATTTATTAGAGTCTCACCTCACAGGAAAGCATAATTTTCATTTAAAACTTTCATAATTGAGCGGCTCTTCATCAGAGTTAGGGTGTGGTTGGGTGGTGCGACGGTGCTGGGTATAACTATCAGTGCCGGGGCGTCTACTGATTTGGATAAAAGTAGGGCAAGAGCCTACTGTGCTTGCAGTAGGTGCGGGTAGGTGTTGTTTGGACATTTTTCTCTCGTTTATCATTTCTCTTTTCTTTCTCCCTCTCTTTGGGAGACGGCCCGATATAGACTGAAATACCCTCTCAAAGGGTCGTTAAACCAATAACAATCAATCAATCAATCAATCAATCAATCAATCATTAATGTTATGTGAGCTATATACATTTCATATATACTCAGAGGCAGTAAAAAGTATACAGTTTTTGATTTTGAATACTAGGTCTCGTGTAAAAGTCCCTGTGGAAATATTAATAATGCCATTTTGGGAAACGTCTAGTTTTGCAAAACACAAGACAAATTGTTTTTCAGTCATCAATAATGGAGTTAAGGTCCTTAATTCAAATTCAGCAGTTCCGATCAAAACTTGTTTTGCACATGACAAATAGCATCTTGCACTTCGCGAATGTCTAGCGCTAATGTGTGTGAATATAACCACATCGTCATTAAATCTGACATTCCCACCAAGCGGCTCCAAGCAGAGTTAGAAATGCTAAACGTCTCAAATTATCTCCATTTGAATTAAAATTATAGGGAATTCAATGTTTCTATATCTTACCTGGTGTTAGAAGTTTTCACTTGAAATTTTCGGAAAATTGTTATTTGGGTTCTTGCCTATTGTCGTCACTTAAATGGAACCTCAGAAACTTGTTTATTTGAAAGACAATTGCAAATGAAGTTTCCATAACAACTGAATGCAAGTTCAATGCACGGTACAAGAAGACGCCGAATCATATTTTCTTCGTTCGAAAATTTGATACTTTACCACGTTCTTCATTTGAGAGTGCGACATGTCCTTACAAGTCGTTAATTCCTTTCTCGATGTAATTCATGAAAATGCATAAAAATAATCTGCAGTGTCCAACGTGTATGTTTAAAGGGGAGCTACTCAAGCAACACTGTAGAGTCAGATCCGTTGTCCGTTTAAACGATATCTTTTCCTTATCATTTGACCGATTTTACTAACAATTGTCGCAATTTATGCACAAATGATTGTAGTTATCAACAGTGCCCACGTTTTATGCAGATATGTGGACATCTGTAGAAAAATCAAGACTGCGTTACTTGTATACTTTTTTTTGCCTTGAGTATACATGTATTTACATACACCATAAAACCTCAAAACAGACAGTTATTGTCCTAAAAAGAAGGGATAATTTTAACAATTCTACCAACAATGACGATGTTCAGAAACACGTATATTGGTAAAAGTCTGCAGAGGAAGTCTGACGATCGTTCAGCTACAAGGCCATTATTCCATTATCTTCATGGACGAAATTGTTTCTTGTTTTTTTAGAACAAAATTTAGCAATCGGGCAATGCTATTCGATAAGACACTCTTTAAACTTTTGAACATTATTATCGGTTGCGGCCCCTTTTGCCGATTGGATGACTGCTAGGATCTACCGTTCTTAATCGCTTGATCATCTCACCACTATGGGCTCGAGCCTGGCTCGGGGCATATGTGAGACAAGCCAGACTCTGCTTGCGGGACGTCAGCTGATTTTTCTCAGGGATCTCCCGTTTTCGTCCCACCTAATGGGTGAAGAGAAATTTTCTTGACATTCTGGGTAAAACCCATGTAAAAAATGAATAAATCAAACGAATGTATATACTAGACCGCTTAAAATGAGCTGTCGCGGAAAAGGGCACTTTTTCCAACTTCAGCACAGATTTTACAATTAATCTATAATTTCTGGCTAAATAATCAATATAATGTCGAAGGTGGATGTCTAGGCTCTCGCATAGCATTGCTTATTTTCTAAGATTTGCTGCTGAAATTGAAGATTTAACTTGCGATGATGACTTGCGATTTTATGTCCTTTTCAGTCATGTCAGGACGATGGGACGGTAACAGTGAAAAGCTGTGTGCAATGGAGCCCCGTTTACGGTAGGAAAGATTCTCGCCTCAAGCGGGGCTCGAGCCCGGACCGCTAGATCAGTAGGCCAGCGCTTAACCCCTATGAAAACTCTTTAATTTTCAATTTTCACTGAGCAGGAGAATTAAGGAGCGACCATTGGATTTTATTGAGTGTTTTGAAAAAAAATTAAATCAGGCAGGGTTTTGCACTAAAACATTTATGGTATGAAGTCCTCTACTTACATGTAAACCGCATATTAGATAAACAATAGAGAAATCATTAAGGTGGGTAACTGGTGATAACTGATGTATAACGTTGCACACGCCTCAAAACAACATATGTTATGGGTATTCATTATATTCTAATAAGTACATGCAACATATGTAATTATGGAGATCTTGGGAAAATATTTCATGAATGATCATCAAACACCTACCCTATCTGTTTATAGCATGCTATCAGGGAGCTCAGTGGAATACAAGATACTAAATGGCCGTTTTCTAAAACTGACCACGGACAGATGAACAATTTTGACAGGGTAGATAATTCACAAATCGGAACAGCAAGAGTTGTCTTTCTTTTTTCCCGGACTGCGTAGCGCAGTCGATAGGGCGTCTGACTTATAAGCCACAGGTCCTTGGTTCGATACCTGGCCACTTTCTTTTATTTCTCCTTCCGCTGATTCAAGAAGGGCAGTTGTTAGATACTGGTGAAAGTAAGTGCACTTAGTACTGGTTAACTGCTTAGGAAGTCTAAACCTACCCAGGAATAGTGTGGTTAGGTTAACTGACCTTACCGCCATGACCATAGCTGTTCACCGTGGACGTTAAACAATGACACAAAACTAACTTCTTTTAGACACATTGTCTCAACAAGATGGACTGCCTATGAAGTTTCATTAATATATATATAGTTTAAGACTTGTGTTTAAAAATGGGAGTGATTGTTTGCCCCGGCTTAGTCACAAAGAAAATTAACCTTTATGCAAGCATATTGTCTAGACCTCACCAGTGTTGATCTGTTAGGGAAATATTGTCTTAATTTTCCAAAGGTTTAAGAGGGGTGGTCGGGTGGTGCAATGGTGCTGCGTGTAACTTTCAGTGCCGGGGCGTCCTACTGATTTGGATAAAGAAGGGCAAGGACTTACTGTGCTTGCAGTGGGTGCGGGTGGAGGTTGTTTTGACATTTTTTTCTCTCGCCTATCATTTCTTTCTTCTTTCTCCCTCTCACTGGGAGACGGGCCGGTATAGACTGAAATACTGACGGACTATAATGCAAACCCGAAATTGCAAGTCTTTCAGTAAAAGGTATTCATTGACATGACATTAATCAGATTTGTTTAAACGCGTATAATTTTACATTGATGAGAACAAAATACTCAAAACTACCAAACTAAAAAAGACTGGATTCATTTCCGTTAGAAAACAATCTAGGACTACTATAATCTCTTCGCAGCCCACCCCCACTCCCCACCCCAACCCCAACCCACCCACCTCTCCCTACCCCAACCCAAACAGCCCCATAAAATCAAACATTCGCTCCATATAAACGATCAAGTGCAAAATGTGGAAACCTGACATGAGGCGCCAAGCAAGTATGGTATTTGAATTGGATCACAAATTAAATTATATTGCAGACTATTTGGTGAAATTTGAATTACATTGTCAAAGGATATTTGTGCCGCACCAACAAAGTAGCATGTGCGTCAAGCGAAGATTCAGTTGACCCTTGGCATTCGCCCAGTCTGATCAGAGTCTGCGCTGACCGCATGAGTAGCTACACTAAAAGAGCACAGTGAAGACTCTGATCAGACTGGGCGGATGTCCAGGCTAATTTGAGTCTTCGCCAGGCACACATGCCACTCTGTCCATTTTGTCGTGTCGCGGCTCATTTATGTTTGTCCTTTATCAAACAATGACATTGGTATGTGCTAAATAACTTTATCAGCAAATACCGTAATTTGCTGAAACGTTCAGTATCTTAAATAATAATAACGAACACTGCGAGATGGCTGCGAAGCAGCTACCGACGTCTTCAAAGTCTTGAATCTATCTATCTATCTATCTATCTATCTATCTATCTATCTATCAAAGCAATGGGATTCTGATGGTAAACATATATACATTTATTGTGAATAGATGCGATTGAGTTGAAATCGAATACATTATAATTACCATATATATGATAATTATTCGACCTGCTTTATCTATCTATCTTGTTATCTATCTATGTACTTAACTATCCATAAAATCAATAAAAAGACAATGACCAACAAATAACCCCATGAAATGAGGAACCAGAGGACCGGTGGTCCTGTAGCTCACCTGACACTTGGTCCTGATATATATTTTAATGTTTTTATACATGTATGTAGCCTCAGGGCAGATCTGCCATCCTAATGTTGAGTCCCAGTGCTATACACACAAAGCCACAAGGTCATTGAGCCTTTGGTTCTGGACAAAGATTTCTGAAGGGTTTTTATCATATATGGGCGTGGCGGCCACATTTTTCAAGTGATCATGACATTCTGAACAAACTTTGATTCCTTTGACCCTGTATTAAAGCTAAATATGAAACACAGTGATCATTTGTATAAACTATGATGGGCCCAAGTCCCCAATGCCACATACCCAGTTTCAAGGTCATAGACCTTCCGGTTCTTGAGAAAAAGACTTTTTAGGAGTGGCATGGTGGCCATCGTGGTCATGCGACCAAGACCATCTGAACAAACGTTGGTTCCTTTAACCCGGTGGCTTCAATCCACCCCATTAGCCACTGAGCAGATGTTTGAAAATGTTGACGGTTGAGAGAATCTCAGTGACCTTGTAAAAATGGTCAAAGAATGACCTTGATCTTTAGCGATATAATACCTTCATCTGGACATTTAGTCAACCATATATACCAAACATTGTCCCTTAGACTTAAATGGTTTCTGAAAAATCCACTGTTTAAGCATTTTCTCATATTAAGGCCTGACATACCAAAGTTGACAGTGTCATAAATTAGGTCAAGCCAACGCACGATCATCATTTGTATAAACTATGCTGGGCTGTAGTGCCCAAAGCTACATTCTTGGTATGATACCAAGTTTCAAGGTAATAGGCCTTTTGGTTCTGGGAACAAACATTTTTGAAGGGTTTTTACCATATATGGGCATGGCGGCCATCTTGGTCATAAGACCCAGACCTCGGGAACAAACTTTCTCGTTCCCCAATCCCACTGAGACTCCATATGAAATTTGGCTTCAATTGGCCCAGTGGTTTCAGAGAAGAAGATGTTTGAACATCTTGACAACAGATGGATGTACAGAATGACCTTGACCTTTAGTGAAATAATATCTTCATCTGTTCATTCAGGTGACCATATATTTTGAGTATTATACCTAAGACTTAAATAGGTTCTGAGAAATCCATACAAAAGCCTATTATACCAAAGTTGATGATGTTGTAAATTAGGTCAAGGTCATCATTTGTACAAACTTTGATGACTTACATGCCCAATGCTACATACCAAGTTTCAAGGTCATAGGCCTTTTGGTTCTGGAGAAGAAGATTTTTGAAGGGTTTTTACCATATATGGGCATAACAGCTATCGTGGTTATGTGACCTAGACCCCGGGGACAAACTTTCGTTCCTCCATCCCACTGAGACTCCATATGAAATTTGGCTTCAATCGGCCTAGTGGTTTCAGAGGAGAAGATGTTCGAAAAGCTTGACGATGGATGAATGGATGGAAT
Source organism: Ctena decussata (assembly GCA_963989385.1). Lineage (NCBI taxonomy): Eukaryota > Metazoa > Mollusca > Bivalvia > Lucinida > Lucinidae > Ctena > Ctena decussata. The sequence goes on from OZ022509.1 coordinate 23,299,867, forward strand.
GACCTTGACGTAAGTGACATAATTCCTTCATCTTAAACATTCTTCACAAAAGCTCTGAAAGGAATGATTGAAATGTAGCATATGCGGCAGAACTGCTACCAATCTGTGATTTGCCGATGGCATTGATTTTCTTGCTGTGGAATAGCAGGAACTTGAAGTCCTAGTTGAAAATCTCAGGAAGCCTGCAGGTTTGAAATTGTGATAAGTGCTGAGAAGACCAATCTGATGATAAACAGTGGCAATGGCAACAAGAGCGAGATAAAGGTAAAAAAAACAGAAGTTGAAAACTGTAGCATGCTGAAGATACCTTGGGGTAATTGTCTTAGATAGTGGCTCAAAGCCAGAAGTTCTTTTAAAAACTGCACAAGCCATTGCGGTTCTGACAAAGGTGAAGCCATTTTGGAGAGATAACAGCATATCTCTTGGACCAAAAGTATCACTGATGCGCTCCCTTGTGATACCCATACTTCTCTCAGCCTGATAGTTGTGGGCCTTGACAATAGATGCTGAGGAAAAATAATTTTGGGATTGAAATGCTGCCGAAGCTTACTGAACATCTCGTATAAGGACCAGGTGACTAATGACCATGTTCGCACAAAAATCCAAACAGCCACTGGAAAATATGTCAAACTCCCGACCATGATTAAGAAACGGGCAGAAAGGCAATTTTTCAACATCTAAGGCCCGATTTCACGTCGACGAATTATTTCTTGGTGATTTAAACTGAGGCGGCGGCTTCGCTAAACTGCTTATAAAACCACGGTTTAAATCGATTTCACGTGTGCAAAATCTACATGATTCAGCAAAACCATGGTTTTGCCAAGCTGACTATTCTTCGTGTACGAAATCATGTAAACATGATTCACCAAGGACCTGGTATGCGCAACGGAATTGATTAAATGATGATTCATTGACGAGTTAGAGGGTTATCATGCGAACCGAACAACCAACTAAATGTTTTGTACCACTTCAGAAACTGAGGGTGAGGTTGGGCCTGTAAAATCGATTTAAGCCCCCCAGTAATTCATTACTGACCGTTCCAAGGCGGTAGTTCTGTTGTGGTTCTCTGTTGCCTGTTTTTGGTGTCAGAGTTTCTGTGATGTTTTACCTTATGTATGTTCTTATTATTTTTGGTTCGGTTTGGGTTGCTGAGTGGCCACCTTTTGGGAACAAGCTGCTCTCTCGGTTGGCCATATGTTCTCTGTATCTTGATTATTTGTAATCTTAGTTGTTTCCAACTATGGTTTGAGGGCTGGATTTGGATTTTGATTGTTTCAGTTCCTGGTCTTTGCATACTTTTTACTATTGAAGCAACTTCTTTGATAGCCCAGCAAGGTGTCGCAGCAGAACTAGGGCTGCCTTAGATGATATTGTTCTTTGCTGGCGCAAGGCAACTAGCAGCATTACGAAGACATCGCCCGTTTGTGCTTTTATGTCTCGCCTCCTCCGGGACGCATTGTTTGAGGAGGCTCAGTGGGGGCCCGCTAGACTGGCTCCGGACTCCAGTCAGTAAAACTGAAAAATCTTCAAGCATCACTGGAGTCTGGTAGGGTTTGGTTGTACTCACCTAAACGCAGGTTAGTCAGGCAGCCGTGATTCTATTGTCTAAAAGTTGTGACCTCTGGCATAAAGTTCACATTCTCCATGGCCATTCCATGCATGCTATCATGTAACAACAGGGGTTTATTTATGACCCTGCTGCTACAGAAAATATACAGAAGATCCTTATCAGATCAAGAATAGCCTCATTTACAAAGCCTTGCATGGCATGGAAAAAGTACATTAGGACATTGAAGAAGTAAATACCTGGACCTGCATGTGCAAAATCTGTTTGATGAAATCTGAGTTTTATTACTTGTTGCAAAGAATAACTCCATAAAAAGATGGTACACATGTTGCACATGCTGGTGTACACCTTTTTCAAATATGTCAACATTCACCTTTTCTCAACGTGTCAATCTCATATGAATTTCTCTTAACAGACAAGAAGTTTACATGTTTAATAAGTTTCATTTGTATGGATGGCTGGAAGGATGGCTTGCGATTTTACATCCGTTTAATAGGATTTCAGTCATATCAGGACGATGGGTGATAATGAAAGGCTGTGTACAGTGGATTCCCGTTTATGGTTGTACAGATTTCCACCTCAAGCGGGTTTCCAACCCGGGAACGCTAGATTAGCAGGTCAGCGCTTAACCTACTGAGCTTCACGTACCAATTTGATTTGTCTTACATTGTTAAAATCTAAAGACTTCACCCCACTGGATGCACAACACTGTATCAGCATTGAATCACCGACTGAATCAATGTTGATTCAATGTCATGACATTGAATCAACGTTGGGTTCATTGGTTACTGTTGATTCAACATTGCCTGCTAAGATTTTCTATGATGACTGGCTGTTTGAAGCTTAGAAAAGACAAGCATGATGCGCAGTCTGATCATGCATTTATTCTCAAAGCTGTACATGTTAATTTTAAGTAATCAATAAAGGCCCTGATGAGCATGATCTGATATGCAGGCTAGTTAGGGCTTGTTTGTGTTGTTTACATACACCAGCTAGCAAATTTTCTCATGAGTCCAGTCAGGATCATCTTTTTATCTAGTTATTTAATTAGTTATTGTTTTTATTATTATTATCATTTTCACTTTTTTCGGACTTCTAATTTTTCATCAGAGAGATATTCTAGTTTTCCATATAACATTTGAAATTTTCAAAAGGAAACTATTAACAACTGACCACATGTTGACCCAGCTGATGTTTGGATTCTGCAGAGATATAAATCTGATTTTTCACAGACCATCAAAATATCTTCAGCTGGGTTTATGTCAACATTTACTAATGGACAGACCGTTATGCTAATTTGATGCTTCTGTGTGGCTTTCTCGGATCCCACCAGTCTAATAAATTCAGCTATCAGAAAATCCATTCTTGTAGTGTTATATATTTTGCATTATTTTATGACAATATAATTTATTAGACTGAAGCCAGTCTAGGGGCCCGCCTGTCCTCGCCATTTAAAAACTAGGCATCTCTTACTTGTTGTCTGCAGCTATAGTGTCTCGCGGATGGCATCAATAAGTGTTCGGTCGTTGCCTACGTCCCATTTCATTTTTCTACAGGAAATTATAGAAAGTCGTGTGTCTGCTGTTGTAAGTTTAAAAGGCCACAATTCCGTAAAAAATAAATTTTACTATATCAAACTCCACATGCCCATAACAAGTTAGACTGGCTCCAGACTCCAGTCAGTAAAACTGAAAAATCTTCAAGCATCGCTAAATTCAGCCATTAGAAAATCCATTCCTGTAGTGTTATATATTTTGCATTATTTTATGACAATATAATTTATTAGACTGAAGCCAGTCTTATAACAAGTATGCAAGGTATGAAAAAGGTGAGAGGAGCTGATTCTATATCGTAAAGTGTGACAAACGGACGGACAGAAAGACAGGCAGACGAGGGCATGGTCACGGGGCGAAAAAATTAAGGCTAAGCACCTAAATAGGTAGACTGGCTTCAGTCTAATAAATTATGTCATAAAATAATGCGAAATATATAAAACTATACAGGACTGGATTTTCTGATAGCTGAATTTATTAGACTGGTGGGATCCGAGAAAGCCATACAGAAGCATCAAATTGGCATAACGGTCTGTCCATTAGTAAATGTTGACATAAACCCAGCTGAAGATATTTTGATGGTCTGTGAAAAATCAGATTTATATCTCTGCAGAATCCAAACATCAGCTGGGTCAACATGTGGTCAGTTGGTAATAGTTTCCTTTTGAAAATTTCAAATGTTATATTGAAAACTAGAAGATCTGTCTGATGAAAAATTAGAAGTCTGAAAACTGAAAATGATAATAATAATAAAAACAATAATTAAATAACTAGACCAGAGGGCCAATGGCCCTATATCGCTCACCTGAGCACTAAGGTTATGTTGGGAAAACAGCAACAAGACCACATGCCCAACAGCAATAAAAAAAATGAAAATCTTGCCTTTCGGTTGCCATGGCAACCAATCAAAATCAGGGATTTAGGCAAAATTCATATGGCTGGTAGAGGACTACTCCAGAAACATTTCTGTAAAGCTTTATCAAAATATCTGCAGTAACACAGAAACAAATGCAATATTTCCAATTTCCCCATTGTAAGTCTGTGGAAACTCTAAGTTGCCATAGCAACAAATTCACATCAGCAACGGTAAAATAAAACATAATTTAGAGAGAGGCTAATGTAATTGACATGTATGCAAAGTATCACCTTCATCCCTTTTATGGCTTCTGAGGAAAAGATTTTGTAATATTTTCAAAAATTTACCCTTTATTTTGCCATGGCGACCAATCAAATTCAGCAAAATTCATATGAATCATAGAAGACTACCCAAGGAACATTTTTATAGCAAAAATTCTAAATAACTACTGTGAGACAGCAAAAATTGCCAATTTTCACTTTCCCCATTATAAGTCAATGGAAACTATAAGTTGCCATAGCAACCAGAGTTCTTATGGGATTGGAAGAAAAAAACATAATTTATGTAGAGGCTAATGTCATTTACATGTATGCAAAGTATCAGCATCATACCTCTTATGCCTTCTGAGGAGAAGATTTTTGAATATTTTTGTCTAAAATTTACCCTATATTTTGCCATTGCAACCAATCAAATTCAGCGATTTGGTCAAAATTCAAATGAATCGTAGAAGACTACTCAACAAACATTTCTGTGGAAAAAAAATCCAACTAACTGCAGTGAGATAGCAAAAATTGCCAATTTCCATTTTCCCCATTATAGTCAATGGAAATTATAAGTTGCCATAGCAACCAAACTGCTGGAGCAATTGCCATGAAAAAAGTAATTCAATAGAGGTTAGTACTAAGATCATTTCTGTAAAGTTTGAGCTTTATTGGCCACAGAGTTTCTCCGGAGATGATTTTTTAATATTTTTCTATTTTTAACTATTCGGTTGCTATGGCAACCAGTCAAATTGAACATTTTGCCGTAATTTAATATGGCTGGTTCGGGACTACTCATGGGACATTTCAATGAAAGTTCTGTCAAAATATCTGCAGTGACATAGCAATAAAAGCAAATTTTCCATTTTGCCATTGTAAGTCAATGGCAACTTTAAGTTCCCATAGCAACCAAACTGCTAGAGCAATTGCCAAGAAAAACAGTACTTTTATAGAGGCTAGTATCAAAATCCTTTCTTTGTCCTTTCTGTGAATTTTGAGCTTTATTGCTTGCATAGTTTCTGAGGAGATGATTTTTGAATATTTTTTCTATTTATAACCATTCGGTTGCCATGGCAACCAGCCAATTGTGCAATTTACATAAATTTCATGTGGTTGATAGAGGACTACTAAAGGAACATTTCTATAAAAGTTTTTGTCAATATATCTGCAGTGACATAGCAATAAATGCAAATTTTCAATTTTTCCCATACAAGTCAATGGCAACTTTAAGTTGCCATAGCAACCAAAGTTCCAAAGCGATTTGGATAAAAAAAAAAGTATTATTGGTTCCCCCTGCCTATAGATGCTACACATGAAATTTGGTAACAATGGGCCTTGTAGTTTCAGAGGAGATGTCGTTTGGAAATGTTGACGGACGACGTAGGACGGACGACGGACGACGGATGCCTGCCTATACTATAAGCTCACCTGTGAGCCATCGGCTCAGGTGAGCTAATAAAAATGTGATCCTGAGTGGACTCATGTGAAATTTTGTTAGCTGGTGTATGTAAACAACACAAACAAGCCCTAACTAGCCTGCATATCAGATCATGCTCATCAGGGCCTTTATTGTTTACTTAAGATTAACATGTACAGCTTTGAGAATAAATGCATGATCAGACTGCGCATCATGCATGTCTTTTCTAAGCTTCAAACAGCCAGTCAGCATAGAAAATCTTAGCAGGCAATGTTAACTCAACAGTAACCCATCAACCCAACGTTGATTCAACGTCATGACATTGAATCAATGTTGATTCAGTCGGTGATTCAATGCTGATACAGTGTTGTGCGTCCAGTGGGGGAAGTCTTTAGATTTTAACAATGTAAGTAAAAATCAAATTGGTACGTGTAGGTCAGTAGGTTAAGCGCTGACCTGCTGATCTAGCGGTCCCGGGTTGGACACCCGCTTGAGGTGGAAATAAACGGTATTCCACTGAACACAGCCTTTTATTATCACCCATCGTCCTGATATGACTGAAATCCTATTAAAGGGACGTAAAATCTTAAGCTATCCATCCAGCCATCCATACAAATGAAACTTATTAAACTATTTGTCTGTTAAGAGAAAATTCATATGAGACTGACACGTTGAGAAAAGGTGAATGTTTGCATATTAAACAAGAGGGCCAAGAGGCCCTGAATCACTCACCTGAGCAAAAAGGTTAAAGGTCAAACTAGGGTCATAATTTGAACAAACCAGATAGTTTGCAACCATTTCCAAATGGTTCTGAAGAAGATTTTTGAATGTTTTTCTATGTATTGCTATGGTTCAAACCCTGGACCCCCTGGGGCAGGGCCATTTGGACCCTGGGGCCATTATTTGAGTAATCTTGGTAAAGGACCACTAGGGAATGTATCATACAAAATTCCAAGCATCTGCACTAAGGGGTTCCGGAGTAGAAGGTTTTTAAGTACATTTTAATTTCGACTCCAAAACTCCCTGCCCCAGGGTCATTTTGGATCCCAGGGCAACCATTTACACAAACTTTGTAGGAGTCCACCAGGCAACGCATCATATCAAATTTCAAGCATCTGAGCCAAGTGGTTCTAAAGAAGAAGATTTTTTAATAGTTTCCTATGTATTTCTATGGCTCAAACTCAGGACTCCTTGCCGCAGGGCCATTTTGAACCCTGGGGTCATCATTTGAACAAACTTGATAAAGGACAACGAGGTAATGCATCAAACCAATTTTCAAGCATCTGAGCCAAGTGGTTCTGAAGAAGATTTTTTAATATTTTATTATGTAGTTCTATGGTTCAAACCCAGGGCCCCCTGGGGCAGGGCCATTTTTAGAACCTGGGGTCATCATTTGAACAAACTTCGTAAAAGACTACTAGGCAAAGGTACAAACCAAATTTCAAGCATCTGAGCCAAGTGGTACTGAAGAAGAAGATTTTTAAAATATTTTTCTATACAAACCTAGGACTCCCGGTCCCAGGGCCATTTTGGACCCTGGAGCCACCATTTAAACAAACTTAGTAAAAGGTCTACTTTTTAAGGCAATACTACATACCAAATTTCAAGCATTTGAGCCTTGCGGATCTGAAGTAGAAGATTTTTTTATTATTTTTCTATGTATTTCTATGGTTCAAACCTGGGACTCCCTGCCCTGGAGCCATTTTGGCCCTGGAGCCACCATTTGAACAAACTTGGTAGAGGACCACTAGGCAATGTTACATACCAAATTTCAAGCATCTGAGGCAGGCAGTTCTGGTGAAGAAGATTTTTAAGTATTTATTAGTTTCGAACCCAAGACCCCCTGCCCAAGGGCCATTTTGGACCCTGGGGCCACCATTTGAACAAACTTGGTAGAGGACCACTAGGCAATGCTACATACCAAATTTCAAGCATCTGAGCCAAGCAGTTCTGGAGAAGAAGATTTTTAAGTATCTTTTAGTTTCGAACCAAAGACCCCCTGCCCCGGGGCCATTTTGGACCCTGGGGCCACCATTTGAATAAACTTGGAAGAGGACCACTAGGCAATGCTGCATACCAAATTTCAAGCATCTGAGTCAAGCAGTTCTGGAAAAAAAGATTTTTAAGTATTTTTTAGTTTCGAACCCAAGACCCCCTGCCCCAGAGCCATTTTGGACCCTGGGGCCACCATTTGAACAAACTTGGTAGAGGACCACTAGGCAATGCTTCATACCAAATATCAAAGCCCTAGGCCTAGCGGTTTCAGAGAAGATGTCATTTAAAGCAAATTGTTGACGACACACGACGCACGACGGACGACGCACGACGGACGACGTACGACAGACGACGGACACTGGGAGATCACAATAGCTCACCCTGAGCCTAAGGCTCAGGTGAGCTAAAAAAGAAGGTGCAACATGTGTACCATCTTTTTATGGAGTTATTCTTTGCAACAAGTAAAACAACTCATTCATCAAACAGATTTTGCACATGCGAGTCCAGGAATTTACTTCTCCAATGTCCTAATGTACTTTTTCCATGAAATTAAGGCTTTTTAAATGAAGCTATTCTTGATCTGATAAGGATCTTCTGTATATTTTTGTAGCAGCAGGATCATAAATAACCCTCTGTTGTTACATGATAGCATGCGTGGAAAAGCCGTGGAGAATGTGAACTTTATGCCAGAGGTCACAACTTTTAGACAATAGAATCACGGCTGCCTGATTAACCTACGTTTTAGGTGAGTACAACCAAACCCTACCAGACTCCAGTGATGCCTGAAGATTTTACTGACTGGATTCTGGAGCCAGTCTACTAAATACGTAGTGACGCTTTAGATACAACCCATTGCCGATTGCCTCATAGTAACAAAAAATGTTCCATCGGTATGATATTATTTCCACTGGTTTGTTGTAGGTCCTCCATCTGGTCCTTATGAGCCACTCCAACCTTCGCACTTCTGTCTTTGTGAAACAAAACTGCACTGCAAATTCTGTACTATCGTAATATTTAAAAGGATTAAGTTTATGGGGTACCAAAAGGGTCAAAAGCACCGATACGGGTCCCGTATTTTACGGGTCGATCCGTAAATGCAAGTACATGTAGACCTGCAAATATACGGGTCGACCAGTATAATACGAGTCGACCCGTATATTTATGGGTCGACCTGTATTTTACGGATCTACATGTACTTGCATTTAAGGAGCGACCCGTAAAATACGGGTCGACCCGTATTATACTGGTCGACTCGTATATACAGATCGACCCGTAAAATACGGGTCGACCCGTATTATACTGGTCGACCCGCATATATGCGGGTTTACATGTACTTGCATTTACTGATCGACCCGTATGTTACGATAAAATACGGGTCGACCCGTATCGGAGCCTTTGACCCTCTTGGTACACCACATGAGTTCTCGGGCTTTTTCAAACATGAATGGACCGTGACATTGCAAAACCAACAAAGTTGCATGTGCATCAAGCGAAGACTCAGATCAGCCTGGGCATCCGCCCACTCTGATCAGAGTATTAGTTGTGTGCTGAAAGGGTAGCTAATGATCTAAGCTAGTTCCATGCGGACAATGAAGACTCTGACCTTTATCAGACTGGGCGGATGCCCAGGCTGATCTGAGTCTTCGCTGGATGCAATACCACTTTGTTGGTTTTGTCATGTCGCGGCTCATTGTGCATCACGAATATCATTTATGTTAATGAAATCATTATAGTCATCCATTTTCCGCACAGAATCAAGGTTTCTTTCGTTTTTCGAAGCTCAAAATAATCTGTTATTTTATTCATACTGGAAAATAATTTTTGCACGTGAAATTCATTCCGAAGATTATCTGTGAAAATAAGCATTTAACGGCCTTAATTCTCGGTTTATCAGCGACGTGAAATTGGGCCTTAATGTTTCTAGCCTAGCAAAGACAATTCATGGCAAAGTGAAAGGAAACAGAAGAAGAGGTACACAGATGAAGAGGTGGGCAACCATATAAAAGAGAAAACCGGGGTAGATCTGCCAGCACAACTAGGGCAGTAGAAGACAGGGCTTGGTGGAAAGAGATTGTTCTAAACTTATCTGTAGTACCCCAAAGACCTTTCAAGGTTACAGGGTAGAATATAATTAGAATTGAATAGAATGGTTTACGCAAAGAGTGTGGACCCAGACCAGACTGCTCCAAGGCGTCGTCTGATAAGGGCCTGCTTATCAGCGAACACAAAGTGCTGATGAAAGAATCGTTGAGGTGTCCAAATATTTAGAGTAAATACTGTATACATATGTTTCAGACTTGCTTTCCCTCGTAAATAAAAGCCAACATGAAAATAGGTTTTTCCTTGAAGTGATTTAATCATTGTATGTGTGTATTTCTGCAATGGACTCTCCTGTCTTTTAAATTAGATTTTGCATATGTCGGATGCGGTTGATGATTATTCTATTAACTCTTTCGCATTGAAAGTAAATAGCTTTGACATTTTTAATTACCGTTCGGTGACAGATGTTTCCTGCTAATAAAACTTTTAAAATACTTTATAAAATTTCCTTTTAAAAGGAAGGCTTGCACAGCTAAAACAGTGAAATTTCATGAGTTGTTATTGAAGTGAACCCGATTGTTAGTGCACTTTCTGTTGCTTACTTTTATTTAGCAAAGTATTTAATTTCTAACTTCTTGAATGGTGGCATTGTCTACGGGTGTAAGGTAAAAACAAGTGTAGAATTTATTTCAAAAACTAATTGAGGAAGCACGCACACACACACACACACACACACACACACACACAACAACAACAAAAAAAACAATAGTTTTCCAACGTTTTGGCCGGCCGTTTTAGGCATGCCTCAAGTTAAATAACTATATGGACCTATTTCAAGTCTTTTCTTTACGGCTGTTGAGTCACATTTAAACTCCGTTCATTAATTCTGAAACTGGGGTTTTCGCTGCTCATACTTTTATAATCTAATCAATCCACGTAAGACTACGCATAGTGATAAAGCTCGACTTCCGCCGATTTCTCATTAAGGTCTCATGTATCTGAGCCTGGCACCTGATGCTGCAGTTACGTGCACGTAACAGCAAATTTCAAAAGCCTGTCCGCAAACTAAGACCATTTGATGAAAATTGACAGCCTAAAGTCATACATATTCAGATACATTCCACGTGGGTATCACGCTGGTCATTTGGGTAATAACTGTGGTACCCAGTCCGCCAACCTAGTCTCTAGACACACCATACAGCTCCCCACCCCCGCCCCCACTTCTTTTCAACAAAATATTCCCTCGATTATACGAACATATATATATGCAAGAAGACCTTTATAGAAGGAAGAAAAAATGAATAAATGAATATTTGCAGGGATGTTTATAGGCCTGAAGTTCGCTTCTGAGTCGGATGATACAATATATGTAGATCTATACTACTTTTGATAGTTTCCTGAGAAAATATGACACAAACAAATACAAGTATTCAAAATAAGGTAAAGAAACTGGATCTGCGTTTTAATCCTAAAATCCAAAAACTGAAAAATGTAGTTCACGTAGTTACTTGGTATTTCTCCACTAAAAACGATTTCCTTTACTGGCTCCCGTCGAGCGATCAAGATAAACAGAAGCGGGATAGTGAACGGGGCACCACTCTTGTACATTGTATTTTTACCAATTAATCCAAGTTTATGAAATCGAAAGTAGTTCATTTTAGTTGCCGACTAAAGTGACCCAAATAATTTTTAAAACATTTTTATATGAAACTCAAGGAAGTTCAACATAATTAAACCTGGAAAATAGCGGTCATTTACAATGACGAACCTGTAGTGACAAGTTTGCAGCGATATCTCTCCACAAACTTTTTTCATACATTTTTTTACCATTGAAAGAGCAATGGGGCCTTTAAAAATTAGCCGAACTTTTTTTCTTATTCCTGTGATTTATGGATGGTAGCCTAATTGAGGGGAGGGGTTTAAAGTTGTGTGGGGGATATTATTTTATTATTCTTTAGAGGGGGCGGGGGCGGTTAAGAAGGACGAACAGACTGATTAAGGGGAGCTGTAATAAGTTTGAGAGGTGCATGGTTTGGTCCTTAACTTTGCAATTTTAACGCAACATTGGTAATAAATGTTTTGGAACTTAAGAACTTTATTACATACTGCGGAAAGCTGAAATATTTGCGTTAAAATAAAGCCAGTGAACATCATTACGTCGCACTGACGCTGACGTTAAGACGTTGTTTGCCGGTGGCGATACTATGATGAAACGCTGAAAACCTTGTCCAATGTGAATTTATGCGGTGTAATCAATTTCAAATTGAGAACAAATTATCTGGATGACAAGCTTGTTGTCACGCTGACTGATTTCGCACGCGCAGAGCAGGTGTTAGAATACTAACCCCACCCGTACACGAAACTATTTATATCGACCACTTTATATGGTATTAAAAGGCGTTTCCAACCTGTCCGATGGACTTAGTCTCGGGTTGAAAATCTGTCTTTTGCAGTTTTGTGCAGGTTAGCCCAGCATCCGGCGAAGGACTGAGTCAGAGGACACATTGATGAGAAATCGGCGGAAGTCGAGTTTAATAACTATGCACAGTCTTACCTGGATTGATTAGATTATAAAAGTATGAGCAGCGAAAAACCCAGTTTCAGAATTAATGAACGGAGTTTAGTCTGAATCAAAATTTTAGGAAAGACTGTTTCAAACCCAGGTCTATGAAATCTTGGCACATCTGAACTCGGCATCAAAAGAAGAAATAAATTAATATTTACTGAAGTTTACTTTTGGTTTAAGTGGCATCGGTGGCAGTGACTGGAACACATGTTAAACTAATCTCTTCATTTGTATCATCCCAGCCCGACGATGTGACACCTGTATCGATAACGCGTATGTCTCTTTACCTGTTGAAATCTATGACTCAGTTTGTATAGAAATTAATGCCAAAACAATTTTTGACAACGTAAATCATTTCTTTAACTAATTGTGCCAAAATTTATTCTCATATGACCATAAAGCTCATTTTACGCTCTTTAAGTTGATATAATTTTCATCAAAATAAGTATGTGCTTTCATTCTTCCAGGTGAACTGGAAAATAAGCTCATCGCCTCCTATTAAGCGTATATAAAAAATTGATAAAACGCGTGTTCCTAGACTTTGTCAGTAAACACTTATTTTACTGTGTCTAGTTTAATTTTTTCCCTGATATTTTCTTAAAATTTGCATTGCATACTTCCACAGATATAAAAAATTCCGAAATAAATTATCACTAAGATTCTTCCCTATTAACTTTAAAATACATTCCACGCGCCTTCCGAATGCCGAATTCTAATGCGTAAAATTTCGAAGTCCAACCTGATGTCACACTAAACGTCGGGGCCATGCAGAGTATGCGAAATGTTATTTGTTGCCTATGCGAAATTGCTTTTATCATCAATCCGGTGGTACAAGAAAGACAGAAAATGTTAAGAAATCCAAAAAAACACAAAAAAAAAAAACTAGAAATGTTTTTCAGAGAAAAACTGATGTCCCCCCCCCCACCAGCCCATTTCCAATCCCCCCTTATGAATAAAAAACCTGTGCGATTAAAATACTAGGCAAGTTTGGAGAAAATCCATCTACTGGTTCTAAAGATATCCTTCATAGATGACTATGTCCTTCCAAATGAAGGCAAGGTCACCAAAATCTAATCAGCTCTGAAAGTTGACCCAATGATGTATCCATTAAGTTTGGTGAAATTCCATCCACTAGTTCAGGAGATATAGTGAGTACAAGAAATTGTCATCTAAGTCTGCCAGTGACCTTGAAAAGGAGGTCAAGACACCAAAATTTAATCAGCTCTTAAACTTGTCCCAATGATGTATCCATGCAAGTTTGGTGAAATTCCATCCATTGGTTCAAGAGATATAGTGGGAACAAGAAATTGTCATCTAAGCCCTCCAGTGACCTTGCAAATAAGGTCAAGGTCACCAAAATCTAATAGGCTCTTAAACCTGTCCCAATCATGTATCCTTGCAAGTTTGGTGAATTTCTATCCATTGGTTCAAGAGATATCATGGGTACAAGAAACTGTCATCTAAGTCCTCCAGTGACCTTGAAAATAAGGTCAAGGTCACCAAAATCTAATCAGCTCTTAAGCTTGTCCCAACGATGTTTCTATGCAAGTTTGGTGGAATTCCATCTATTGGTTCAGGAGATATAGTGGTTACAAGAAATTGTTATCTAATTCCTTCAGTGACCTTGAAAATGAGGTCAAGGTCAGCAAAATCTTATCAGCTCTTAAACCTGTCCCGATGATGTATCCATGCAAGTTTGGTGAAATTCCATCCATTGGTTCAAGAGATATCGTGGGTACAAGAAATTGTCAGCTAAGTCTTGCAGTGACCTTGAAAATGAGGTCAAGGTCACCAAAATATAATCAGCTCTTAAACTTGTCCCAATGATATATCCATGCAAGTTTGGTGAAATTCCACCCATTGGTTCTGGAGATATTGTGCATACCAGAAACTTTCACGCTATTTGAGTCCTCCAGTGACCTTGAAAATGAGGTCAAGGTCACCAAAATCTAATCAGCTCTTAAGCTTGTCCCAACGATATATCCATGCAAGTTTGGTGAAATTCCATCCATTGGTTCAGGAGATATTGTGCATACAAGAAATTTTCACGCCATTTAAGTACTCCTGTGATCTTGAAAATTAGGTCAATGTCACCAAAATCTAATCAGCTCTTAACCTTGTCCCAATAGTATATCCATGCAAGTTTGGTGAAATTCCATCAATTGGTTCAAGAGATATCGCGCATACAAGAGTGGGACGCCGACGCCGACGCCAACGCACCGGGAACTGCACTGAAAACAATATGTCCCCCCTCACCTTTGGTGGGGGGACATAAAAAAAGATGAATAAAAATAAATAAATAAAAATTGAAAATAAGACAATAAATACAAACCAAACAAAAACTTTGACACTCTGAGAAGAAAATGCATGCTGTTATTGTTTTGACAATAACTTGCTTTACACCATTTGGGAACAACAAAGCACGGAACCTATTGCTTTCGTATTTCCATGAACTCCCGACAAATGAAATTTAGCTTTTATATTTATGCTATGTTTTTAAATCAATTTTGTTTACTCATTCGTGAAGTTCTGAATAATTAAACGCCAAGCAACATATCAGCCCACTCCGGCATAAGCGCAGTCTTATCAGTCTATCCTCAGCACGAAAGATGTCTGCATCATGGATCATCATGAAGAATATTTATGCCGAAAAAGACTGATCAGATCCATTGAAGGCACCGGCGCTGGACAGTGTGCCGGCTGATTAGACCAGTCAGATTATGCGATGCCCTAAGGCCTATTTTTCGCGACGCCGCTGCATGATTTTTGGAAAAGCTAATGTTTTGCGCTATTGCTAAATATAAACACTGCAGTACACACTCTCCAGGTATTTTCCGACTAAGTGTGACGTATCGTTTCTTCCGAAAATAACTCGGTATTACTTAACCACTTGAATACTGGCTTGCCGCCAGCCAAAAATTAAACAATTGCACTAATATAAATTGTTCTTTTGACATTTTTGACATTTTGGAGGTAAAACGAAGACATCGATGAACTAAATAGTAAGCTAGTCAATGAATCCAGGCCTATCAGTCGGTATGTCAATCAGTCAAAATATCCGTGGATATCCGTGGATATCCAAAATATCCGTGGATCGAGTCAGATGGTCGGTCCGTTGCCCGGCAAACCATCCATGCACCCTGCATGCCAGCATGCATGCATGCATTCATCCATTCTTCCATATATGAAATAGCCACTCTCTCTTTTTTCGACTTTTAAGAAATGTTTAAGAAACCCATCTAGCAAAATATCTACATCTACCAGTTAAGTGCATGGTCAACACTGGCATACTTTCATGAATATTAATAACAATATAAATGGGATTGTTACACAGTTTGGGACATACTGTGATCAGTTTTCTTCCACCGTTCGTCGTCATTTGTCCGTTAACTTTTTTCTTTAAATGACATCCCCTCTGAAACCGCTAGGCCCACAGCTTTGATATTTGGTACGAAACATTGTCACGTACTTCGTGAAATGGTTTGGGCTTACGCTGTAAGTGTCCTCATACTGATTGTAGGTCAGTGTGACCCCTATTTCCTGGTCTAGTGATTTTGCTGCATATTTCTATCAGTATTTTATGGATTTGCATCATACTGCGTTACATGGTTTGGGCTGACACTATGAAAGATATCATCTAAGTTAAAGGTCAGCATGACGTATATTTCATGATCCACTGATTATACTTCATATTTCTAACACTATTTCGTAGACTTGCATTGTACTTGGGTTCATGGTTCGGGCTGACACTATAAGTGACTTCATACTTATTGTAGAACAATGTGACCTACAGTTCATGGTCAAGTTATTTTGCATCATATTTCTAACATTTTAAGATGGACTAGCATTATACTTGGGTTATGCGTGTGGGCTGATACTATGAGAGACCTCATCATAATTGTACTTCGGCTTGACCTATATTTCATGGTCCAGTGATTTAAGCCAATAAGTCTAAAAAACAATTTCATTGACTTCTACTATACTTGATGTAATGGTCTATTCAGATAAGTGATTGATTGCAGGATACTTCTAGGTGACTGTGACCTATATTTCACTGTTCATTGATACTGCCATATCTCCTTGCAATATTTTAGAGGTTTGAACTAGAATTGTTTTTCTACGAAAAAACAGATGACTCCCCCCTTTTTGATGTCAAAAGGATCAGTCATTAAGACGCCAAGGGAAAAACAATATGTTTCACTACCCTGAAGCAGGGATTCATACTAAGTAAAAAGTATAAATGCAAGAGTTATAGTTGTTATGCTCTGCATGTCATGTAATGTTGACTGATATTCATATTTAGTTTTTGTCAAAAAATATAAATGCAAGAGTTACAGTCTCTGCACGTCGTCTATTTATATGTTGATTGATATTTGTATGAAGTTTCATGAATATAGCTTAAACGGTTTTCAAGTTATAGAGCTTAGACGATTGAGACACGATTTTGTGAATGACAAAGTTCCAAGGGAAATAACTCAAATAGTATAAATGCTGTGCTCTGCAGGTTGTCTAGTGTTGACTGACATTTGTTTGAAGTTTTGTGAATATAGCTTGACCGGTTTTCAAGTAATAAAGCGATTAAAACACGATTTTGTGACTGACAAGGTCCAAGGGAAATAACTCAAAAAGTATAAATGCAAGAGTTATGGTTTTTGCACTATGCAATTCTTCTAATGTTGATTAATATTTGTATGAAGTTTCGTGAATATAGCTTGAATGGTTTTCAAGTTATAGAGCAGACACGACTGAGACACGATTTTGTGACTGACAAAGTTCTAAGGGAAATAACTCAAATAGTATAAACGCTAAAGTTATGGTTATTGCATTCTGCACGTCGTCTGATGTTGATTGATATTTGTATGAACTTTCATGAATATAGCTTGAATGATTTTAAAGTTATAGACGGACTCGACTGAGACGCAATTTTGTGATGGACAAAGTTCCAAGGGAAATAACTCAAAAAGTATAAACGCCAGAGTGCATTCTGCACGTCGTCTGATGTTGATTGATATTTGTATGAACTTTCATGAATATAGCTTGAATGGTTTTAAAGTTATAGACGGACTCGACTGAGACGCAATTTTGTGATGGACAAAGTTCCAAGGGATATAACTCAAAAAGTATAAATGTCAGAGTACCATTTCTGCACTCTGCACATCGCCTCATGTTGATTGATATTTGTATGAAGTTTCGTGAATAAAGCTTGAGCAGTTTTCAAGTTATAGAGCGGACACAATTGAAACATAATTTTGTGATGGACTAAGTTCCAAGGGAAATAACTCAAAAAGTATCAATGCCAGAGTTACCATTCCTGCACTCTGCACGTCGTCTCATGTTGACTGATATTTATATGAAGTTTCGCGAATATAGCTTGAGCGGTTTTCAAGTTATAGAACGGACACGATTTGTGACAGACAGACGGACAGACGCCCGGGAAAAACAATATGTGTCCCGACCCTTAAGGGGGGAGACATAATTATACTAAGGGGAACTGTTTATTTTGACACTGCAGTTGATCTCATTTCACTTAGCTGGTATAGTCCATATTAAATTTACGCCTGCCGCAAAGTCGCGCTTTATTGTCTTCTAACATATGTTAATATTTCACAACTCGAAGGAAACGATCAAGCTGTACAGTGTCCCATGTTACGAGTAGGCAGAACTACAAATTAACAAGAGTATCCGCCGAGTCTGCGTCGATGAGCAGGCTGATCTGATTCTTGATTGTTTGAACATACATGAAATGTCCTTTTTCATGCGACGCAAATCATATTTATGTCCCCCCACAATGGGCGGGGGGGGGGGGGGGACATATTGTTTTTGGTGTGGATCGCGTCGGCGTCGGCGTAGCTTCTTGTCTGCAATCTATCTCCTGAAGGGATGCATGGATTTTGACCAAACTGGCACAGATACATTACTGGGAGGGGGGAAGAGTGATTAGATTTTGGTAACCTTGACCTTATTTTCAAGGTCACAGGGGGTCAAAGAAGGATGAAAAATAGCTTGTCTGCACCATATCTCCTGAAGGCAATAATGGATTTTTACAAAACTGACACAGATATATCATTGGGAGATGGCAAAGAACTGATTAAATTTTAGTGACCTTCGTCTTATTTTCAAGGTCTCGGGAGGTCAAAGAGTGTTGAAAAATGCCTTGTCTGCACCATATCTCCTGAAGGAAGTCATAGATTTTTACTAAACTGACACAGATATATCACTGGGAGATGATTTTTGGTGATCTTGACCCCATTGTCAAGGTCACAGACTGTCAAATAGTGTTGAAAAATGCCTTGTCTGCACTATATTTCTTGAATGGATGGATGGATTTGAACCAAACTGTCATAGATACATCACTGGGAGATGGCAAAGAAGTGATTAAATTTTGGTGACCTTGATCCTTTATCAAGGTCAAAGGAGGTCTTAACTTGACAGCATTTAGGGACAATGATACTGCTGGGAAGCGATACTGCTGGGAAAGTGCAGGTGGGGGGACATCTGTTTTTGTCAAAAAAAAATTCTAGTACCACCTTTGTTTGAAAACTATAGTTTAGAGATTCGTACATACTTTCCTTTACATCTGACTTCTTAATGATATGTTTTGTCGTTTCTTGTGTGTGTGTGGTGGTGGTGGTGGTGGTGGTGGGGGGGGGGGAGTTTCAACCCCGAGACCCACTGGTATAATAACCTGTGTTTTCTGTTTGTGCAGTGTAGCTTGAACTAATCTAACGATGTACACACGAAGTAACACACACAAACAACCGCGCGCACACATGCAATCACATATAATTCCCTTTCATGTAGGGGTTGGGGATCGGAAGAAGTGAAATAAAGTCGATGGATAGGTTAAAAAGAATACATATACAATTTCCTCCAACAGAACTGCTGATAAATATTGACCGTTTCCCCTCTCTCTCATACACTCTCTCTCTGTCTCTCTCTCTGTCTCTCTCTCTCTCTCTCTCTCTCTCTCTCTGTCTCTCTCTCCTCATATTAAGATAAACTAGAAAATGTGTTTATGAAACACTGCCCCCAACCATATGCTTGTCTCTAGAGAAGGTTCATCCAATAATGCTTGTACCTTTGTGCCATAGGCTTACAATGCACCCAGTCGAAAAAGGGGCTTAACTCGTTCACAAATTTACGAATTGGTTCCGAAAGTTAATCAGGTCATCTACACCTTGGGCAATATCAACCTGCAAAAATCATGATCCTACCATCAGGGGTTCTCCAGATATTTTGTTCACAAGCTTCCATATGCAAATAATGCACTAAGTTGAAAAAGGGGCATAACTCAATCCAAAATTTACAAATTATTTTCAAAAGTTAATCAGGTCATCTACACCACAGGCAGTATCTTCCTGCATAAAATCATGCTCCTAGCATCAGGTGTTCTTGAGATATTTTGTTCACATGGTTCCATAGGCTTACAATGCACTAAGTCGACAAAAGGGCATAACTTTGTCAAAAATTCATGAATTTGTTTCAAAAGTTAATCAGGTCATCTACACCTTGGGCATTCTCATCCTGCCCAACCTCATGATCCTAGCATCAGGGGTTCTTGAGATATTTTGTTCACAAGGTTCCACAGATTGAGTCGAAAAGGGGGCATAACTCTGGAAATACATGACCGGCGGAAAAATAAAAAAATACGGGTCTGCTTATTTTCCATACTGATCATGTGTATAAAGTTTCAAGTTCCTAGCTCATATTGTTCTTGACTATATGTAAGGGTATCTTCGTACCATGGGCTTCAATGCACTAAGTCGAAAAAGGGGAATAACTCGATCAAAAATTCACGAATTCTTTTCAAAAGTTCATCAGGTCATCTACACCATAGGCAGTATCTTCCTGCAAAAAATCATGCTCCTAGCTTCAGGGGTTCTTGAGATATTTTGTTCACAAGGTTCCACAGGCTTACAATGCACTAAGTCGAAAAAGGGGCACAACTCGGTCAAAAATTCACAAATTTGTTTCAAAAGTTAATCAGGTCATCTACACCTTGGGCATTCTCATCCTGCAAAGCCTCATGATCCTAGCATCAGGGGTTCTTGAGATATTTTGTTCACAAGGTTCCACAGATTGAGTCGAAAAAGGGACATAACTCTGGAAATACATTGCCGGCGGAAAAATAAAAAAATATGGGTCTGCTTATTTTCCATACTGATCATGTGTATAAAGTTTCAAGTTCCTAGCTCTTATTGTTCTTGACTATATGTAAGGGTATCTTCGTACCATGGGCTTCAATGCACTAAGTCGAAAAAGGGGAATAACTCAATCAAAAATTCACGAATTCTTTTCAAAAGTTAATCAGGTCATCTACACCACAGGCAGTATCTTCCTGCAAAAAATCATGCTCCTAGCTTCAGGGGTTCTTGAGATATTTTGTTCACAAGGTTCCATAGGCTTACAATGCACTAAGTCGAAAAAGGGGCACATCTCGGTCAAAAATTCACAAATTTGTTTCAAAAGTTAATCAGGTCATCTACACCTTGGGCATTCTCATCCTGCACAGCCTCATGATCCTAGCATCAGGGGTTCTTGAGATATTTTGTTCACAAGGTTCCACAGATTGAGTCGAAAAAGGGACATAACTCTGGAAATACATTGCCGGCGGAAAAATAAAAAAATATGGGTCTGCTTATTTTCCATACTGATCATGTGTATAAAGTTTCAAGTTCCTAGCTCTTATTGTTCTTGACTATATGTAAGGGTATCTTCGTACCATGGGCTTCAATGCACTAAGTCGAAAAAGGGGAATAACTCAATAAAAAATTCACGAATTCTTTTCAAAAGTTAATCAGGTTATCTACACCACAGGCAGTAACTTCCTGCAAAAAATCATGCTCCTAGCTTCAGGGGTTCTTGAGATATTTTGTTCACAAGGTTCCATAGGCTTACAATGCACTAAGTCGAAAAAGGGGCACAACTCGGTCAAAAATTCACAAATTTGTTTCAAAAGTTAATCAGGTCATCTACACCTTGGGCATTCTCATCCTGCAAAGCCTCATGATCCTAGCATCAGGGGTTCTTGAGATATTTTGTTCACAAGGTTCCACAGGCTAAGTCGAAAAAGGGGCATAACTCTGGAAATACATTGCCGGCGGAAAAATAAAAAAAATATGGGTCTGCTTATTTTCCATACTGATCATGTGTATAAAGTTTCAAGTTCCTAGCTCTTATTGTTCTTGACTATATGTAAGGGTATCTTCGTACCATGGGCTTCAATGCACTAAGTCGAAAAAGGGGAATAACTCAATCAAAAATTCACGAATTCTTTTCAAAAGTTAATCAGGTCATCTACACCACAGGCAGTATCTTCCTGCAAAAAAATCATGCTCCTAGCTTCAGGGGTTCTTGAGATATTTTGTTCACAAGGTTCCATAGGCTTACAATGCACTAAGTCGAAAAAGGGGCACAACTCGGTCAAAAATTCATGAATTTGTTTCAAAAGTTAATCAGGTCATCTACACCTTGGGCATTCTCATCCTGCAAAGCCTCATGATCCTAGCATCAGGGGTTCTTGAGATATTTTGTTCACAAGGTTCCACAGGCTAAGTCGAAAAAGGGGCATAACTCTGGAAATACATTGCCGGCGGAAAAATAAAAAAATACGGGTCTGCTTATTTTCCATACTGATAATGTGTATAAAGTTTCAAGTTCCTAGCTTTATTGTTCTTGACTATATGTAAGGGTTTCTTCGTACCATGGGCTTCAATGCACTAAGTCGAAAAAGGGGAATAACTTGATCAAAAATTTACGAATTCTTTTCAAAAGTTAATCAGGTCATCTACACCACAAGCAGTATCTTCCTGCAAAAAATCATGCTCCTAGCTTCAGGGGCTCTTGAGATATTTTGTTCACAAGGTTCCATAGGCTTACAATGCACTTAGTTGAAAAAGGGGCATAACTCGGTCAAAAATTCACGAATTTGTTTCAAAAGTTAATCAGGTCATCTACACCTTGGGCATTCTCATCTTGAAAAGCCTCATGATCCTAGCATCAGGGGTTCTTGAGATATTTTGTTCACAAGGTTCCACAGGCTGTCGAAAAAGGGGCATACTCTTGAAATATGTGACCCGCGGAAAAAAGAAAAAACACGTGTTCGCTTATTTTTTATACTGATCATGTGTATAAAGTTTCAAGCTCCTAGCTGTTACGGTTCTTGAGTTATAGATAGAGGACAGACGGACAGACGGACAGGCCCAAACCAATATGCCCCCACAATTTCTCCGAAATTGGGGGCATAATAAAAATAATTTTAACATTATTGATTGTAAGCGGGTAAGGACAAGATTATAAGTTTATGAAACCGTAAGAATATAAAATGTAAAAGCGAAGACCCAGATGCGCAAAACCACAAGGCGTGCAGATCAATCATATTTATAAATGCCTTTTAGATGTGTCTTTCTCTCATTAGGGTCAGCACTCTTAAGGATTTGGGGGACACTGTCGTATACTAAAAGTACTTTTGTTCACGTTTCATAAGTTCGAGTCGCTGGTGCGGGATACTGTTACAGAATATAAGCCCTTTGTGTAAAAAAAATAAAACAGAAAAAATATAATCATCGACAGGAGTCAAAAATATGTCACATGAAAGGCTTCTTAAGACATCTATGTAAAGTCTTGCGCAAGTAAGTCACGCAGAGTGATCCGAGATTTCCCTATTAAACCGTTTAGATTTGCCAGGATAAATAGATGGTACATACGAAAAATACAACTTTGGAGGCTGATCTGAGTCTTCCCTTTCTCACAGCAAGG
Organism: Ctena decussata; assembly: GCA_963989385.1. Classification (NCBI taxonomy): domain Eukaryota; kingdom Metazoa; phylum Mollusca; class Bivalvia; order Lucinida; family Lucinidae; genus Ctena; species Ctena decussata. Next base: position 23,322,879 of record OZ022509.1, read on the forward strand.
TACGGTCTCACGAGACGCTAATCAAATACCGTCAAGCTGCAAACATGTGTCATATAAGTACAGATATCATCAGCCTATGCATCAGGGCAGTGTTATCGCGGCTTTCTCAATTTGCTGACCTTTCTTTATTTGTTGTCCAGCACCTCTGGCTATTATTATCCAGGAGATCAGGTAACTAATGAATTTTGCTACCTGGGGAGATGCAATGTGAAGACTGCAATACTGTAAAACTAAGGATTTGAACCCTATCTTGGGATCAACTGCTTTGATAATCTCCGTGGATGGATGGATGACAAGCATTTTTACGTCTTTTTCAACAGGCATTCAGTCATATCTGGACGATGGAATTTTGATAATGAAAGTATGTGTGCAATGTAATCCCGTTTACGGTTGGAAAGATTTCCGTGAGCGGAAATCGAGGTCAGTAGGCCAGCGCTTAGCCAGCCAGCCTTTGCACCACCCAACCACCCCGAAATCTTAAAGAGTGTTAGCCAAAATTCATTAACCCAAGTATGATGTATATCCATAAAATAGTGGTAGAGATATGGACCATGAAATACAGATCACACTGACATACAAAAAGTATGAGGTCACTCAAAGATATTAACTGTGGACTCTTTGAAAATGTCATCAAAATGACATTGCTGGTGAAATTTGCAACGGAACACCGTATAACAGTCGAGAAGGATTTTGCCTCCAATGTGATTCGAACCTTGACCATGCCACGGTTGAGAAGATAAGACAACATTCATTGAACAAGTAACAGGGATGGAGGAAAATGCCAGCACCATTTCGTTCACCTATTCAATTCAAAATTGAAACCAATCACAAAAGCACCCCTACTCCATAAGAAACAGCACTTCTTAGAACCGTTTGTTTTCTTTGCCCAACAGTTGTGATTTCTGGTATCCAATAAAATAATCTAAATAACTGATGAAACACTATTTTCAAAAAAGATTTTACCTAAATCTAATCGCCATGAGTGCGACTGTCATCATCCACCATCTTTCTGTGCGTAAACATTTTCAAAACTTCTCTTAACCACTTGAATTACATGTCCGCCTCTCAGTACTTTCTTTTTTTTTTAGATTTCTGCGCAGAAAATAACCCTTTGATCGACCTCCATTTTTTGTATTCTAAACTGTAGGAACAACGGGACTCCCCGGAGATATATTAAATTTTTATGGTTTTATTCAGATTTCCTGTTTACCACATATCACCACCTTAAGTGTGTTTGCTTTGCTTTCATAAATATTAGTATCTCTAGAAAGCTGCAAAAGTTTGTCTCCAGGAGTTTGCTCCAGTAAAGTTATACCAGAGAACCAATGGTCCTGTAGCTCACCCGACACCTTCTGTCAACAGACACAATTTGTCATTTCGCTCGTTTGTTACAAATTTGAAACCAGTAGCTAAAAAGATGTTCATCTTTTAATTTTAAAATCTCAGTGACCTTGAGCAAAGTTAAAAAAATGACCTTGACCTTTGATGACCTTATGTATTCATTTAGTTGATTGATTGATTTGGGTTTAACGGCCCTTTGCGACAATATTTCAGTCTATATCGGGCCGTCTCCCAGAGAGGGGGAGAAAGAAAAGAGAAATGATAGACGAATGAAAAAAATGTCCAAACAACCCCCATCCGCACCCACTGCAAGCACAGTAGGTACCTGTCCTACTATTATCCAAATCAGTAGGACGCCCCGGCACTGGAAGTTACATGCAGCACCAGTGCACCACCCGACCACCCCTAATGTATTCATTTAGTTAACCATATTTTCCAATTATTATATCTAGGCTTAAAAAATACCATGAAATCAACTGTTTAAGCATTTTCCCACATAAAAGCATAATATACCAAAGTTGAGCTTGCCATAAATTAGATCAAGGTCAATGCGCCATCATGATTAGAACAAACTATGATGGGTCAGAGTCCTCAATGCTATATACCATGCCACGAGGCCATTGTGCCTTTGGTTCTGGAGAAGATTTTTGAAGGAGTTTTACCATATATAGGCATGTCTTAGACTTGAATGGTTTCTGAGAAATCCACTGCTTCTGCATTTTCCAATGCATCAAATTTGACCTTTCCATAAATTAGGTCACAGTCAATGCACAGTCCTGATTTGTATAAATTTTGATGGGCCTAACTTCCAAATGCTACATACCAAGTTTCAAGGTCATGGGCCGTTTAGTTCTGGAGAAGAAAATGTTTGAAGGGGTTTTACCATATATGGACATGGCGACCATCTTGGTCATGTAACCCAGATCCCGGGAACCTACTTTCGTTCCCCCATCCCACCAAGACTCCATATGAAATTTGGCTTCAATCGGGGAAGTGGTTTCAGAGGAGAAGATGTTTGAAAATCTTGACAACAGATGGATGGGCTGACAGAATGACCTTGACCTTTAGTGACAATATCTTCATCTGGTCATTCAGTTAACCACATATTGTACCTTAGACTTGAATATTTTTGTGAAAATCCACTGTTTAAGCATTTTCCCATATGCCTAACATACCAAAGTTGACAGTGTCATAAATAAGGTCAAGGTCAGCGCACAGTCATCATTTGTATAAACTATGATGGGCCCGACTGCCCAATGCTACATACCAAGTTTCAAGGTCATAGGCCTTTTGGTTCTGGAGATGATTTTTGAAAGGTTTTTACCATATATGGGTGTGGTGGCCATCTTGGTTATGTGACCCAGACCCTGGTAACAAACTTCCGTTCTTCCATCCCACTGAGACTCCATATGAAAGTTGGCCTCAATCAGCCCAGTGGTCTCTGAGAAGATGTTTGAAAATCTTGGCGACGGACGGGCTGACAGAATGACCTTGACCTTTAGTGACATAAAAGCTTCATTTGTTAATTTAGTTGACCATGTATACCAAGTATTGTACCTTAGACTTAAATATTTTCTGAGAAATCCACTGTTTAGGCGTTTTCCCATATAAACGCCTAAGGTACCGAAGTTGACTGTGTCATAAATTAGGTCAAGATCACCGCTCTGTCATCATTTGTACAAACTATGATGGGCCTGAATGTCCGATGCTACATACCAAGTTTCAAGGTCATACGCCTTTTGGTTTTTGAGAAGATTTTTGAAGGGTTTTTACCATATATGGGCGTGGCGGCCATCTTGGTCATGTGACCCGGATACCCCAAACAAAGTTTCGTTCCCCCAACCTAGGTAGGCTCCATATGAAATTTGGCTTCAATCTGCCCAGTGGTTTCAGAGGAAAAGATATTTGAAAATCTTGACAACAGACGGGCTGACAGAATGACCTTGACCTTTAGTGACATATCTTCAGCTGTTTATTTAGTTGACCATATATACCAAATATTGTACCTTAGACTTAAAACTAGACAATCACTAAAGGTGATGAATGCCCCCGCCATATGCCTCACTAGATGAGTAATGTATTAAGAGGTATTTGTGTGAAATTATATCAAAATCTGTCAATATAGAGGTGCTCGAGGGATGACAATTTTTTGTATAAAAAAAAGCATCTGTGACCTTGACCTTGGCTCTACAACCCTGAAAGGTAAATTGTCTAAGATATTGTCATACTTAATATTTGTGTGAAGTTATATCAAAATCAGTTAACAAATAAAGGAACTAGAACCTTGACAAAGTTTTACATGCACCTATAATAACATCTGTGACCTTGACCTTGGACTCACAATGCTGAAAAGTAAATTTGTCCCAGATATTGCCATACTAAATATTTGTGTAAAGTTATGTAACAACAGGCCCAAATGGGCCTGATATCGCTCACCTGGCTATTGTGCAACGGGACAATTCTGATACAAAATTGGTCCAATTCCACTGAGAATTTCTCATTTTCACATTTAGCTACTTTTAGTAACAGAGGCCAACTTGCCTGGTCTTGATATATTTACTTTTGAAACACCTCAATGCAAGAATCATTTTGCCACAAATTTCATCAAAATCCATTCAGGGGTTACTGAGATATTGCCAGTTTCATGTTTTGTGCTATTTTTAGTAACGGCAGATGGCGGCCATCTTGGATTGCTAAAATGCAAAAAATCGAAAGGCCTTCATGCAAGGACCATTTTGACACAAAATTGGTCCAGTTCCATTGAGATTTTCTGATTTTCACATTTTTCTATTTTTAGTAACAGAGGCCAATTTGACTGGTCTACAGTTAGATATTTTTGAAACATCTCAATGCAAGAATCATTTTGACACAAATTTCGTCAAAATCCATTCAGCGGTTACTGAGATATTGTCATTTTCATGTTTTGTGCTATTTTTAGTAACGGCAGATGGCGGCCATCTTGGAATGCCAAATTGCAATTAATCGAAACGACTTCATGCAAGGAACATTCTGACACAAAATTGGTCCAATTCCATTAAAGGGTTCTTGAGTAATTGTCATTTTTATGTTTGTGCTATTTTTAATAACACCAGATGGCGGCCATCTTGGAATGCCAAATTGCAATTAATCGAAACGGCTTCATGCAAGGAACATTCTGACACAAAATTGGTCCAATTCCATTCAAGGGTTCTTGAGTAATTGTCATTTTTATGTTTGTGCTATTTTTAGTAACGGCCCCCATGGTGGCCATCTTGGATAGTCAACTGGCACAAAATTAAAATAATTCCATTCAAGAACCATTTCTGACCAAATCTGGTCAGAATTGGTTGCATTTTCTTTAGATATTGACATTTGAGCAAACTCGGCCTTGTAAACGCTAAGTAGGTCACTGTGACCTAATTCCGCTATAGATTTTTTTATTTTTACAATTTTTAATACCAAGGTCCCATTAATGTTCCATGCAAACTTTCAACCAAATATACCAAATGGTTCTGGAGAAGAAGTTGATTTTGTTGTTTTTGCTATTTTTAGTTACGGCGGCCATCTTGGATTTTCAACCTGACCCATTTTTACAGTTCTGAGACCCTGGAGTCAGGTCATGCTCCATGTGAAATTTGAGAACCATGGGACCAGTAGTTTTACAGAAGAAGATGTTTGAATATTTGTTTTTAGGTGTTGACGGACAAATTTTGTGACGACGCACGACGCACAACGCACGCCGGACGCATTGGTATGACAATAGCTCACTATGGCCCTTCGGGCCAGGTGAGCTAAAAATCATTCCAGAGGGATGACAAGGTATTTTCTAAAAATAGCAACTGTGACTTGACCTTGACCCTAAAATTCTGGATCGCAAAATTTTCCAAGATATTGTCACACTAAACATTAGGGTGACGTTACATCAAAATCTGTCAATGAATAAAGGGGGAAGAGGGATGATAAAGATTTTTCTAAAAATAGCGACTGTGACCTTGACCTTGAACCTGCAGTGCTGAAATGGCAATTTATTCAAGATTTTGTCATACTTAACATTTGTGTGAAGTTATATCAAAATCGATCCATAAATAAAAGCGCCAGAGCAATGCCCAAGTTTTTCGGAAAATAGCAACTGTGACCTTAACCTTGATTCTTCCAACCTGAAACGCAAACTTGTTCGAGGTACTGTCATGCTCAATATAGCTGTGACCTTATATCAAAATCAGTTCATAAATGAGGCCGCTAGAGCCACAACAAAAGGTGAGCTTGTATATAAGCCACTTAAATGTGGTCAAAATATGTATGTCATTCAAAGGGACATAATTCTGCAATAAAGACCTGAATCAAAGTTCTGTTTCCTTTATGCACACGTTCAATGCATATCTGAACTGTGCTGCAAGTTTCAACTCCCTGCATCAAATACTGTAGGAGGAGTTGCGGAGACAAGAACAGTACCACAAGTGTAAAATATGGCCAAAATATGTATGTTATTCAAGGGGACATAATTCTGCTTTAAAGACCTGAATCAAAGTTCTGTTTCCTTTATGCACATGTTCAATGCATGTCTGAACTGTGTTGCAAGTTTCAACTCCCTGCATCAAATATTGTAGGAGGAGTTGCGGAGACAAGAACAGTACTACAAAGTGTGACGGACGTACGTACGTACGGACGGAAAAGGGCAAAACTATATGCCCCTCCCCACTTCGTGGCAGGGGCATAAAAATTCTGAGAAATCCACTGTTTATGTGTTCTCCTATATAAAAGCCTAAGGTACCGAAGTTGACTGTGTCATAAATTAGGTCAAGGTCACCGCTCAATCATTGCTACATACTAAGTCAATGGCCTTTTGGTTGTGGAGAAGAAGATTTTTGAAGGGCCTTTACCATATATGGGCGTGGTGGCCATCTTGGTCATGTGACCTAGATACCCCAAACAAACTTTCGTTCCCCCAACCTCCATATGAAATCTGACTTCAATCGGCCCAGTGGTTTCAGAGGAGATGTTTGAAAATCTTGACGACAGACAGGCTGACAGAATGACCTTGACCTTTAGTAACATAATATCTTCAGCTGTTCATTTAGTTGACCATATATACCAAATATTGTACCTTAGACTTGAATATTTTCTGAAAAATCCATTGTTCAGGCGTTTTCCCATATAAAAGCCTTGGGTACCGAAGTTGACCGTGTCATAAATTAGGTCAAGGTCACCAGTCATCATTTGTATCAACTTTGATGGGCCCGAATGCCAAATGCTACATACAAAGTTTCAAGGTCATAGGCCTTTTGGTTCTGGAGAAGATTTTTGAAGGGTTTTGTACCATATATGTGCATGGCGGCCATCTTGGTCATGTGACCCAGACCCCGGGTACAAACTTTCGTTCCCCCATCCCACTGAGACTCCATTTGAAATTTGGCTTCAATCGGCCCAATGGTTTCAGAGAAGAAGATGTTTTAAAATCTTGACGACGGATGGCACCAGAATGGCCTTGACCTTTAGTGACATAATATCTTCATTTTTTCATTTAGTTGACCATGTATACCAAGTATTGTACCTTAGACTTAAATAGTTTCTGAGAAATCCACTATTTAGGCGTTTTCCCATATAAAAGCCTAAGGTACCAAAGTTGACCGTGTCATAAATTAGGTCAAGGTCAACGCAAGGTCATCATTTGTACAAACTTTGATGAGCCCGCATGCCCGATGCTACATACCAAGTTTCAAGGTCATAGGCCTTTTGGTTATGGAGAAAAAAGATTTTTGAAGGATTTTTACCATATATTGGCGTGGCGGCCATCTTGGTCATGTGACCCAGATGCCCAGAACAAATTTTCGTTCCCCCTACCTAGGTAGGCTCCATATGAAATATGGCTTCAATCGGCCCAGTGGTTTCAGAGGAGAAGATGTTTGAAAATGTTGACGACGGACGGACGGACGACGGATGCATGGCTATACTATAAGCTCACCTATGAGCCTTAAGGCTCCGGTGAGCTAATAAATCATGAAATGTAACAAAAATAAAAATAACGCATCCAGTAGAGTTATAAAGGTTTATTCTACAATCAATGCTACAATATAAAAATTTCATTTGAACAACAGTCGTAAGATTTGTACGATAGCCATAAAATAGGCCATAAAATACAAGATATCCCACAGGACGAAGGACATTCTGAAAACTCACTGCTGGTAAACTTTCACAGGTATCTCCAATGGTGGCACTTAGAAAAATATAAATAAGAGGTAGGTATCCATCTTTTATGACCATGTATGATAACCGGAGAGTTATTAAAATTGGAGTGCTATTTGGCCCTGGTAGATATAACTTGTATCTACCACAAATTTCCATTAATTTGCAAGATCAGACATTTGAATTTGAACCCAGTGGACTATTTTCGGTCGTAATGTGTCGAAAATGCTATTGTAATGCCTCCAAACCCATTCACTTTGACATATTAATCCAAAGCAAAGCAGTTGCTCCAAACATAAATTTCGAAAATCTCCTAATAAGACTGTACTCTTTCCAAATCAACTGGAGGTGCCTGTGATGGCTTGGAGATGCCTGTGATGTAAGAAAAGTAGAGTCCTTTCAGCTTCAAATATTGATAAACTTCACCACCATACCAATCATCGTTCAACCTCATATTTTTTATCATTATGCATTATTATGGATTTTACAAGCACCATAGGAAAGCAAGAATATTCACTTCCCTTTCTGTTTCAATATCTGTTAGATTATAGGCCAGTCGCACAAAAGTGGCAGTGTTTTGTTTACATTTTTAATGTCAACAGTACCTGTACTATCCTTACAATGCAATTCATGTAACTTCTTGATCTATGGTCATGATGAATCATTATGGTTAAAGGTAGGTACCTGTACTTTGGAATGCATCATAATTTTGATTATCTTTCATCCAAGTTGTTGGAAAGCACTTATAAAAAGGGAATGAATAAGCTTCACTTAGAAGTAAATCAGAAAATTATTAGAAAAGTTGTTTTGCAAGGGATTTCCTAACTCTGCTTCGCACACCAGTTAGTGCTATTTTTAGTTCGCGCCAAAAATAGATAACGCAGCTGACGTAATGCTGCATTGCATTTTGGGATAGTTTTAATCCATCCGCCATGCCAGGACCTCTAGGAGAGCTCACGGCAAGAGAAAATTTACATTTGGAGAATGGCATCAGAAATCGCGCACTTATAGACATACAACATACCTATTTTTAGAACTGGAATTCCAACGAAGGAAAATAAACCAAAACTATTTTCTTCAACATCTGACGATTTTCTCAGTAGCAACAGATTCAGAAAAATAAGAGAATTCAATACTACCCAGAAAAAGGCGAAATTATTTTGAGAACATAATTGTTATCGCTCGTCCAGGAACCTACCTTTAACTGGCAATTCATATGTATCTAAATAATACCAACTGAAACCTTAAACCCAGGAAATGCTTCTTGTTCAAGAATATCAGCAAGAACAAAAGTGAAAGTAACAAAATCAATCAAATTTATTTCTTCCATTTCCTTGGGTTGCATAAGCTCAACTCATGTCACCAAATCAAAATAATCACAAAATAACAACATTGCCATGTTATCACGTCCGCACAACAGGATAGCCACACAGTGATGAATTGCGTTATATTCGTTGCAAATTTACAATCGCTAATCTGCTCTTTTCAGGATAGTAAATCTTTATAAATCAATATTTTAAGCTAACAATGGTACTTTTTTTTCATTTTTACCCAAGACCTAATAAACTAAGGACTTGCACATGAAGTCTATTTGCCCTATTTACTGATAGAAAAGACGGACATGTAAAAGAAAGCTAAAAGAGGACCTAATTGCAACTAAATATAAACCAAAATGTGAAACACGACCTGTCACCGGGACAGGATAGCTCGCCTGAGAAGGCTTTGCCCATCACCATAAAAACTTTAACGTAAAACTTTAACATTTTGCTAACGCCGATGCCGCTAACGCCGGGGATAGTACAAAAACTCTTCCTGAACTTCGTTCAGGCGAGCTAAAAAAGAGTTTTGTGTATCTAAAGAAGAGTATATACTGGTAAGCACCTGTTATTATTTTCCATTTACTGAAGACAATAAAGGATGAAAACTACTGTGTTTTCCATAATTTAAAGGCAGGAGTGGACTATAAAAGGAAAAAAAACAGCCACCTATATTTAGTTTTCCAATAGCCACCAAAGGGTAAACATCTACAGTAGCTCCTGTAGATTTATCTCTAATTTGATTGGCTGTTGATTTGCTGGGGTATTTATCTGTGAAATGATTGACAGCTCTTATCAGCTCACTGACTATGCTGTTTCGTCACAAAGAAATTCATGCAAATATGATAAATAATTAGGAAATTGAGACAAAAAAAAACACACACACACAAAAAAATATGATTATTTTTTTTTTTTTGTATTTATTTGAATAATTTTCATACACTGAAAAAATTAGCATATATCAGTATACACAATATATATTTGATTTCATTTTTAATCTTGATATAAATCTAAATCACTGAAAAATAGAAATTTCATCTACCAATTTAGATAAAAGTACATCTACATACATAAAATTTCAAAACAGATGAAGCTGAATTTGTTATTGTCATGTCAAATTCCTGAAAAAAAATTGTAAACATTTCATAATAAGAAACTAGCAATAACATACTTATTTTTTATTTTCTTTTTTCTTTAAAGGATTAGACAACTGATTTACCATATTAAAATAACATTTCACATAAATAAATTGATTAATTATTTAATTAATACCGTTATTCAATCAAAATTTGTTTCCTGTTATCTTGTTATATTATGGACTCATATTACATTTGGATTATAATTCAACTGTTCATCTAGGATACTAGTGCTACAAGTAAATATCAGTGCTAAATATGAACTGAAAATTCGACTGCTTATTTTTACAGTGAAATTAGTAGTGATTATTATTACTTCAATTTTCATAAAAGAAAGAAAAAGTATGAACTCTAGACAAAATGTTTTTTATCTTACTAATTTTAGAATATCATTAATCAGTATTTTGGCAAAAAAAATGTCTCACAAGTAAAACCAAAAATATTCTACTTTTGTGTTGATGTCCTTACTCTAAATAAAGTTACAAAGCCTTCAAATTACGTACAAATCAATATTATAAAAATTAAACCAATTTTATGACAAGGTAACACATTGCCTGAGGATTATCTCTTATCATCAGGACAGTGGTCTAATCTGCACAGTAGCTAAGCCATGCCCACTTAGTGCTTCATACAGGTAGCTAATCCTCTACAGGGGGTTCAGAAATCCTGCCTTTAAGGTATTTGGAAGTGTGAAAGGGAAATGGTCAGGAACTGATACTATATACTTCCACATCCCATCCAAAATACCATACGGGAAATAGTTACATTAAACAACACAAGTATTAAGATAACAAGAGCGGAAAGCCTAAAAAAAATAAGAAAGAAAGAAACCACGAGAGGACCATTAGGTCCTGATCGCTCTCCTGAGCCCTGAGACTTTAATGTTATAGGAACTTTTTGGACATTTGTTTTCACTATGAATTTACCGATCTTTTGCAGACATAAAGTAACAGTGCAAAAATGGTGGTAAGCAATACAACCAGGCATACTAGGTTCCGAGAGAAAGTACGTTAAATATTCAACCCAGCTGACCTTTAGCCAAGGTCACTAAATGCTCCTGACTTCTTGAAATCAAAGCTTGACCAATGGGTCATGACCAAGGGGTGGGGATGGTGCTAAATAAAATTTTGGACCAATATCTATCCTCATACCCAATACAAGAGGGCCATGACGGCCCTGGATCGCTCACCTGAGTATCCTGTGAACCTAACCTCAGAGACATCCATAAGTAAGACAGACTGAGTTTCACTGGAATCAATGGAAAATGATTCGTTTAATGTGTACCTAAGGTTTTTTATAAAACTTAACCCAATGACCTAGTTTTTTACTCCAAATGACTCAGTTCCAAACCTGGTCTAGATTTCTTGAGTATAAACGTTACGACAAAATTCCTTGAATATCAGATCAAAACTGTGTCCTCAAGAGTGTACACAATGTTTTTCTAAGGTTTGACCTAGTGACCTAGTTTTGACCCGACATGAACAAGTTGCACCCTTGGTCCAGATTTGTTGGAGATAAACATTTTGACAAAGTCTCATGATGATTGGAACAAAACTGTGTCCTCTAAAGCGTTCACAGTATTTTTTGGGTTTTTTCTGACTTAGTGACATAGTTTTTAACCTGACATAGCCCATTCAAATCTGGTCTACATTTCATAAAAATAAACATTCTACCACAGTTTCATGTGTATTGGATCATAACTACGCCCTCTAGAGTATACAAATGGTTTTTCAAAGATCTGACCTAGTGACCTAGTTTTTGACCCCACAAAACTCAGATTCAAACTTGGCCCAGATTTCATAAAGATAAACATTCTGACAAAGTTTCATGAAGATTGGATCATAACTGTGTCCTGTAGATTGTGCACAAGGTTTTTTTTTAAGATTTGACCTAGTGACCTAAGTTTTGACCACATGACCCAGTTTCAAAGATGGTCTAAATTTCATTAAGATAAACATTCTGACAAAATTTCATGATGATTTCATAACTGTGCCCTCTGCGTCATTCCAAGATTTATTTCAATTTTTAGCTCTGGTGGCCATTTTGTTCAGTGGAGTGGAACCGTTTTAGCAATTTTTGTTCAGGGCCATGAGTCGAACATTTCTATAAAGTTGTTTTGAAATCGTGTCATTGGCTGCAGGGGAGATTTTTTTTAGTTTTTTTTTTCTATTTTTAGCTCTGGTGGCCACATTGTTGTGAAGGGGAACCATTTGAGCAATTCTGGTAGAGAGTTTCCTAAGGAACACTTCTGTGAAATTATTTCAAAATCTGCCAAGCAGTTTTGGAGAAGAAGTCATTTAAAGGTTTTCTATTTTTAGCTCTGGCGGCCATACTGTTCAGCGAAGTGGAACCATTTGAGCAATTTTGATACTGGGTTTCCTAAGGAACACTTCTGTGAAATTATTTTAAAATCTGCCCAGCTGTTTTGGAGAAGACGTCGTTTAAGCTAGACGAATAGTGAATAAAAATATTGGTGGGGCATTCATTTAATTATACCAGCTGAATAACCCAAAGGGCTATAAAACATTTGGATAAGAAAACAAAAGGGAGTAGACTTAAAATTTTCAGGTTTACTTTCTTTTTAGCACACTAACCTGAAGGGAATCGTTAATCTGCGACATTTATTTTGTCATCATGTACAAACATGGTAAATTTCATTTAAATCTGACTATAAATAATATAATTATGACACTATAACTGAAACACCACCACAAAACTCCAATTTCCCTATCATTTTCCTAGCAAAAACAGGCTTCAATGCCTTCTAGCTAAAAATTTGCACATTAAGGTGCCTTTGTTTTGCTCTCAGATTAAACATGCTGACAAATTCAAACTTATGAGAAATATTTAGAGGCTTCTTGTTACTCATTCCTATAAAAAAAGGAAGCAAATTGATGAAACAAGAGGACCAATCGTCCTGTAGCTCACCTGACACTTGGTCCTGGTATATATTTTAATGCTTTTATACATGTATGTAGCACCAGGGCAGAGGCAGATAACCCCCCTCCCTTGGGGATTAATGTTGAGTCCCAATTCTATATACTAAGCCACAAGGTCACTGGGCCTTTGTTTCTGGACAAAGATTTCTGAAGGGTTTTTATCATAAATGGGTGTGGCGGCCACCATGTTCATACGACCATGACCATCTGAACAAACTTTGATTCCTTTGACCCAGTATTAAAGCTCCATAATATATGAAACACAGTAATCATTTGTATAAACTATGATGGGCCTGAGTGCCCAATGCTACATACCGGTACCAAATTTCAAGGTTATAGGCCTTTCGGTTCTCGAGAAAAAGACGTTTGAAGAGTTTTTACCATATATGGGCATGGTGGCCAAGACCATCTGAACAAACTATGGTTCCTTTAAGCCGGTGAAGCTCCATATGAAATATGGCTTCAATTGACCCTAGTGGCCTCTGAGAAGATGTTTGAAAATGTTGACGGGTGACAGAATCTCAATGACCTTGTACAAAAGTCAAAGAATGACCTTGACCTTTAACGACAAAATATCTTCATCTGGTCATTTAGTCAACCATATATACCAAATATTGCACCTTAGACTTAAATAGTTTCTGAAAAATCCACTGTTTAAGCATTTTCCCATACAAAAAGCCTACATAATGTACCAAAGTTGACAGTGTCATAAATTAGGTCAAGGTCAATGCACGATCATGTGTATAAACTATGATGGGCTTAAGTGCCCAAAGCTACATACCATGTTTCAAGGTCATACACCTTTTGGTTCTGGAGAAGAAGATTTTGAAGGGTTTTTACCATATATGGGCATGGCGACCATCTTGGTCAAGACCCTGAGAACAAACATTTATTCCCTGATCACACTTAGACTCCATATGAAATTTCGCTTCAATCATACCAGTGGTTTCAGAGGAGTAGATGTTTTGAAAATCTTGATGACGGACAGACCGACAAAATGAGCTTGACCTTTCAGTGACACAATATCTTAATCTGGTCATTTAGTTGACCATATATACCATGTACTGTACCTAAGACTTACATAGTTTCTGAGAAATCCACTGTATAAGCGTTTTCCCATATAAAAGCCTAACATACCAAAGTTGACCATGTCGTAAATTAATTCAAGGTCAACACATGGTCATCATTTGTATAAACTATGATGGGCCAGCATGCCCGATGCTACATACCAAGTTTCAAGGTCATAGGCCTTTTGGTTCTAGAGAAGAAGATATTGAAGGGTTTTTATCATATATGGGCATGGTGGCCATCTTGGTCATGTGACCCAGACCCCGGGTATAAACTTTAGTTCCCCCATCCCACTGAGACTCCATATAAAATTTGGCTTCAATCGGCCCAGTGTTTTCAGAGGAGAAGATGTTTGAAAATCTTGACTACAGATGGTCTGAGGGAATGACCTTGACCTTTATAGACATAATATCTTCATCTGGTCATTTAGTCGACCATGTATACCAAGTATTGTACCTTAGACTTAAATAATTTCTGAGAAATCCACTGTTTAAGCGTTTTCCCATATAAAAGCCTAACATACCAAAGTTGACCATCCCGTAAATTAAGTCAAGGTCAACGCAAGGTCATGATTTGTATAAACTATGATGGGCCTGCATGCCCGAAGCTACATACCAAGTTTCAAGGTCATAGGCCTTTTGGTTCTGGAGAAGAAGATTTTTGAAGGGTTTTTACCATATATGGGCATGGCGGCCATCTTGGTCATGAGACCCACACCCCGGGTATAAACTTTCGTTCCCCCATCCCACTGAGACTCCATATGAAATTTGGCTTCAATCGGCCCAGTGGTTTCAGACTTCAGAGGAGAAGATGTTTGAAAATCTTGACGACGGATGGTCTGACTGAATGACCTTGACCTTTAGTGACATAATATCTTCATCTGGTCATTAAGTCGACCATGTATACCAAGTATTGTACCTTAGACTTAAGTAGTTTCTGAGAAATCCACTGTTTAAGCGTTTTCCAATATAAAAGCCTAACGTACCAAAGTTGACCATCCCGTAAATTAGGTCAAGGTCAACGCAAGGTCATGATTTATATAAACTATGATGGGCCCGCATGCCCTATGCTACACACCAAGTTTCAAGGTCATAGGCCTTTTGGTTCTGGAGAAGAAGATTTTTGAAGGGTTTTTACCATATATGGGCATGGTGGCCATCTTGGTCATGTGACCCAGACCCGGGTATAAACTTTAGTTCCCCCATCCCACTGAGATTCCATATGAAATTTGGCTTCAATCATACCAGTGGTTTCAGAGGAGAAGATGTTTGAAAATCTTGACGACGGATGGTCCGACGGAATGACCTTGACCTTTAGTGACATAATATCTTCATCTGGTCATTTAGTCGACCATGTATACCAAGTATTGTACCTTAGACTTAAATAGTTTTTGAGAAATCCACTGTTTAAGCGTTTTCCCATATAAAAGCCTAACGTACCAAAGTTGACCATGCCGTAAATTAGGTCAAGGTCAACGCAAGGTCATGATTTGTATAAGCTATGATGGGCCAGCATGCCCGATGCTACATACCAAGTTTCAAGGTCATAGGCCTTTTGGTTCTGGAGAAGAAGATTTTTGAAGGGTTTTTACCATATATGGGCATGGCGGCCATCTTGGTCACGTGGCCTGGGCCAAATATATAAACTTTCGTTCCCCCATCCTGTTAAGGCTCCATATGAAATTTGGCTTCAATCCACCCAGTGGTTTCTGAGGAGAAGATGTTTAAAAGTGTAGACGCCGAAGACGCCGACGACGGACGACGGACCAAGGCTATACTATAAGCTCACCTTGACAGGCGAGCTAAAAATGTGATTTCCCTATCACTTCACTAGTAAAATCGCAGAAGGAGGGTACCATTATATAAATTGCTCTATCTAAAAAAAATGAACATTAACATATACTTTTCTGCATCTCATATTGCTTATATGATTTCATGGTTTAATTATAAGCAACTTATTTTCACTCCTTGTTACTCTGTCAAAAATTTGTTTCAGACCAGCGAACATCCTTAAGTCTTTTACCATATATGGGCATGGCGGACATGTTGTTCATGTGACCCAGATCATTTGAACAATATTTTTTCTTGCTAGCCCTGGAGGCTACATATACTTTGGTTACAACTAACCCAGTGGTTTCAGAGAAGAAGTCATTTAAAATTGCGGATGGAGAGATGGGCGTATGATGTACGATGATGGACGATGGAGCCTGCCTATACTATAAGCTCCCCCAGAGCCTCTGGCTCAGGTGAGCTAAAAACCACAGCGACTAACAAAATAATGATTTGCTAACACATTTCTCTCCCACACACTGATATACTATAATACATTATATATACAAATTTACAACTACGTAGCATAAACAGAAGGCAGATCAGCTTTTCATCCACTGAATACATTTTGAGTAAAATGATTGAATAGAAAGGGCATTTTTAGCAAAAAGCCAAAATCATGCCGATAACAGGTCCAGAAAAGGCCATACTATTTTGGTATAATTCACTGCTTGGTTTAGTCGAGATTAAGTTATTGGAGGTCACAGAGCATAACATTCTGGTTTCATTGCTATTTGTGACAAGTGGTTTGCGTTTTAGGCACTCGGGGGTCACATCCAATAACATGTCTTATGTTAAAAGACAATGTCCAGACCAAACCAATTTAGAACACCAACACAAAGCAATTTTCTGATTTTATGTACATTTCAAATATTGTCAATTTTAGTTAATAATATGAATCATAGTTCGAAAGTATAGTTCCAAAGTTCTTAATTTAAATACAGTTGATGCAGACAGATTTATCCTGCTTTGAAAGTCCTAGTATTACGCACAAATTCACAATGTCCGTATTCCTCAGTCCTAAATTGAAAAATGTCCCTCTTATTTCAGTTCTTCATTTAATTTAAGATCTCAAATGCACTACATGTATGTCACCAAATATAAATTTCCCAAATATTAAAGTTCATCCACTTAACACAATAGCATTTATCAAATTGTCCATACATAACGCTTCCAGTTCCCCAGGTCTACTAATACAAAGTTATTTCTATTTTATTCTTAACTCAAACTTCAGTACTGATCATACAAGGTCCCTTTAATTCACAAAGATCATTTCCCTATAAGCTCTAAGTCCAAAAGTGCATATTTAAGTCCACAAAAAAATCTGAATACCAAGGTTTAGCAAAGATTTGGAAGTCACTACACAGAACTGTGATATGGGCAGTCTGTGCAGAGTCTACAATGTGGTGACTCAAGTATACAGTAGCACTGCTACTGCAAGTCTGCATACTGGGTCCTAGAATCTGAAACAGTCATACCAAAGTTGAAATGGACTCAAAATGAGTTAAACTCGAATTTTGACATGAGAAGTCAAATTTTTTCAAACTTGCTATATATTGCAAATTGCCCCATGAAAGAAGCCATCTGCCAAAGGTGGAAACTAGTTATTTGAAATCACATACATGCTTTGACAATTCTCAATTTTGCAGTCTAAGAGTGACTAATGTTTTCTTAATTCAAATCCTTTGAATCATATAATCATTCTAGAACCATTTGTTTAAAACCCAAAGTGATTTGTTTTACCCCATTACTTCAAAAGTGTTTTCTGCCTAACAGCTGAGAAAACATTCAGCAAGCCATGCCAACTCAAAAATTATGGCAAACAAGCCAAAATACTTACTCCTTGATAGGTGATAGAATTTGCAACAAGTCATGAAGTTAAACAATGCTGCCAAACAATGTCTCAATAGTTTTGACAGAAAGTTGCTTCTGATGGACAAAATCTTTAGGAAATTATTAAATTATAACTAATTTGTTCAAACAAAAAAACTGCTAATATGAAATATGAAACTCTGCTATCTATTATCTATCACAACTCTCATATTTACAATTCATTTTCATCCTTCACTCAATCCTACATAACATTTTCTCACATGCAGATATTTCATTTCTTTATTTACCATTCAGTTTTATATTTAATATTTATTATCACATTCATTTTCCTATTTATTTTTGCATTTATTTTGGGGATAACTGTAATAAAAATTGTCATATGGGGAGGTAAATCGTCGCATTTATGGTCGGAAATTTTGTTTTATATAAGGCGACGCCACAGCGGAGCCATAAAACCAATGATTTACCGTCCCAAACGACAATTTCCAATACAGTTATCCCCATTCTAATGCAGTTTCTTATTTTCACCTTTAAAAGTGTGCTACTTTATACACAAAGCTAACACTTTCAGCGACGTAAAACCAAACGCCAGACAATAAGAACCCACGTTACGGAATGATGTCAGGTTTCCGACAGTATATCGCAGGAAATTCTGTCTCAATTTTTTGACATTATCCAATCAGATGTCGTGTTGCATACATAAGTGCATTAGAATTGAAGATCATTGTACCATAATTTCGACTGGTGACAAGTAACTCATTTATATATGTAGGTGATATGTCTTTTGACACTTCAAACACAAACTTTGCTTTGCTTAAAAAAATCCTTTCAGAGAAAGTATACAACTAAGCTAAATCAGATGTGTAAACACTAAGTAGGTCACTCTGAATTAATCTTGCTATATATATATATATAGTAAAAACAATAAGTCCGATATAGCCAAATAACACAATTATTAATTAACTTCTACCGCGGTTTCACTGTTTTACAGATTTTCAAGAAGACATTTTGATTTACCTATATACCCGGTACATCTTTTTATTATTTTTACAATTTTGAAAACCCATGACACAACTGATGCTACATGCAAAATTTCAGCCAAATGCAGGAAGTGGTCTGAAGAAGAAGTAGTTGTTGTTCTGTTTGTTTACATCCTCGGTAAACAGTTATGGTAATGTCAGGACGGTCAGTTAACCTAACCACACTATTCCTGGGCAAGGTTAGACTTCTTATGTGATTAACCAGTACTAAGTGCACATACTTTTATCAGTAACTGAAAACTGCCCCTCTTGAATCAGAGGAAGGAGAAATGGAAGTAAGTGGCTGGACCAGGTACTGAACTCGGGATCTATGCTCTTGAGTCAGGCACGCTATGGACCGCGCTAAGCGACCCGACAAAGAAGTTGATTTTTTTAGTAATGGCAGCCATCTTGGATTCTCGACCTGACCCAATTTTACAATTTTGAAACCTTCCAGTCTGGCCATACTCCATGTGAAATTTTAGAACCATGGGTGCAGTAGTTTTAAAAGTTGTTTGCTCAAGTTGTTTTTAGACATTGGCATTTGAGCAAAATTAGACATCTAAACAGAAAGAAGGTCACTGTGACAGAAAGCTGCTATAGATTTACTTTCATTTTAACAATTTTGAATGCCAAGGACACATTTATGCTCCTTGCAAAATTCCAGCCAAATATACAAAGTGGTTCTAGAGAAGAAGTTGATTTCTTTATTTTTGCTATTTTTAGCAATGGTGGCCATCTTGGATTCTCAACCTGACTAAATGTTATAATTCTGAAACTCTGTAGTCAGGTCATGCTGCATGTGAAAATTATGAACCATAGCTGCAATGGTTTCAGAGAATAGGTTGTTATTAACTGTTTAAGAACCTCACAAAATGGACAGTATTACAATAGCTCACTCATTTAATCCTGTTTCACCTACTCCCATTCCACCTACTCCCATTTCGCCTATGATCTGTCCCATTTTACCAACTCCCAATTGGCCTACCATAAAATATGTCACTATTGTCATTTCCCCTATTCATTACATTCTTATATTAACACATTTGAAAGCATGCTGCATAAAATATTTCATCAAAAATGAAAAAAATGAAGCATACAAAAATAAAATGATAATAAAACTAGAAAATTGTGTCTGTAGGACACTAATGATGCCCCCGTGCAGCGCCTGTCACATGACGTGTATATCCATAAAGCACCTACAAAGAATCAATTGAAAACATACCCTACCATGTAAAAAAATTCTGTCAAAATTAATTCTAGGTCCAACAAAAACCTATATGCACATCTTCAATACATTCGCAGCATGTATGCAAGGTTTGAAAAAGATCCATTGAAAACTGTGAGAGGAGTTGATTACACAAACTCTATACCCTTCAATGCAAAAATTTGCCTATAATTACTAAGTTCAAAAGGCCCTAACTCTGTCAAAATTAACTTTAGGTCCAACAAAAACCCACATGCACATCTTCAATACAGTCACAGCATGTATGCAAGGTTTGAAAAAAATACACTGACAACTGTGAGAGAAGTTGATTACACAATCTCTATACCCTACAATGCAAAACTTTGCCTAAAATGACTAAGTTCAAAAGGCCGTAATTCTGTCAAAATTAATTCTAAGGCCAACAAAATCCCACATGCACATCTTCAATATGTCCCAAACATGTATACAAAGTTTGAAAAAGATCCATTGAAACCTGTGGGAGGAGTTGATTACACAAACTCTATACTGTACAATACAAAAATTTGCCTAAAATGACTAAGTTCAAAAGGCCATAATTCTGTCAAAATTTATTTTAGCTCCATCAAAAATCAACATGCACATCTTCAATATGTCCACAACATGTATGTAAAGTTTCAAAAAGATCCATTGAAAATTGTGGGAGGAGTTGATTACACAAACTCTATACTATAAAGCGTGACGAACAGACAGACAGACAGACAGGGGCAAATCTTAATGCCCCCCTGACTATCGTCACGGGGGCATAAAAACACAGTACAGAAAGCTTATAAGCTTAAAATAAGGGTCCCGCTTCTCCTCCATCCCCATTCTTTCAGTTGGGTCTATGACAAAACATCGAAAGACAAAGCCTCGAAACCTCAGTTCATCAAAAAGACAGGGTATCAAAAGGACAAAACAGCGAATTTTTACACAAAATATCGAATGGACATGTACTCGTAAAATAACACCAAAAGAAACATCAGAAAATGTGAAAAAATCGAATAACTTATTAGTCCATTAAAATTTTGCAGCAATAAATATTTTACTCTGTAATGCAGCCAGATCACAAAACTTCACAAGACACCCGGTTTGTCGCTTTTCTGCAATCTAGACCTGACCCAGTTTCAAACTCGACCTAGATTTAATTGAAATTAATATTCTGACAAAGTTTCATGAAGATTGGATCACAATTGTGCCCTCTAGAGTGTACAAAAGCGTCTTTTTGTAAGATTTGACCTAGTGACCTAGTTCTTGATCCGACATGACCCAGTTTCACATCTGGCCTAGATATTTTGGAAATAAACATTCTGCTTATGTTTCATGAAGATTGAATAAAAACTGTGCTCTATAGAATGTACACAAGGTTTTTCTAAGATTTGACCTAGTGACATAGTTTTTGAACAGACAATACCCATTTTCAATCAGATTTTATGGAGATACACATTCTGACAATGTTTCATGAATTGATTGATTGATTGATTTGATGCTTAACTTCCACAGTAAACAGCTAAGGTCATGTCGGGACGGTCAGTTAACTTAATCACACTATTCCTGGGCAGGCTTAGACCTCCTAAGCGGTTAACCAGTACTAAGTGCACATACTTTCGCCAGTAACTGACAACTGTCCTTCTTGAATCAGCGGAAGGAAAAACGAAAGTATGTGGCCAGACCGGGTTTCGAACCCAGGACCTCTGACTCATGAGTCAGGTAGGGCACCTGACTCATGAGTCAGAGGTCCTGGGTTTGAAACCCGGTCTGGCCACATACTTTCGTTTCTCCAGGGCACCTGACTCATGAGTCAGAGGTCCTGGGTTTGAAACCCGGTCTGGCCACATACTTTCGTTTCTCCTAGGGCACCTACTCATGAGTCAGAGGTCCTGGGTTTGAAACCCGGTCTGGCCACATACTTTCGTTTCTCCAGGGCACCTGACTCATGAGTCAGAGGCCCTGGGTTTGAAACCCGGTCTGGCCACATACTTTCGTTTCTCCTAGGGCACCTAACTCATGAGTCAGAGGTCCTGGGTTTGAAACCCGGTCTAGCCACATACTTTTGTTTCTCCTTCCGCTGATTGCGAAACAAAAATATGTGGCCAGACCGGGTTTGGAACCCAGGACCTCTGACTCATGAGATTTTAATAGTTACAGTGAAGAAGAATTTTAAGGGTTAAATGTTTCTCCATTTTTGGATTTTACAAATGCATTGTTTTGAAAGATAAACAGTAACTGTTATTCTCTTGAAACAAAAATGCTTTGTTAGTCTTCTTTTACATTAGAAAAAGACCCACCCACCCCTCACCCCATGGAAATATTTAGTGCTTTTCTCTGCATGCTCAGTCGTCAAAAAAGTGGTCGAAAATGTCTGTTTGCCTCCGCCATGAAAATTTCTTAAAGTTGACAAGTATGATTTAATTTGATTTTCACATATTTTCATTCCCTCAACCCCTGAAAGTTTTGTCAAAAACAAGACCTGTCCCTGTACAGGATGGCTCGCCTGCAGTGCCTAGCCCATCACATAAAAAACTTTAACGTAAAACTTTAAAGTGTGACGCTGACGCCAACGTACAAGTGACAAAAATATCTCTCTGTACTTTTGTACAGGGGAGCTAAAAATGGTTACAACTGACACAGTGGCTTTTGTGAAGGTTGTTTGAAATTGTCGAAATTTGAGAGACCTAGGTCAAAGTCAAAATATGACCTTGGCCTCTTATACTCACAATCTGCATGTACTCATTGATGACTGTTTAGGCCAAAATCTTCAACAGTTTCCAAGAAATCTTACGCTCTAGTATTTTCCCATATAAAAGCACCAAAGTCAGTTAACCAGGCCACACTATTCATGGGTAGGCTTAGACACCCTAAGCGGTTAACCAGTACTAAGCGCACTTACTTTCACCAGTAACTGACATCTGCCCTCCTTGAATCAGCGGAAGGAGAAATGAAAGTAGGTAGCCAGACCGGGTATCCCAGGACCTCTGGCTTATAAGTCAGGTGCCATACGGGCTGCGCTATGTGGCGCTACATAGACCAAATTTGACCCTACCGAAAATAGGTCAAGGTCAACTCAAAGTCATAATTTGAACAATCTTGGTAGTACTCACATAACCGATGCTAAATAATAAGTTTCAAAGCCATCAGCCTATTGGTTCTGGAGAAGATTCTAAGTTTTTTACCATATATGGGCATGGTGGCCATGTTGGTCATGTGACAAAGACCATTTGAACAACTTTTCGTTCCCCCAACCCCAGGAGGCTACATATGAAATTTTGTTACAATCGGCCCAGACATTTCAGAAGAAGTGGTTTGAAAGTCTGGATGGACAACAGAGCCTGTCCATACTAAAAGCTCCCCGAAGCCTTCGGCTTAGGTGAGCTAAACAAGAGGTCCATGATGAACCTAAATCGCTCACCTGAGTTATGATGAAATAACACGGAAGATCATCTATTTGATGAGGGTTCAATTGGAGCAGGTTTGCACTTTCCCATCTATATTCTGACAAAGTTTCATGAAGATTGGATTAAAACTGTGCCCTCTAGAGTATACACAAGGCGATCTAGTTTTGGATCAGACATTATTCAGTTTCAAACTACATTTCATGAAGATGAACATTCTGACAAAGTTTCATGAAGATTCAATGCAAAATAAAGCCACAATTGTGTACACAAGGTTTTTCTATAATTTGACCTAGTGACCTAGTTTTTGACCCGACAAGATCCTGTTTCAAAGTTGGCCTAGATTTCATTAAGATAATCATTCTGACAAAGTTTCATGAAGATTGAACCAAAACTGTGCCCTGTAGATTATACACAATGTTTATTTAAGGTCTGACCTAGTGCCATAGTTTTTGATCCAACATGATCCAGTTGCACCCTTTGTCTAGATTTGTTGGAGATAAACTTTTTGACAAAGTTTCATGAAGATTGGAACAAAACTGTGCCCTCTAGAGCATTCACATGGTTCTTCTAAGGTCTGACCTAGTGACCTAGTTTTTGACCTGACATGGCCCAGTTTCAATTTGGGACTAGATTTTTATAAAGGTAAGCATTCTGATAAAGTTTCATGAAGATTGGATCATAATAGTGCCCTCTAGAGAGTAAACAAGGTTTTTCTAAGATTTGACCTAGTGACCTAGTTTTTGACCTCTTGTGACTCAGTTTCAATCTTGGCCTAGATTGTATAAGGATAAAAATTCTGACAAAGTTTCGTGAAGATTAGATTATAACTGTGTCCTCTAGAGTGTACACAAGGTTTTTCTATGAATTGACCTAGTGACCTAGTTTTGGCCCCACATGACTCAGTTTCCATCTTGGCCTAGATTGTTTAAGGATAAACATTCTGACAAAGTTTCATGAAGTTTGGATCATAACTGTGGCCTCTAGAGTGTACACAAGGCTTTTCTAAGATTTAACCTAGTGACCTAGTTTTTGACCCCACATGACCCAGTTTCAACCTTGGTCCAGATTGCATTAAGATAAACATTCTGACAAAGTTTCATGATGATTAGATCAAAACTGTGCCCTCTGTGTCATTCTAAGATTTATTTCTATTTTTAGCTCTGGCCGCCATTTTGTTAAGCGGATCATAACCGTTTTAGCAATTTTGGTTCAGGGCCATGAGTCTAACATCTATGTGAAATTATTTTGAAATCGAGCAATACACAGTTCCGAGCCACACCCAGAAAGTCACTCAAAATCACATGAAAGCCTATATCTGGCCAATGCAACGATAACTTAGCATGTGACATAGTCTCACAAACAAATCGCACGTGGTCAATATCAAACACAAGTCCGTGATTTTACCTTACAGTTAATGGAGGAATGTATATCTGTTTAAAGAAAACAAACTAACACCACTTTTAAAAAACTTACCCTGCTCTGCAAGAACAGAATGCATCAAAAATGCATGATGCTTGCGCAACTTCCCATGCGTAGGTTATGAGGAGGATAGATCGCCAACATTTAGCAGACATTTGCATTTGTCATTCGTTTTTCCGCCATATTTGTGTAAGCTTGTGAGACGTAGTAACAGTAACTAAGCAGGGGGAGCTTAGCGGCTATTCTCGGAACTGTGTATCGGCTTCAGAGGAGATGTCGTTTAAAGGTTTTTCTAATTTTAGATTTCTATTTTTAGCTTTGGCGGCCATTTTGTTCAACGGACGAAACCGTTTTAGTAATTTTGGTTCAGGGCCATGAGTCAAACATTTCTGTGAAAATATTTTGAAATCAAGCCATTGGCTTGAGAGGAGATGTCGTTTAAAGGTTTTTCTATTTGTAGCTCTGGCGGCCGTTTTGTTCAGCAGAGCGGAACCATTTTAGCAATATAACACAAACATTTGTGTGAAATTATTTTGAAATTGGCTCACTGGTCTAGGAGGAGATGTCGTTCGAAGAAATTGTTGACGGACGGACGGAAAGATGGACGGATGGACAGACGGACAAATATTGATCACAATAGCTCACCTTGAGCACTTCGTGCTCAGGTGAGCTAAAAAAAAGACTTGTCACAGGGACAGGATAGCTCGCCTGACAGTGCCATGCCCATCACATAAAAAAACTTTAACGTAAAACTTCAACATTTTGCTAACACCGACGCCACCGCCAACGCTAACGCCAATGCCGACGCCGGGGACAGTACAATAGCTCTTCCTGAACTTTGTTCAGGTGAGCTAAAAATGAGCCTTCAGCTCAGGTGAGCTAACAAGTTAGCTTTTAAACCCAAGTGATTTTACTTTGTCGGAAACTTTCAAATTTTGTGTTTGGTCTAAACTAGCAAGCCTATAAAGACACTCCTTAGGCAATAAATCCTGAGCCATATTGCCAAACTGTAACTGTTCTTTGTATATTTTGAGTTTCTGGCCTGCCATGTTAAAAAAATTTGCTTTCGGCAATGTGCTCCCAAAGTCAGCAGCTGACTGGCTGAATGATGAAAAAATTTTGTAGTTAAGCACCAGCCATAAGGCAATCAATCCATGCACTCTGATGGTCTCTTTTGTTGTATCAACTAATTCTATAGCAGCTGATTGCACTAATGTGTCGTTACATGGGTCATACATGAAAATAATCATTTCACTCGTAGATATACCTATTGCTGGCACCAGCTTATTTATAAATTCCGGGTGTCTTGAGTTTTGAAGAAATGAAAAACATACTGATTGTGCAATAAGCTGATCAACTGCCTGCTTCGAATTTTTGTCAAAACTTTTCTTCACTTCAACTGAACTTCGTCCAGGACTATCCTCTCCATCCCCCTGATCCATAGCACTCATTTCACTGACAGCAACAGACTGGCCATTTGCTAAAATATCTGTGTTTCCATGCCAAACTTCAGGGTGGCCTGCAATAATAAACAAGCGGGTCATGAGGCCCAAATCGCTCACCTGAGTGAATAGGTCAAAGATAAACTAGGAACATCATCTGAACAAGAGCTTCACAAGTGGGGCATAATATGTGTTAACATCATGGAGTGAGCAGGAAATTTATGCAAGTGCAGTTACATGTAATTCACAAAGTAAGCAAGCCAAAGCAGTGACTGTCGTTTTTCTCATCATACATCCCCAACACTATATCTAAAAAGAGCTCCACTGAGCGGGGCAATATACGCCTGTTGGGCCTAAAGCTGGAAAGAAAACATGAGATGACAAAACTTTGTCAGTAGCTTAAATCTTCAATATAATAAGGCAGATATAAAACTACAAAACAAATGAAGCTAATATGAAATCCCAAGACAAAAATTATAAAGGGGCATAATTCCATCAGAACTGAAAGTATGGTTATGGTTCTTTTACTCTGCATATTGTCTGATATTTGTACGAACTTCCATAAAGAAACTTCAACGGTTTTCAAGATATGGAGCAGACACAAAGCTAAACTGAAATTACTATATGAAAAATACAAATTTGCCTTATTCTGTCAGAACTGAACGCAGGGTTATGGTTCTTTTTCTTTGCACATTGTCTGATGATGCTTCATTTACAGCGTATAAACTTTTATGAAGAAATCTTATACAGTTTTTAAGATATACAGTAGAAAAATAATATTACCCTTTGAACTTTGACCTCTAAGTGTGACCTTGACCTTTGTCGGACATTGCTGAAATACAAGGTCTGCATGTTGCTTTGATAAGGTAAACATTTGACTCAAGTTTCAAAAGAATCTTTCAAAGGGTCAAGGAGATACAGTAGAACTTCAATGGCTCGAACCCTGATGGCTCGTTAACCCTGCCTGAATAGAACTCTGTCCTTGGTCCCCAGAGGTCACTTTATATAGAACTTAACCCTGGATGGCTAGAACTACCCTTTGCTGAAACTAATTTTCATGGTCCCAAGCCTGTTCAAGCCAATGAAATTCTACTGTATATGGTGCAGACACAAATTTAATACAAAATTACAATACTAAAAATACAAAGGGGCATAACTTTGTTAAAATGAAAGTAGGGTTATGATTCTTTTTCTACGCACATCGTCTGATGAGGCTTTATATTTAGACAAATATTCAACGGTTTTTGAGATATGGAGCGGACAGGAAGCTTATATGAATGAATGACTGTTAAATTATTTATAGACGCTCAACCCTGGTAAGGGCATACAGCGTCTAAACGTCAACAATATAAAACGTTTCTATATATCAGACAAGTTCAAAAGCGACCAAATGTTAAAAGTATTGTGTATACACGTCCAAACAAAGCTTATATGAAATTACTATATAGCAAAATATAAAGGGACATAATTCCGTCAAAACTAAAAGTAGGGGATCCTTTTTCTCTGCACATCATTGGTAATTCTAGAGTCCAAGATGCTACATACCAAGTTTCAAGGCAATCAGCCCAGTGGTTCTGGAGGAGACTAGAAACATGGTAACTAATAGGGCCCCGCCTTTATGAAACTGTTGATGACATTTAAGTCATATATGCCCAACCAGAAATAACAATACCTGCTTTCTGTTATCACGTTGTTCCTTCATATTCAATATGTTGTTTGAAATTAAGCCTCTGGTAGTGTCTTTAAGATATTGGTATAATTCAGTAAATAATGTAGGCAGATTTATGGTTCTTGTTCTCTGCACATCGTCTGACGATGCTTTACATTTGTACCAAGTCTTGTGAAAATATCTTTATTGATTTCAGAGTTATAGAGCAGACACAATTTCTGAACTCAAAATTTCAAAGGGGCATCATTCAGTAAACAATGTAGGCAGAGTTATGATTTTT
Organism: Ctena decussata; assembly: GCA_963989385.1. Taxonomy (NCBI): domain Eukaryota; kingdom Metazoa; phylum Mollusca; class Bivalvia; order Lucinida; family Lucinidae; genus Ctena; species Ctena decussata. The sequence continues at coordinate 23,350,949 of OZ022509.1, forward strand.
GTTCTCTGCACATCGTCTGATGATGCTTTACATTTGTACCAAGTCTCGTGAAAATATCTTTATCGGTTTCAGAGTTATGGAGCGGACACGATTTCTGTACTCAAAATTACAAAGGGGCATAATTCATTTAATACTGTAGATAGAGTTATGGTTCTTGTTCTCTGCACATCGTCTGATGATGCTTTACATTTGTACCAGGTCTTGTGAAAATATCCTTAACGGTTTCAGAGTAATGGAGCGGACACGATTTCTGTACTCAAAATTACAAAGGGGCAAAATTCAGTAAATACTGTAATCAGAGTTATGGTTCTTCCTCTCTGCACATCATCTGATGATGCTTTACATGTATACCAAGTCTCATGAAAATATCTTTAACGATTTCAGAGTTATGGAGCGGACACGATTTTTGTACTCAAAATTTCAAAGGGGCATAATTCAGTAAAAATTGTAGGCAGAGTTATGGTTCTTGCTCTCTGCACATCGTCTGATGATGCTTTATATTTATACCAAGTCTCGTGAAAATGATGATGCTTTACATTTATACCAAGTCTCGTGAAAATAACTTTAACCATTTCAGAGTTATGGAGCGGACACGATTTTTGTACTCAAAATTTCAAAGGGGCATAATTCAGTAAAAATTGTGTGCAGAGTTATGGTTCTTGCTCTCTGCACATCGTCTGATGATGCTTTATATTTATACCAAGTCTCGTGAAAATATCTTTAACCATTTCAGAGTTATGGAGCGGACACGATTTTTGTACTCAAAATTTCAAAGGAACATAATTCAGTAAAAATTGTAGGCAGAGTTATGGTTCTTGTTCTCTGCACATCGTCTGATGATGCTTTACATTTGTACCAAGTCTCGTGAAAATATCTTTATCGTTTTCAGAGTTATTGAGCGGACACGAAATGATGACGGACGGACGGACAGACAGACAGACGGACAGGCAAGGTGATTACTATAGGGCCTCCGCAGACTTTGTCTGGCGGGGCCCTAAAGATTTTTTAAGGTGTTTACCATATATGGGCATGGCGACCATCTTGGTCATGTGACCTGGGACAAATATATAAACTTTCGTTTCCCCATCCTGCTAAGGTTCCATATGAAATTTGGCTTCAATCGGCCCAGTGGTATCTGAAAAGGTGTTTAAAAGTATGGGCAAAGGTGACGCCGAAGACGACAGACGACAGATCAAGGGTATACTATAAGCTCACCTTGACAGGTGAGCTAACAAGACCTGTCAGTGGGACAGGATAGCTCGCCTGACAGCGCCTTGCCCATCACCTAAAAAACTTTTACGTAAAACTTTAACATTTTGCTAACGCTGACACCGACGCCAATGCCGACGCCAGGGGTAGTGCAATAGCTGTTCCTGTAAATTCGTACAGGCGAGCTAAAAATGCACTTTTGTAGCTTTTCCCATTCAAAAGTAGAGACCAAATTTGACCTTGTGTCAACCCAAGGTCATCGATTATATGAACTTGGTAGTATATGAGTCCCAGATGCTACATACCAAGTTACAAGGCAATCAGCCCAGTGGTTCTGGAGAAGAATTTTTTTAAGGCCTTGACCTTGACCTCTAGATTCATAGGGATTGACGATGACTGCATTTCCATATCTCAGAGCTCAACAGCAACAGGAAAATGCACTTTTTTTCAGTTTTTCCTATTCAAAAGCATAAGATACCAAATTTGACCTTGCCATAAAATAGGTTAAGATCAACCCAGGGTCACCATTTACATAAACTTTATCAGTGGCAGCAAATGAAACTTTTTGTCTGTGTCATCATTCTAGAATTTGAAACAAATCTGTTTGCTTCCAGACATGCCAAGCGATTCCATTTTTAGCTCTCCTGACCGAAGTTCAGGAAGAGCTATTGTACTACCCCCGGCGTCAGCATCGGCAGCGGCGTTAGCAAAATGTTAAAGTTTTATGTTAAAGTTTTTTAGGTGATGGGCAACGCGCTGACAGGCTGGCTATCCTGTCCCACTGACAGGTCTTGTTTTATGATGCATCTGCAATCACATTTTCGATGGGAGTATTCTTGACGCATTAGTTTGCATGGGACTGCAGGCTGTTTTACCCATTTTCTTTGCGTCAAAAATGCACAACGCCCCTTATCTGCAGCTCTGTCAGTATAGACCATGATCAGAATGCTTATTGCACATGTGGCAGATATAACATTAATTTTCACAGTTACATTGCTTTCTATTTTCTGAATTTGGACATGTCTGATATAGCAGACAATTTTTTTTTGGTCTCTAGCAGCAGCATGGTTTTGAAATAACACTAGCACATGTAAACCTACCCTACTTAACATGAATATCTCTCAGCCACCAGTGTAGACCAAGATCAGACTACTCGTTCGTAGTCTGGTCAGAGCTATTTAGTATCGGTTTCTTGCCAAAGTGAACTGTCAAAGACTAAAAAAAATAAAAATAAACAAACAAACAAATAACTAGGTGGCAGTAAGCATGGCTTACTATTCCCCCCCCCCCACTACCCCTCCACATTTAGCACTTAATTTGCTTTTGTCATCCAACTTTCACTTTTGACGGAAAAGATGTTTGAAAATCTTGACAACAGATGGACGGACAGAATGACCTTGACCTTTAGTGACATGATCTCTTCATCTGGTCATTTAGTTAACCATATATTCCAAATATAGTACCTCAGACTTGAATAGTTTCAGAAAAATCCACTGTTTAAGCATTTTCCCATATAAAAGCCTAACATATCAAAGTTGACAATGTCATAAATTAGGTCAAGGTCAACGCAATGTCATCATTTGTATAAACTATGATGAGCCCGAGTGCCCAATGCTACATACCAAGTTTCAAGGTCAAAGGCCTTTTGGTTCTGAAGAAGAAGAGTTTTGAAGGGTTTTTACCATATATGGGGGTGGCTGCCATCTTGGTCAGGTAACCCAGACCCCGGTACAGGGCGCGAAAAATTTTTTTGATCATATTTGTCCTGTGCAAGTGCTTTCAAATTTTTACTCGTCCTTTCAAAAATCTACTCGTCAGTATTCTATTTCACTTTCTTTTTTACTCGGTTATTTCCGGTACTTTCCGTAGGTAATATGGTTTTGTCCCAATTCAGGATCGTACTGAGCGGTTTTGCCAAATAGGTTTCATTTATAAAGATTTCTGCACCAAAGTAGATTTTTTTCTGCTTTATTCAATAGAGGACCTAATGTCCTATACAACTATTTGAGTTGGATTATGCATTTGTAACCATGCAGTTATAGAGCGCAAAAAACTTAGGCGAAACCGGGTCGGTGCGAATCCTCATCGGGTTGATGTTCGAAATGCGCATGCGCACTGTTTATTTTACAGTTTGCCATTTCCGTTTTCATTTTTTAGACAAGGCGATGCGGAAATCTATGGGATTTCATGCGTTTAGTGTTACAGTCAATATTTGTTTGCTGTAATTTGATCAATTTATAAAGTGCTTTTCCTGAATGGCGTGATTAGACAATTTTCATGGAGGAAAAACCTACTCGTCCGGTAGGGCAAGTCAGTGACTGTTTCCACTCGTCCTTACCGACCATCTACTCGTAAATACGAGTGGACGAGTGTAAATTTCAGCCCTGCCAGTAATATACTTTCATTCCCCCATCCCACTGAGACTCCATATGAAATTTGGCTTTAATCAGCCCAGTGGTTTCTGAGAAGAAGATGTTTGAAAATCTTGATGACGGATGGACAGAGTGGTCTTGACCTTTAGTGACATAATATCTTCAGCTGTTCATTTAGTTGACCATATATACCAAATATTGTACCTTAGACTTAAATTGTTTCTGAGAAATCCACTGTTTAAGCATTTTCCCATATGAAAACCTAAGGTACAAAAGTTTGACAATGTTATAAATTAGGTCAAGGTCAACACGTGGTCATCATTTTTATAAACTATGATACGCCAGAGTGCCCAATGCTACATACCAAGTTTCAAGGTCATAGGCCTTTTGGTTCTGAAAAAGAAGAGTTTTGAAGGGTTTTTATCATATGGGTGATTTTCAAAAAAATGAAGTCAAAGTGTGACATAGTGGTAAAAAATTAGATGACCTTTGACTTGAATAATTTCCATGTCAGTTTCTTCCTAGGATGTCAAAGTGTTGGAAATTAACATTAAATACTGTATGATGCCATCAAAATTTTTGTAATTTCTGTGTTTCAGAAAATAAATTTGTTGTAATACTATATATTTTAAAACATGGTATAGACCCTTTATGAGAAGTACTATACTTGTTTCGGCCATTTCTAAGTTAATATTTTGGTATGGTTTGACAAGACATATATCGAGACACTATTCTATACCATTGATTTGAATACTTTCTGTGAATAAAAATTTTTTTGCCATTTTTTTGGATAATTTGACACTGAAATTGCTTCTCTACCTACAAAAGTTTTTAAAGTCACTTGAATTACTCAAATATTTATTCATCAATTATTTCTTATCAAAATTCAAGGCATTCTTGAAACACACTATAAATTTCTTTTCAGTCAAAGCATTATTTCATGTTGAAGTGGGTCTATAAAAGTGGTCTATTTTTTTTTCAAAAACTGCGTTACACTTGGGACAAAAAAGTTCGTTTCTTCTAATAAGTCAGGATATTGCTTGTTTTAGCGCTTGTTGTGCCATATATATTTCAAATAACTAATCAACATGAAAAACTATGAGCTCTGAACATAAAAAATAAAAAAAAATAAAAAAAAAATCTATCAAAAAACAGTATGCATTTCACAGTATGGGTAAAAGTGTTTATGCTACAGGACATAATACTTAATATAAGCCTGTGTTTCAGAAATTAAACCAAGACAATACAGTTTTAATAATTTTGAATTAAAGAAAAGTGGTTTCTAATGAAGGTTAATCAGATGTACATATGTACAGCGAAACGTTGCACTTGGGACAAAATCAGCCAGATGTTTTCTCTTCTACTATTGAAAGTTCTACACCAATTTCACATACTGAGAAAGTTTATAGCCATGCACAATCAGTTATGTTAAACATTAGAATCTAAGCAGACAGATGTAAATTCAAAACAAAGAGATAGTTGTTTACTTTTAAGCACCTTAATAAGATATACATCTTAGGGTTACAAAGAACAAAATTTTACGTTAGATAATTGTCTTGTATTGGCAGTTTTACAAGTCTAACCATGTTTGCTTTATATCAATTCAATTCCTGGAAAAAAGGTAGTTCTTGCAGTAACACAATTCAATTTTAGATTTTTATGTCCCAAGTGCAACACTTGAAGGTTGGTTGAAAAAAGACTGCTTAATGTCGAAAGTAAACAGTTTAACTTAAAGTTTTGAAAGATTTCACATTCTGCTCTCAATAAGTAATAAATAAAGGAAAGAAAAGTAACATTAAAAAGTTTGTATTCTGTAAAAAAAAGTTCTTCTGAACATACCAATTAGCAAAAAAACACATATATTTTCAAATATTTACAGAAAAATGGCTTATTACATTATCAAAAAGGCAGTAATTGTGTATATATGCTTTAGCAATACTGATAAATGATAAAATTGGAGGTAAAGTGTATTGTTAGGCAATCATATTGCACTAATTAAACATGGAAAACTGTGTTGCACTTGGGACATCAGTTTTGGCATCCTGTTGGAAACCCATGCATCACTGCATGATAAGGATTGCTTTAGATGGTTTTGCTCCGACTTGCTGCTTCTCAAATTATATCAAAACATATCATACAGGAAATGATTGTATGGTGGATCAAAAACTACAGAATGTTGCACTTGGGACAAATCTGGGTAACACATTGAAGGAGCTTTTTTCTAAAATGTTACGAAGAGTTAGAACTATTAAACAGCTGGTAATTTACCCAACTACACTATACTTTGTCATTAACAACATGCAATACATCAGGTGCTAATAATGTGAGAAATATTTTTTGTGCAAAGTCAAAAGAAGTTATTTTCATGGTATTTTTTTTATTAGGGGTATTATCATAATTTATTATCTTTGAACAGGTAAACGGAACAAAATACATGCAAATTATATTGTAAACTGTGAGTTAATTAATGGTATTTGACATCCATGCATTTGTTTTTGATATAATGGAACATATCCTTTTTGGAAAGCATTTGAAAATGAGGAAACATTTCAAATGTCACGCAAAAAACGTTTCGCTTGGGACAAATTTGGAACTTTTAAGATTTTAATTTTACCTCACTGCAGCTGGTGTTGTGCCATGTTGCAGCCGTAAAACATCTCCCCATACATCATCCAGAGTGCAGATTATATTTTATTTACATCCTTTGAGATCAGAGGATAGATTCTGAGAAATCTAAAATTTGAGATCAATTTAGACTATTATTCTAGATCATCGTCTTTTATATTATTTGGATCCTTTTGAAAGTAATCAGTCTTTGAATCGACTGCCCAATTAATATTAAGAAATTACAGTATGCTTTTTTCTGGTTTCGTCACCAGATATTGTCAGGGCCACTGACGAGGCTTTATTAGCTGAAACTACATAGTCTGGCCCATGTTCCTACTTTTGTATGTATTCTCTGCTCTTGAAGGAACTTTTTCAGATTTTAATTTGACCTCACTGCAGCTGGTGTTGTGCCGTGTGGCGGCCGTAAAACATCTCCCCGTCCATCATCCATAGTGCAGATTATATTTTATTTACATCCTTTGAGATCAGAGGATAGATTCTGAGAAATCTAAAATTTGAGATCGATTTAGACTATTATTCTAGATCATCGTCTTTTATATTATTTGGATCCTTTTGAAAGTAATCAGTCTTTGAATCGACTGCCCAATTAATATTAAGAAATTACAGTATGCTTTTTTCTGGTTTCATCACCAGATATTGTCAGGGTCACTGACGAGGCTTTATTAGCCGAAACTACGTACTTTTGTATGTATTCTCTGCTCTTGAAGGAACTTTTTAAGATTTTAATTGGGTATATTTTGAATCATAACTTCCGACCTAATGTATCAATTTTGACGAAACTTGGCATCAAGATTTACACCAATATAACACACATTTTAGGCACAAACAAAACTTAACAAGTACAAAGCTAATCAGCTGAGCTTGAATTAAAAAAAAAAACAGTTTTTTGAAAAACACCCATATATGGGCGTAGCAGCCATCTCGGTCATGTGACCCAGACCCCGGTAATATACTTTCATTCCCCCATCCCACTGAGACTCAATATGAAATTTGGCTTCAATCAGCCCAGTGGTTTCTGAGGAGGAGCTGTTTGAAAAGGGCTGCCAGTATGACCTTGACCTTTAGTGACATAATATCTTTAGCTATTCATTTAGTTGACCATATATACCAAATATTGTACCTCAGACTTGAATAGTTTCTGAGAAATCCACTGTTTACGCATTTTCCCATAGAAAAGCCCATGGTACCGAAGTTGACTGTGTCATAAATTAGATCAAGGTCAACACACGGTCATCATTTGTATAAACTATGATGGGCCTGAATGCCCGATACTACATACCAAGTTTCAAGGTCATAGGCTTTTTGGTTCTGGCGAAGAAGATTTCGGAAGGGTTTTTACCATACATGGGTGTGGCGGCCATCTTGGTTATGTGACCCCGATACCCCCAACAAACTTTCGTTTCCCCAACCTAGGTAGGCTCCATATTAAATATGGCTTCAATAGGCCCAGTGGTTTCAGAGGAGAAGATGTTTGAAAATGATGACGACAGACGGAAGACGGATGCCTGGCTATACTATAAGCTCACCTATGAGCCTAAAGGCTCAAGTGAGCTAAAAATTCAATCAGTGGTCTAGGAGGAAAAGTGATAACCAGACTATTACAGTGTTCTCAAGTGGTTTGGGTGATACTATAATGGTTAAATTCAGAGAAGGCTGTCAACAGCCATATTTACTGATTGATTGAAACCATTTTTAAGATTAAAAGGTTTAGAAACTGTGAGATCTTAAAAACTTTAGGGTAAAAGTAACAAGACCTGTCCGCGTACAGGATAGCTCGCCTGCAGCGCATTGCCCATCACATAAAAAAACTTTAACCAAAACATCCATTTCGGACGCCGACGCCGACGCCGACGCGGACGCGGACGCGGACGCCGTGGTGACAACAATAGCTCTTCCTGAACTTTCGTTCAGGCGAGCTAAAAAGTACGCAAAGACCAGGAACTGAAACAATCAAAATCCAAATCCAGCCCTCAAACCATAGTTGGAAACAACTAAGATTACAAATGATCAAGATACAGAGAACATATGGCCAACCGAGTGAGCAGCTTGTTCCCGAAAGGTGGCCACTCAGCAACCCAAACTGAACCAAAAATAATAAGAACATACATAAGGTAAAACATCACAGAAACTCTGACACCAAAAACAGGCAACAGAGAACCACAACAGAACTACCGCCTTGGAACGGTCAGTAATGAATTACTGGGGGGCTTAAATCGATTTTACAGGCCCAACCTCGCCCTCAGTGTCTGAAGTGGTACAAAACATTTAGTTGCTTGTTCGGTTCGCATGATAACCCTCTAAATCGTCCATGAATCATCACAGTAAACACATAAATCAAATTTCAACACCATGAAGAAGCAAAGATGAGGACTCAACAGATACAACGAGCCATCTGACAGGGCCGTCTATGGTAAAACTTTACCATATAAAATTTCTAAGTCCATGATCTTGACCTTCAGGTCAAGACCAGGTGTGGGGATGGTCCTAAATAAAATTTTGGACCAATATTTATCATTAAGCCAAATATACATGATATAGTTCAAATTGATCAAAGGGTTTAGAAACTATCAAATCTTAAAAATTTTAACGTAAAACTTTAATGGTTTGCTAACGCCGCCGCTACCAATGCCGACACCAGGGGTAACATACAATAACTCTTCCTGAACTTCGTTCAGGCAAGCTAAAAACCAACCAAGGTACTGCCCTGCATGCTCTTAACTTGTATTTCTGCAGTGCTTCCATATTATGCCTGTCCAGACAGCATATACCCTTCAAATAACACAGGAAATTACACAATAAGGCCTGATATCAGAATAAAATTCATGAAATATTGAATCTACCCCATTTTAGGAGGTGACAGCATTCTTGATTATACGTAATAAATACTTGCCATAGCCTGTTTCTCCATAATATCCTTTGAGCACTTCACAGCAGCCGCAGCGACACTTCTCTCTTTCTTTCTGATCTGGTTTTCCCGAATATCTCTTGTCTACTATAAAAGTGCTATTCAGTGACAGATTTGACAGAAGGTGATGAGCAATTGCCAGCGCTGTAGTGGATTCAGACATTGAATACTCAGTAAGTACTCTGTAAATCAGTCCTCTGTTTTCTGAAATATAATCAAGGCATCCATTTATAAAAACAACGCTCAACTGGAAAGTTATTAGCGTTAATGACAGTCTACACCATCAAGAAATCTTCCAGAATGTAACAAATGTTATAGTGTCAGACTGACTATATGCAGGACATAATAAAATAGACCAGAGTTTCATGAGAAACTTGAGCTCTGCCGTAAAACTTTTTTTTTTGAGTTTGAAGTTGCATGGTTGGAACAAGGGCTTCGCAAGCGGCGCATAATACGCCCGTTTCAGTTTCATGAAGGAGTTACAGAATGAATGAATGAGTATTATATTTGCTAACTTGGAAGTTTAACCTAATGATGCCTAGTACCATAAAAGAGATCTTGACAAACAGTGTTAACAAAAATCGGACACTGTAGAGTGCAGCATATGATCAGGGTTTTCAATAATGGCTTCAAAAACTTATTTTTTTACAGAAAGTTATGAAAACAAAGTCATCCAAACACCTCATAAATTGATAGTTGATAATTTAAGACTTTAGTGAAAAGTATTTAAGGAACATTAAGGACTTACAGTGAAAACAGATTAAGTGACACTTTAACAAGAGGACCAATGGTCCTGTAGCTCACCTGCGATCTTACTGTCAATAGACACATTTTGTTACTTCACTCATTTGTTACAAAACTTAAACCAGTCGTTTTAGAAGAGTGCAGATTTTGAAGTCAAACAAGTCCAATACAGCTGTGAAGTTATACTGGTAACAAAACTGGTTAATAAAGGAGGTCACTAGGGCACCTTGTCCTAAATTACATTGAAATAAACTTTCTGAACAAAGATTGGATCAAAACTGTGCCCTCTAGAGTGTACTCAAGGTTTTTCTCATATCTGATTTAGTGACCTAGTTTTTGACCTGACAAGACCAACTTACAAACCTGTCCCAGATTTCATAAAACTAAACATAAAACGGGACATAACTCAGAAAAAATGCTGAAGTTTCACACCCAAAATATGACCACATACATGTGATGTCTCCCGGATCATCTGGGAGTTTCCCGAAAATGAAGTCCATCTCCCGCACTCCCGGAAAGCCTTCAGAATTTCCCGGATGCTGAGTTTTCCCTTCATAATTTTTTTCTGATACCCCTTTTCCAACGCCATGCCCTTTTTCCCTGCCAGTAAGAAGATATCCACATGTGTATTGACCTGTATTCACAGCATCAAATATTGTTTGCAATAAACAAACACATCATGTCTGTTGACATTAATCCCATTATTCAGGTCACTAATAAACTCACTGACCCATGAAAACACATGGAGCTATGTTTCAAAGAATTACCGACATGTTAAGAAGATAAGTCACGTGAAAAGAAGCCGATAGCCCTGTTTCACAACTACACAAAATAAACATGTGCAATACAGTAGGAGACTTGTTTTCACTGCTTAGATTCCCTTAGACACATAGACAACAGATGCAAAACTCTGTTTAGACTGCACAGAGGTGCAGGCTGATTGGTGTCTTCACTTGTCGCTCACTCCGTAAGGTATTTTTCCCCCAAAGTGCAAACTATATCTGGATTATTATATACGGCCGACAACTTTGATCATTAATGGTGTAAAAGTTACGCATGAAAGTTTTGATATTTCTGTCTTGTGCATGGGTATAGTTTGTGTCAAAAACAGAATATACATTTTTATCACTTTTTACAGCTCTGAGTACCTTTAAATAAAACTTATTTGTTTATGAAAGAAGATAAATAGATCTATACACTGAAATAGAAATTTCAAGGGAGGCAAATCTGTATGAAATCTCAAGTATACCCTTTTGCAAAAGCTAGATTCTCTGCCAGACAGATACCAAACTAATGATACAAATAACAGTAATATAATAATAAATGAATAATTATAATAATAAAGAAAGGAGTTTTTTGTGTAGGGGAGGGGGGGAGACAGGCTGGGGGGAGCAACTCAAAAGTAAACTAAACAAACTATACTATAGTTCATGTTCTGTTTTAAAATAAAAAAAAATAAAGTAAAGTACGTGAAACGACGCATCAAAGTTGCCGTCAAAAAGTCTCCCTGATGGAGAACTCAATCTCCCTGAAATGAAATCCAAATCTCTCACATGGTCATCGGGAGTTCATCACATGTATGTGACCAGTATATGTTCACAAACTTAATTTGAAAAATAAAGACCTGAAAAGGGAATATAACATCCAGTTCTATTAACATTGTTACAATAGGTTAATATATGCCTTACAGGTAGCTGCTGTATTTTTAAGACAGCTTCTTGGTAATGAAATGCACTGCACTATCAGAGTTTTATCTGGTAATGAGATTTGCCAGCAGGTGTTATATGTGACAGGTAACATATAGAATGTTTTACTTATTCTGAAGTCGTCACAGACACTACAGAAACCTGAATAGACATTGCATGCAAAGATTGTTTTAGTAAACTGAGAAGCTTTAGATGAAAATGAACTTGTCTGCATTCATCGATCATGACAACTTTAACTTATGTGAACCATTTCAAGTAGCAAAGATCATCCAGAAGACTGAAAAAGGGTGCATAACATCATAAAAAGATAAACAATAATAAGACTGTTTGTTACATAGCTTTCATGTATCTGTTTGACTGCCAAGAAAACATTTTAATAACCGGAGGATCAATGGTCCTGTAGCTCACCTAACACCTTCTGTCAACAGACACAATTTGTCATTTCGCTCATTTGTTACAAATTTGAAACCAGTAACTTAAAAGGTGTTCTTATTTTAATTTTAAAATCTCAGTGACCTTGAGCAAAGTTAAAACCAGAGGACCAATGGTCCTGTAGCTCACCTGACACTTGGTCCTGGTATATATTTTCATGCTTTTATACATGTATATAGCACCAGGGACCAGGGCAGGGGCCCCCTCCCTTGGGATTAATGTTGAGTCCCAATTCTATATACTAAGCCACAAGGTCACTGGGCCAGCTTTGTTTCTGGACAAAGATTTCTGAAGGGTTTTTATCATAAATGGGTGTGGCGGCCACCATGTTCATATGACCATGACCATCTGAACAAACTTTGATTCCTTTGATCCAGTATTAAAGCTCCATATGAAATACAGTAAACATTTGTATAAACTATGATGGGCCTGAGTGCCCAATGCTACATACCGGTACCAAATTTCAAGGTTATAGGCCTTTCGTTTCTCGAGAAAAAGACGTTTGAAGAGTTTTTACCATATATGGGCATGGTGACCATCTTGGTCAAGTGACCAAGACCATCTGAACAACTATGGTTCCTTTAAGCCGGTGAAGCTCCATATGAAATATGGCTTCAACTGACCCTAGTGGCCTCTGAGAAGATGTTTGAAAATGTTGACGGGTGACAGAATCTCAGTGACCTTGTACAAAAGTCAAAGAATGACCTTGACCTTTAACGACAAAATATCTTCATCTGGTCATTTAGTCAATCATATATACCAAATTTTGCACCTTAGACTTAAATAGTTTCTGAAAAATAACACTGTTTAAGCATTTTCCCATATAAACGACTACATAATGTACCAAAGTTGACAGTGTCATAAATTAGGTCAATGTCAACGCATGATCATTTGTATAAACTATGATGCGCTTGAGTGCCCAAAGCTACATACCAAGTTTCAAGGTCATACACCTTTTGGTTCTGGAGAAGAAGATTTTGAAGGGTTTTTACCATATACGGGCATGGCAGCCATCTTGGTCAAGACCCTGAGAACAAACTTTTATTCCCTGATCACACTTAGACTCCATATGAAATTTTGCTTCAATCAGACCAGTGGTTTCAGAGGAGTAGATGTTTTGAAAATCTTGATGACGGACAGACCGACAAAATGACCTTGACCTTCAGTGACATAATATCTTCATCTGGTCATTTAGTTGACCATATATACCATGTATTGTACCTTAGACTTAAATAGTTTCTGAGAAATCCACTGTATAAGCGTTTTCCCATATAAAAGCCTAACGTACCAAAGTTGACCATGTCTTAAATCAATTCAAGGTCAACGCATGGTCATGATTTGTATAAACTATGATGGGCCAGAATGCCCGATGCTACATACCAAGTTTCGAGGTCATAGGCCTTTTGGTTCTAGAGAAGAAGATTTTTGAAGGGTTTTTACCATATATGGGCATGGTGGCCATCTTGGTCATGTAGCCCAGCCCCTCGGTATAAACTTTAGTTCCCCTATCCCACTGAGACACCATATGAAATTTGGCTTCAATCTCCCTTGTGGTTTCAGAGGAGAAAATGTTTGAAAATCTTGATGACGGACAGACCGACAAAATGACTTTGACCTTCAGTGACATAATATCTTCCTCTGGTCATTTAGTTGACCATATATACCACATATTGTACCTTAGACTTAACTAGAGGTGGCAGTAAGCATGGCTTACTAAATACCCCCCGCATTTAACAGTTAGGCATGCAGCTTTGTCATTTAAGTTTTACATTTACACAGCATACATGTTATGACAACTGCAAGTGCACATCTATATACCAATATGTGTTCACATATTTAAATCAGTCAAACAGTTTAGGAGAAGTAGCGACAACAAATTCTGTTTTCCAAGACAACAAAGGGGTACAACAAAGCTGGAAAACCCTTTTAAGAAAAACAGAGCAATATGTGCCAACTCTTTCCTTCTACTGTATCTGTGCACCAAATTTGATTAAATTGAAAGTGAAAATGGCCGAAAAAAACTTCAATATAAGGCAAATTTTAACATATAAAAAAGGGGCATAATTCATGCACAAATGCACAAACGGTTAATGCTCATCTTCATACCAATATGTGTTCGCATACTTAATTTCAAGACAAGAAAATCCGTCAAATGGTCTTGGAGTAGTAACAATAACAACTTTTCTTACGAAATCTACAAAGGGACATAACTTTCCAGGAAAAACTGAACAATATGTACCAGCTCTCTTCATATGCTGCATCTAGTAACCCAATTTGAATAAAATGGAAGCAAAAAAGGCAAAAACCCTATAAAATAGGGCAAAATTATCAAAAAGGGGCATAACTCTGGCAAAAAGGGGCAGAATTTAAAATCAAAACCCTAATGCACATCTTCATACCAATATCTGTTCACATACTTAATTTCAATAAAATCTGTCAAACCATCTAGGAGGAGTTGCGATAACAAACTTATTTCATGAAAAATACAAAGGGGCATAACTCCGCAATAAAAACCTTCCAGGAAAAACTGAAACATACGTATCCACTATTTTCTTATGCTGCATCCATGGACAAAATTTGAAACAAATTGGATCAAATTTAATGCAAAAACCCTATAAAATAGGGCAAAAAATATCAAAAAGGGGAATAACTCTGGCAAAAAGGGGCAGAATTTAAAATCAAAACCCTATTGCACATCTTCATACCAATATCTGTTTACATACTTAATTTCAAGAAAATCTGTCAAACCATCTAGGAGGAGTTGCGATAACAAACTTATTTCACGAAAAAAAACAAAGGGGCATAACTCCGCAATAAAAACCTTCCAGGAAAAATTGAAAAATACATATCCACTATTTTCTTATGCTGCATCCATGGACAAAATTTGAAACAAATTGGATCAAATTTAATGCAAAAACCCTATAAAATAGGGCAAAAAATATCAAAGAGGGGAATACCTCAAGCAAAAAGGGGCAGAATTTAAAATCAACACCCTAATGCACATCTTCATACCAATATCTGTTCACATACTTAATTTCAAGAAAATCCGTCAAACCATCTAGGAGGAGTTGCGATAACAAACTTTTTTCACGAAAAATACAAAGGGGCATAACTCCGCAATAAAAAACTTCCAGGAAAAACTGAAAAATACGTATCCGCTATTTTCTTATGCTGCATCTATGGACAAAATTTGAAACAAATTGGAGCAAATTTAAAGTGTTGCGGACGGACGGACGGAAGGACGGACGGAAAGACGGACGGAAGGACAACTTCAAAACAGTATACCCCCCACAAACACAGTTTGCGTGGGGAAAAATAGTTTCTGAGAAATCCACTATATAAGCCTTTTCCCATATAAAAACCTAACATACCAAAGTTGACCATGTTGTAAATTAGGTCAAGGTCAACGCAAGGTCATCATTTGTATAAACTATGATGGGCCCGCATGCCCAAAGCTACATACCAAGTTTCAAGGTCATAGGCCTTTTAGTTCTGGAGAAGAAGATTTTTGAAAAAATTTTACCATATATGGCCATGGCGGCCATCCTGGTCATGTGACGCAGACCCCGGGTAAAAACTTTCGTTCCCCCATCCCACTGAGACTCCATATGAAATTTGGCTTCAGTCGGCCCAGTGGTTTCAGAGGAGAAGATGTTTGAAAATTGTGACGACGGATGGTCCGACGGTATGACCTTGATCTTTAGTGACATATATCTTCATCTGGTCATTTAGTCGACCATGTATACCAAGTATTGTACCTTAGGCTTAAATAGTTTCTGAGAAATCCACTGTTTAAGCGTTTTCCCATACAAAAGCCTGACGTACCAAAGTTGACCATGCCGTAAATTAGATCAAAGTCAACGCAAGGTCGTCATTTGTATATACTATGTTGGGCCCGCATGCCCAATGCTACATACCAAGTTTCAAGGTCATAGATCTTTTGGTTCCGGAGAAGAAGATTTTTGAAGGCTTTTTACCATATATGGGCATGGCGGCCATCTTCGTCATGTGACCCAGACCTTGGGTATAAAATTTCGTTCCCCTATCCCACTGAGACTCTATATGAAATTTGGCTTCAATCGGCCCAGTGGTTTCAGAGGAGAAGATGTTCGAAAATCTTGACGACTGATGGTCCGAGAGAATGACCTTGACCTGTAGTGACATAATATCTTCATCTGGTCATTTAGTCGACCATGTATACTAGGTATTGTACCTAGGACTTTAATATTTTCTGAGAAATCCACTGTTTAAGCATTTTCCCATATAAAAGCCTAACGTACCAAAGTTGACCATGCCGTAAATTAGGTCAAAGACAACGCAAGGTCATGATTTGCATAAACTATGATGGGCTCGCATGCCCGATGCTACATACCAAGTTTCGAGGTCATAGGCCTTTTGAATCTGGTCTTGACCTGAAGGGTGTTCACCATATATGCGTGGCGGCCATCTTGGTCATGTGACCAAGACCCCAGGTATAAACTTTCGTTCCCCCATCCCACTGAGACTCCATACGAAATTTGGCTTCAATCCGCCCAGTGGTTTCAGAGGAGAAGATGTTCGAAAATCTTGACGAAGGATGGTCCGACGGAATGACCTTGACCTTGACCTGTAGTGACATAATATCTTCATTTGTTCATTTAGTTGATCATGTATACCACGTATTGTAAATTAGACTTAAATAGTTTCTGAGAAATCTACTGTTTAAGCATTTTCCCATATAAAAGCCTAATGTAATAAAGTTGTCAATGTCATAAATTAGGTCAAGGTCATCGCAAGGTCATCATTTGTATAAACTATGATGAGATCGCATGCCCAATCCTACATACCAAGTTTCAAGGTCATAGGCCTTTTGGTTCTGGAGAAGAAAATTTTTGAAGGGTTTTTACCATATATGGGCATGGCGGCCATCTTGGTCATGTGACTCAGACCCCGCGTATAAACTTTCAATTCCCCAACCCACTGAGACTCCAAATGAAATTTGGCTTCAACCGCCCCAATGGTTTCTGAGGAGAAGATGTTTGAAAATCTTGACGACGGACGGGCTGACAGGATGACCTTGACCTTTAGTGACATAATAACTTCAGCTGTTCATTTAGTTGACCATAAATACCAAATATTGTACCTTAGACTTAAATAGTTTCTGAGAAATCCACTGTTTAAGTGTTTTCCCATATAAAAGCCTAAGGTACCGAAGTTGACCATGTCATAAATTAAGTCAAGGTCATCACAATTTCATCATTTGTATAAACTATGATAAGCCCGCATGCCCGATGCTACATACCAAGTTTCAAGGTCATAGGCCTTTTGAATCTGGAGAAGAAAATTTTTGAAGGGTTTTTACCATATATGGGCATGGCGGCCATCTTGGTCATGTGACCCAGACCCCGCACATATGTTTTCATTCCCCCATCCCATTGAGACTCCATATGAAATTTGGCTTCAATCGGCCCTGTGGTTTCAGAGGAGAAGATGTTTGAAAATCTTGACGAAGGATGGTTGGACCGAATGACCTTGACCTTTAGTGACATAATATCTTCAGCTGTTCATTTAGTTGACCATGTATACCATGTATTGTACCTTAGACTTAAATAGTTTCTAAGAAATCCACTGTTTAAGGGTTTTCCCATATAAAAGCCCAACGTACCAAAATTGACCATGTCATAAATTAGATCAAGGTCATTGCAAGGTCATCATTTGTATATACTATGATGGGCCCGCATGCCCAATGCAACATACCAAGTTTCAAGGTCAAAGGCCTTTTGGTTCTGGAGAAGAAGATTTTTGAAGGGTTTTTACCATACATGGGCATGGCAGCCATCTTGGTCATGTGACCCAGACCCCGCGTACAAACTTTCGTTCCCCCATCCCACTTAGACTCCATATGAAATTTGGCTTCAATCGACCCAGTGGTTTCAGAGGAGAGGATGTTTGAAAATCTTGACGACGGATGGACGGACCTAATGACCTTGACCTTTAGTGACATAATATCTTCATTTGTTCATTTAGTTGACCATGTTTACCAAGTATTGTACCTTAGACTTAAATAGTTTCTGAGAAATCCACTGTTTAAGCGTTTTCCCATGTAAAAGCCTAACGTAATAAAGTTGTCAATGTCATAAATTAGGTCAAGGTCATCGCAAGGTCATCATTTGTACAAACTATGATGCGCCCGCATGTCCGATGCTACACACCAAGTGTCAAGGTCACAGGCCTTTTGGTTCTGGAGAAGAAGATTTTTGAATGGTTTTTACCATACATGGGCGTGGCGGCCATCTTGGTCATGTGACCCAGATACCCCGAAAAAACTTTTGCTCCCCCAACCCATGGAGGCTCCATATAAAATTTGGCTTTGATCGGCCCAGCGGTTTCGGAGAATAAGACCTTTTAAAATGGCGGACGGACGGATGGACTACGGACGGACTACGGAGGCCTGCCTATACTATAAGCTCACAAACTATGATGGGCCCGCATGTCCGATGCTACATACCAAGTTTCAAGGTCACAGGCCTTTTGGTTCTGGAGAAGAAGATTTTTGAAGGGTTTTTACCATATATGGGCGTGGCGGCCATCTTGGTCATGTGACCCAGATACCCCGAACAAACTTTCGTTCCCCCAGCCCCTGGAGGCTCCATATAAAATTTGGCTTTGATCGGCCCAGCGGTTTCGGAGAAGAAGACCTTTTAAAATGGTGGACGGACGACCGACGGACTACGGAGGCCTGCCTATACTATAAGGTCACCTGAGCCGACACCTTTGAGCCTTCGGCTCAGGTGAGCTTATAAAATGTTTTATAACATCCTAATTTTTCTCACTGCTTTACTTTTTAAGTTTTTGTCATCATTTACTCTGACATATGAATCTGCGCACATAAGCTGTCTTTAGATCAAAATGTAGTGTCCGTGACAAATTATTGTCAGAGTGGCTTATGTAGATAAATACATGTAGCACATACCTACAATTTATTTCCATGTTTAAAGTAAGATTTCAGCATCCAGAAATGTAAAATGTGTTTCAGAAATATATTTTAAAAAAATGCTTTTTTTTTACAATCCGTATTTTTCTATTTTCAAAACATTATTGTTATGCAGCTATTGGTAACATATTTCATCTAAATATGCATATTTTTAGATCACAATGTCAAATGTTCATCTAAATGTATGTAATTATTAAACAAGACCTGTCACAGGGCCAAGATAGCTTGCCTGACAGCGCCTTGCCCATCACATAAAAAACTTTAACGTAAAACTTTAACATTTTGCTAATGCCGACGCCGACGCTAAAACCAACGCCGGGGTAGTACAATAGCTCTTCCTGAACTTCGTTTAGGCGAGCTAAAAAATTGTCATGCAAGGAGATGTTTTTTCAAGGTTTTCTTTATAAAAGAATGCTATTGTGTCACAGACATTACTGCGTCACGGATACTATATCAAGTCTCAAAGCGGTACTACTCCAAAATGAGAATAGTTCAGATATTAATATCTAAGATAGAGAAGCCTGTTAAATGATCTAAACAGTTCCATAAAGAATTTAGCAGTAGAATTTTGCTTTGGAAAATAACAAAATAATTAAGAAAAGTCCTCTAATAGGAAGGCATAAATTTTAGTGAAGAAAAAAATATTTTTATTCCCCAATCATGGAAACAATTTTTGGGGTAGGGCCATTTTTTTAGGGTCGGTGGCGTAAGGGGAAACTTTCAATATTTTATTTTTGGCCTTACCTTGACACGAGGAGTCACAACATATGCTTACCACGAAGAAAGTTTTTAGTATGATTACATTTTGTTCCTGTTACACACCTACTATGTGTTCAGACCAAAAAAAAAGTTTTTCCTCATTGTAACAGCTATGCTAAAGATGGTAGGATGACTTGCGATTTTACATCCTTTTTAACAGTATTTCAGTCATATCAGGACGATGGGTGGGCGATGATGAATGGCTGTGTGCAATGGCAGAGTTCACTAAAGTCTGCAGAAGTTTGCAGGATTGAATCTGGTAAAACATTTAAAATGTACTTGAAATTTCTGAATATTTTTACCAGACCGAATGAATTTTTACCAGACATGTCCGGCCGTCAGAGGCAGTTTTGTAAAGACTGCAATGAAACCGTTTATAATTAAAAAGATTCCCACCTACAGCGGGCCTTGAACCCGGGACTGCTAGATCAGCAGGCCTGCCTTTAACCTACTGAGCTAAAGGGGCTCCCCATGCTAAAGAAGTTTTATTGTGGAAAAAAAACATATTCTTATATTATATATTGTTGTTTTTCCCTCATATGAACTCTCTTGTTATGAGGAGCTTATGGGGAGCAAATTTTTTTCCATTAACAAATTAAGTGAGTGAGTGAGTGAACTCGGGTTTAACGTCCCACCAACAACAAGGTCATATGGAGACGGGACCTCGGTTTAAAGTCTCATCCGAAAGACCGGAGAAGCGGGGGATCGATCCTGCGACCCCTGGATTTAACAAATTAAGTCCAAGTGATCGATTAGTACTGTTGAAGTTAAGTCAGTAAAATACTTGAGGAATTTGAAAATAAACAGCTATTGAGTTCTTCAGAAATTAAACTTATTCAAGTCATGGGGAAAGATAATCCAGACACATCTCCCACCTCTTTGCTGGGGCCTACACTTAAGTAAAGAATTGGTGGGGGCAAATTATTTCCTTCAAAAGCATCAGTCCCCAAATTTTAAGTGATCAGTTAGCACTGTTTTTAAAGAGTAAAATACCTGAAAATCAGGGAATTTGAAAAATAATGGCTAAAAGCTCATTAAATATCATTTACTAGATCAGACAGCTTATTATAAATCTTTGTTTTTGAAATGTTGAACTAATTCACCTCATCTGGACTATTGAATGGACACAGTATAACTGCTATATTATTTATGGATGGGTGACTTTCAATTTTACACCCTTTTCAACAGTATGTCAGTCATATCAGGACAATGGGTGATAATGAAAGGCTGTGTGATATGGAAAACGCTCTACATTTAAAAACATTCCACTTGTGGGATTCAAACTCAGTATTGCTAGTTCAGTAGGCCAGCCCATCCTTTAGGATTAATTTGCATTCTCTGATTTTGGATAAAGTTCCAAATAAAGCATGTTTATGCATTTTGGCACTTGGAATGTGTGATGATTGTGGAGATAAGCAGAAGTGTTCTGAATAATTTACAGAGGATTCCATATTGTTGTGAATGAAAAATGAATTTTAATCCTTATTTTCCAACAATATATATTTAGGTTGGTTGATTTGATGCTTAACGTCCACAGTAAACAACTAAGGTCATGTCGGGACGGTCAGTTAACCTAACCACACTATTCCTGGGCAGGCTTAGACCTCCTAAGCGGTTAACCAGTACTAAGTGCACATAATATTTATTTAGGATGCCAAATTGATGTAGATGAAAAATTAATTTTTATCCTTATTTTTCAAACAAAATCATCCCAGTATTTTGTAAGACCTCTTAAGAATCAGCATGATGAAAGATTCTTATGTGATCCTACAACTTACTTTTAAATCTATAGGTATCTAGTAGAGCAAACAGTTAGTGTTACTCTAGATAAGGTATTTCTTCTGTTATAAGACTGGGGGTTTCCCATCCTCAATCATAATAATGATTCCAAATATCTAGATCAGTCTTCTTAGTGGGAGATAGATATTTGGGATTGTTGTGATAGAGACAACCCCATTTTATAGTTGAATTACACAAGACAGAGTCACATATTTGAGGTAATTTTGAAGGGCAGAAACTCCCCTCTTATAATCAAATAAATACAATATATTTTTTGGCCTACATTTTTATCTTTTGTGTGTGTGTGTGTGCATGTGTGTGTGGGGGTCAAAATAATATGTATTGTGGGATATAGATGTGTTTATATATGGTAACTCAGATATTAACTTTAAAATTGTTAGTGTGGTCTGTTGTATTTACCAATGAACGATTTATGTTGTATTTATGAAAGATGAAATAATAAAATAAAAATAAAATATATGCTTATAATTATTAGCCTATAATTAACCAAAGGTATATCGGTAGCTGGTTGTCAGCAGCCTGTGAGGCTACTGAAAACCGGTTGCCAGTAGCCTGTGAGGCTAGTGACAACCGGTTGTCAGCAGCCTGTTAAT
This sequence comes from Ctena decussata, assembly GCA_963989385.1. Taxonomy (NCBI): domain Eukaryota; kingdom Metazoa; phylum Mollusca; class Bivalvia; order Lucinida; family Lucinidae; genus Ctena; species Ctena decussata. The sequence goes on from OZ022509.1 coordinate 23,373,070, forward strand.
AAAACATTTGATGAGTTAATTAAATGTTTAATAGAGTAAAATATAGCTGTCTGTCATAATGCCAAGCAAGGGGGAGGGCTGTAACTTAGGGGGAGGGCTGTAACTAATGTTGTGAGAACTTGTAGCCCGACCCCATTGCTACTATTTGAGCAATAAAATATGTTTAAACTAATGCCAAGCAAAATGCAATTTTTCATCAGTTTTCCAGTAACCGGCTGGCAGGAGACTTTTAGGTCTAGTGACAGCCGGCTGACAGGAGACCAAAAAGTCTGCTGCCAGCCAGCTGGCAGGAGACACTTCCTTTTTCAAAAGGTAAACTTGTTACAGAAATACTGCTGTGATTATCTGCCTTGGTTCGGCCTTGTATGATTCATAAATTTCGGCCATATTAAATTCGCTACCAGTCTCTCTAACAAGCAGCAAAATACAGTAACAGGAAGCAGAAAAATAACCTGAGGCAACAGTTATTAAACAGATAATACGGATAAATAGTTTAAAAGTTCATTTCATTTCAGCCCAGTCATCGGAATTAAAATAAAAAATGAATATGAGATTAACATATATTCCGAGACTGAAACCAACCGTTGCGAACACTCTTTGGAACGAAAACTGTAACGCCCAAAACAATTGGTTGTTTATAAATAGTAAAGCATATACTGACCAATCAGAATGAGATGTCGCATTGTATAAGCGCTGTAACAGTTGTAATTTTACCATGTTTTTGTTGTATTTATGTATGTATGTACATATGCTTTGCAATGTATGATACCGCTGATTTTGTATTCAGTATTTCAAATAAAAGAATAGAATAGAATACGAAATGGCAAAACTTTTGTTTCTGTTTCAGCCAAAAGAGGGCTTTTCCGACAATAAATCTGATTTTACCAAGTTGGAGAATGTCAACTTTTGTCAGTGTCGGACAGTAGGACCAGAGCCAGGGCCTGACAAATCCACTGTCCAGCTGCCCGGGACAAGTTCAAATTTTTCCTGGCCATTAAAATATTTTATTGGCTTGCCTAGAAAAATGTATAGGATAAATAGGGAAAACCTATGGATTTCAGCATTTTGAAGTATAGATCTGTGTACCGGACAAGTTGATCAAATTTTGATTTGTCAGCCCCTGCAGTGCCCTGGCAAAAATCGCCGGACATTTTCTACATTTGCTGGTTTTGTCCGACAGACCGACAGTTTTTGTAAAGACTGCCCTAGTGCGCCTCTATTTTGCATATTTTTAATTTATATTTTTAGTTTTTTCTTTTGGCTTGTTTCGTAAATAGGAGCAGTATGTCCAAGAGACATAAGGCAAAAAAGGGATTCATAAAAATGATAGAGTGATCAAAATTAGCTTCTTAAACCCAGTAACCCCTAGAAGGGCCCATGCAGAGTTAGTAACCTTGTCTTTATATAATCTATCTGTTGATCTATAAGTCCTGACCTTCCTCTAACCTCCAATGTACCAAACACCTGCTGTCAGCACTTATATATTATAACTAGAGCTGTCATTGATTGGACATTTGGCGTATCGATATACACACTGAAGAATTGATGGTCGCCAAGAATTCAATGAACGCGCAGCCAATCAGTGAACACGCGTTTATTTTAGTTTTTTGGAGCGGGGTACTGCTACTTAAAGTGGTAAGTGGTGTTATCATTTGTGTTATAACCACTTCTGTTGCCCTTTATCCAAAGCAAATTATAATTATCTTTTGGTGTTTTGAAATAAATTTTGTCAAAACAAGTTATTAGAAAAAATATAAGGAACCGATTGGCTTGCAAGGTGATTTCGTATCATAAATTTTCTGAACGGCAGTTTTTTTCTATAAAACAAAGCTCATGATGTAAATTTGCTGTTGTAAGTGGTTACGACGGAAGGTAATCCTGAAACTATAGAAGTTTTTGCCATAAGATGCAGGCATTTAGGAGATCAATCCATTTTAGCAATGTACGCTCTAAATCAGTGAACGCGCAAACTGTATCAGTGAACGAGTAGCACAATAATCTGTGTGTATGCAGCAAACGCGCTGCGTTGTACGAAGCAAAAGGGGAAAAGTGTACGCATTGAACGCGTTGGAAAGGTCATTAAAGCCAGAGCTACATTTAGCTTGAAATTACAACCTCAAATCATCTAAATTGTTAACCAATAATCCCATCTTGAATCATGGCCTACTTTATTTTCCTTTGAAGTAGCCCGTTCAGCAACATTTTTTTTAATTTGCACTATTAGAAAACACCGAGGTAGAGCTCTAGTCGGAGCTAAACTACTTTCATTTTACAATGAAGTGTGGCGAAATATCTGTGCGGATATCTTAGTTGTATACTGCCCAATTCTGCCAATTTGATTGACGAAAACAATCTTAGTGCCTGTGCAAACAACATACATTCAGATCAGCTTGCGCACTCGCTCAGTCTGGTTAGTGTCATATAAACAATGTATGGAACCTGAGGAATCAGTATTGCAAACATCAAAGACTCTTACCAGACTGCAGACTGATCCAAGCTTTCACAATTCGGATTTGTCTGAAGATCCATGGTGTTGAGCGAAGCTCTCTTAAATTTTCATTCAAAGAAAAAATAAGACAGTCTGAGATTAGGTAGGAGTCATTTATTATCAGGTGTGTTTGTGTTCATATGATTCACTGTCACACACCTGATAATAAAAGACTCGGTCACTAGAGGCAGTTGTTCTTATTGCAGCAAATTCTACCGTATGGACTTGAAATGTATAGTTAAAGGTATACTCCCTCGTATTTCATTACGAAATAATCACAAAATTATGAAACTGGTTAGTTGTATGCAACATAATTAAGATTTGCTAAAAAAATCTTCAGCGAAAACATCTTTGTTACGGAGGCAGAGACGATATATCAATACATACCCTTCTTGAATATTCACGAATATTTTGTCGTCATAAATTGATTGACTCCCACAGGAGTTGAATTTTATGATTGGTGGAGTAGATAACGTTACAATAGCATTAACCTTTAGTCTGTGCACATGAGTTCTTTTCAGCCAATAACTGTCTGAAGTCGATTAAAGAGAGGGCTTAGAATTATTCATGATATAACGTTAACCTGATTAACTTTGATTGCTGGGTTTATCCAGTCTTCATTTTTGGCGGGAATGGCGACCCGCTATTGCCGCTCTTTTTGTGAATTTTCTTAAATTCTCCTATTTTCAGTGACAATCACAAGTCATAAATTTGGCAGATAAATGTACTTTTAATGCAATCATTATCAAGCCTAGGATATAATCTTTTGTGAGAAATTTAAGAGTTAATAGAAATATTGAGGGTGTAAATCTTTAAATAGAAAAGTGAGAAATATTGTCACAAATTTACATCAGATTTTCTTTATTTTCTGCAGCCATGGTACATCAAGACCGCCAAAATTAACATGCGCCAATATGTCATTTTCTTTATAGCACGAAATTTTGATACCGCAGATATTAAGTGTTTTACAGTACTTTGTCAGCTGTAAACAGTTTGTTTAAAATTATCATTTGTATCAAGTAAAATAAATTCAGCAGTAAATTGAGACTCAATATTTGGTTAGTTTTCAGTTGCTGGAGATGGCAATTGTTTAACTTTAAGGTAAAGCACAAAATAGCTGTCTATGCTACATGTATTAATACAGGATCCAAAAATATTTTGTTTAATTCTTGACGAACTTTCAGCCTTTTCTTTGAAATGCTTATGTAGTGGACTACAGTCCGGATCCGTGTTAATAACAATTTTGAGGCCCTCCCAGTGGTTTTGGGGAGCTGGGGAGAATGACCATTTATTTTCAGGGAGCTGGGGGTCACTAGCAATTATTTTCAGGGAGCTAGGGAGCAAGCTCTTAACTTTGGGGAGCTGGGGAGTACTGTCAGAATGTGATTTTCTGATTTGTTTCTGGCTTCTGTGGGGGCTGCGCGCCCCCAGACCCCCCATTTATACATATCAATGATTCCATTTTAGTCATTCTTTTTAAGCTAAAATGACATCTGACGGCCATTCAGAGTTGCGAATGCTAGGATTTCGAATTCAATTCTGGCAGGAGACGGAAATTACTTCCAAACAATTTTAGGGAGCAGGCTTGAATATTTTTAGGGAGCTAGGGAGCAGATGAATTACATTTAGGGATTTTTGGGAGCAGTAGCAAAATAATTTTAGGGAGCACGAAAAAATATTTTAAGGGAGCAAGGGAGCACTGACCCCTCCCCCCGACTTTTTCTTGCATTGAATCGAACATTATTTTATTCTAGATTCAACAACTTCTTTGGGTACATGTATTATCCGAAAATCAAACGTCTTCAGCATTTTAGTACGTTGTAAGGGAGAACGTAAACAGGGGCCGGGCGTAAACTACGCCGGCTTAGCTTACGAACGTCGGCGCGACATGGGCCTACTTCGAATCGAACTAAAGTACCTACCATAGTAGTATTTTTGGGCATGCACACTCGCAATACCAATCGAATGCCAAGAAGATTGTCGTGGAAACAGAAATAACTACTGTGCATTTCATTGCCTTTTCCGTGCATGTAGTCGTTAAAAACAATAATTTATATATTAAATGATAAAATATGCCCTAAAATAATTGAAAAGAAACAACCCATTAAACAAATACTTGTTGTGTTCCCACAAATCGCGAGAGTATTCAACGGCCGCCATCTTGCTACTAGAGTAACGACAGTTCAGACCTCAGTTGCTCTTTGGTAAGTTCATGACGTCATTTTAGTAGCTACCAGACCTGGGGTAATTGTAATCTGTAATCATGATTACTTGTAATCGATTACAAATTCTGAGTAATCATAAAGTAATTTGTAATCGTGCATGTTTATGATTACAAGTAATCGTAATGTAATCAATTACATTACAAAATGGGGTGTAATCATGATTACTTTATGATTACATTTTGATTACTTTGATTCATTTTCAGAAATGAGAAAAGAAGAAGAAAAAAAAGAAACTTGCTCTTCTTTTTAATAGTTAAAAGAAAAGACTTGTGCAAAATAACAACAGAAATCAGTTGATTATTAGAAAGCAGTTGATTATTCAAAGTGTCTTCAGTTCAAACTGAATAAGACAGAGAAAAACTGATCTAATTTGTGTACAAAAGGCAGCAGACCAAATTCAGAAACTGACAGAATTCCCTTTATACTCTTTTGGGGTGTAAAGTTTAAGAAGTGTCCTAGTTATAAATTTGCATTCTTTTACCCATTTATGACTGGCAAACTCTTCCATACTCACAAATTGGATAAGTCCATTTATTAGCAATTTAGGGTGACTGGCATATTTTTTTTACATATTTATATACAAACTGTTAAAATTTTTTGCAAGCAGTGAAGATCCTGATCAAAATGCTGCATTCTGAGCATCTGATCTGGGTCTGCACTGTCTACCTGTCTCCTATTATGGGATGCTATGCAATAATGGGTTACTATTTAAGGATAAATTTGATATAATGTAAAAACTGAGATCTTGGTACTCTTGAATGCAGAGTATTTCAGGTAGAGACTGGTAGCTGTCTTGGTTGACTGTATTGTATGACTGATTTATGTGATTTATCAGCTTTACTTTGGACAGGCAGGTTCAGTACAACTCAACTCTGATTTTCACACCTTCTTTGTGGATTGAGCTAACTGTAACATCTGTATACTTTATGACACCTGTGTATTGCATACAACAAAAAGCCAATACTTTAATTCCTTTCTTTCCCATTTAAGGGCCAACTTACTACTTTGAATTTTTTTGCGAGACTGAGGGTGGGCAAGAAAAAGGTGAAAATGAAAAATGAAATAGTTGAAACGTTTTGAAATGAATAAATTTACAGGAGTTTGGCCCCTTGCTTTGAAGACTTTGAACTAGTCTTTCACAAGCAATTTTATGACATTGAAGACAATGTAGAATCATATTTTTGATGTTTGAAATAAACAGGTTAAATAAGTGATGGAGAAAAAATATTGAAGCATTGTGCTTTATATTTAGGACCTGACACATAGCACTTATTGAATTTCTCAAACTTCATACAGTCAATGTATGAGCATTACATGTAACTGCAGATTGCTAAATAAATTTCATTCAGATTAAAAAGTAAGTCAAGTTCTTCAGAAGTTATTTCAGTCTTACCTATTAGCACACTTGTAAGCCACCAATTATTTGCTGATTTAGGTATTTATTAGTCTTTCTGAACTATCACAGTCATGATCATTCTGTATGCTTGTATAATGTAATCACAAGTAATCATAAAGTAATCATGATTACTTTGCAAAGTAATTGTAATTGTAATCAATTACATTGAGAAAAATGTAATTGTAATTGTAATCTGTAATCATGATTTTAAAAAGTAATTGTAATTGTAATGGATTACATTGGCATGTAATCGGCCCCAGGTCTGGTAGCTACCATCGCACTTTGACTAAAACTTTAGTAAATATAGTAGCTACTATAGTTCGATTCGAAGTGGGCCTAAGACTGTATTTTAATCCAAGTGCACGAGGCGATTTGTGAGTTTTGAAGCTATTTTGCGACTTCGTGTACAACACGCCTTGGTTGTGCACACAGAATAAAATTCTGCGACATTTTTACGACAGACGTACGTCGGGCATAGGCCTACGTTTGCTTTGTGCACTCGGCCCCAGAGTGTTCCATGGCATTCTGGAAGTCCAATAAAATGAACAGCTATAGCAGCTGTACTCAGGGGTATTCGCCATCTCCTACCTCTGAAAAACACAGAATGCTTAAAACTAGAGTCACGCATAACTGACACCTTGTGGTAAACCCACTGACAAATTTTATGGACTTCCAGGCAGATAATAGTCGACTTGCGTATTCACTGGCAACATATCACGCATTCACTTGGTGCAATATTAGCGTTCACTGGGTACACTATAATTGGTGGCTTACATGTTTACTTCGTTCACAGTGTCGCGTTCACTGATACAAATTACTGGTTCATTGATTTTCAGGGTACAATCATATAATACAGAATATCTCATAAACTAAACAACAGACAATGACGAAATTTATACTTGCCACTACTTCTCGTTGCAGAAAACATGAAATAAACTAGAAAATTGTGTCTGTAAGACACTAATGATGCCCCCGTGCAGCGCCTGTCACATGACGTGTATATCCATAAAGCACCTACATAGAATCCATTGAAAACATACCCTACCATGTAAAAATTGCCCAAAATGACTAAGTTAAAAAGGCTGTGATTCTGTCAAAATTAATTCTAGTTCTATCAAAATGCCTCATGCATATCTTCAAATATGTCCACAATATGTAGACAAGGTTTGAAAAAGATCCACTGAAAACTGTGGAGCAAGCTGATAACAGATTCTCCATACTCTACAATGCAAAAATTTCCCTAGAATGACTAAGTTAAAAAGGCCAATATTCAGTCAAAATTAATTCTAGGTCCAACAAAAACCAACATGCATATCTTCAATACATTCACGGCATGTATGTAAGGTTTAAAAAAGATCCATTGAAAACTGTGAGAGGAGTTGATTACACAAACTCTATACCCTAGAATGCAAAAATTTGCCTAAATGACTAAGTTCTAAAGGCCGTAATTCTGTCAAAATTAATTCTAGGTCCAACAAAAACCCACGTGCACATCTTCAATACATTCACAGCATGTATGCACGGTTTGAAAAATATTCATTAACAAGAGGCCCAAATGGGCCTGATATCGCTCACCTGGCTTTTGTATCCGAATGGTCCCCATTCTGATACAAAATTGGTCCAATTCCAGAGATTTTCTCAATTTCACATTTTGCTACTTTTAGTAACAGAGGCCAACTTGTCTGGTCTTTATATATTTACTTTTGAAACACCTCAAGGCAAGAATCATTTTGCCACAAATTTCATCAAAATCCATTCAGGGGGTACTGAGATATTGTCAGTTTCATGTTTTGTGCTATATTTAGTAACGGCAGATGGCGGCCATCTTAGAATGCCAAAATGCAAAAAATTGAAAAGCTTTCATGCAAGGACCATTTTGACACAAAATTGGTCCAGTTCCATTGTAATTTTCTAATTTTCAAATTTTGCTATTTTAAGTAACAGAGGCCAACTTGACGGGTCGATATTTGTTTATTTGTGAAACACATCAAAGCAAGAATCATTTTGCCACAAATTTCGCCTCAATCGCTTCAGCGGTTAGTGAGATGTTGTCATTTTCATGCTTTGTGCTATTTTTAGTAATGGCAGATGGTGGCCATCTTGGAATGCCAAAATGCAGAAAATCGAAAAAGCTTATTGAAATGATCATTCTGACAGAAAATTAGTCCAATTCCACTGAGATTTTCTTATTTTCACATTTTTCTATTTTTAGTAACAAAGGCCATTATGACTTGTCTATATTTAGTCACTTTTGAAACATCTCAATGCAAAAATCATTTTGACACAAATTTCCTCAAAATCTATTCAGCGGTTACTGAGATATTGTCATTTTCATGTTTTGTGCTATTTTTAGTAACGGCAGATGTCGGCCATCTTGGAAGCCAAATTGCAATTAATCCAAACGGCTTCATGCAAGGAACATTCTGACACAAAATTGGTCAAATTCCATTCAAGGGTTCTTGAGTAATTGTCATTTTTATGATTGTGCTATTTTTAGTAACGGCAGATGTCGGCCATCTTGGAGAGCCAAATTGTAATAAATCGAAATGGCTTCATGCAAGGAACATTCTGACACAAAATTGGTCGAATTCCATTCAAGGGTTCTTGAGTAATTGTCATTTTTATGTTTGTGCTATTTTTAGTAACGGCCCCCATGGTGGCCATCTTGGATAGTCAACTGGCACAAAATTGAAATAATTCCTTTTAAGGACCATTGCTGACCAAATCTGACCACAATCGATTGCGTTTTCTTGAGATACTGATATTTGAGCAAAATCGGTCTTGTAAACGCTAAGTAGGTCACTGTGACCTAATTCCGCTATAGATTTTTTTCATTTTTACAATTTTTAATCCCAAGGTCCCATTAATGTTCAACGCAAACTTTCAAATGGTTCTGGAGAAGAAGTTTATTTTGTTGTTTTTGCTATTTTTAGTAACGGCGGCCATCTTGGATTTTCAACCTGACCCAATTTTACAATTCTGAGACCCTGGAGTCAGGTCATGCTCCATGTGAAATTTGAGAACCATGGGACCAGTAGTTTTACAGAAGAAGATGTTTGAATATTTGTTTTTAGGTGTTGACGGACACATTCCGTGACGACGCACGACGCACGCATTGGTATGACAATAGCTCACTATGGCCCTTCGGGCCAGGTGAGCTAAAAACTGTGAGAGAAGTTGATTACACAAACTCTATACCATAGAATGCAAAGATTTGCATAAAATGACTAAGTTCAAAAGGCCGTAATTTTGTCAAAATTTATTCTAGGTCCAACAAAAACCCACATGCACATCTTCAATATGTCCACAACATGTGTGCAAAGTTTGAAAAAGAGCCACTGAAAACTGTGGGAGAAGTTGATTACACAAACTCTATACCCTACTATACAAAAATTTGCCTAAAATGACTAAGTTCAAAAGGCCGTAAATCTGTCAAAATTAATTTTAGCCCCATCAAAAATCCACATGCACATCTTCAATATGTCTACAATATGTATGCAAAGTTTGAAAAAGTTCCATTGAAAACTGTGGGAGAAGTTGATTACACAAACTCTATACTATAAAGCGTGACGAACAGACAGACAGGGGCAAATCTTAATGCCCCCTGACTATCGTCACGGGGGCATAAATATAGCATAATTTCAATATTGTAAACTCGTGGAATCAACATTGATTCAACCTTGATTCAACGATATGTGTTATGTGGCACTTGAGCCATTTGAATGATGTTATTCTGTGAAAATGAAAAATTACCACTTGCATATTCAAAGTTCAAACGACCCTTGCAGCATGTATAGTCTTAGGAAACTGAAACGAATAAGTTTGTTCAATAGGCAAATAAATACTCTTTTGAAATTAATAAAAACTAAATGTTCATGATTTCCGCAATTGCCATAGCAACAAAAGGAATTTCATGTATAGGAACTTTTTTGACCTAGACAAAAGAAAACGAACAGCCACGAACAACGAGGTAGCAAAAGGTCTTGGGCCGAAAAGGTGCGAAAATACCGAGTAGCGAACTCTCCAATGAGAAGGTGCGAAGTCTCCTGGTGCGAAACCGCAAGGTAGCGAAACATCGGTAAACCGAACAAGACATAAGCATAGAATCCCAAATGGCATCTACCTACAAACTCAAGATCAGGGATCCAAATAAATAGGACATAACACAAATTATGCAACAGAATCACGTAAAGATAAAAGAAAATGACCACTGGTAACTGTAAGAATAAATTCCTATTTTTTTCACGAACTGTATCGATATTTACTTTTCCCCTGTCGATTCATTATTGCATATGTATAACTAGTCAATAAGTGTGCACAGCTGCGGTTAATGTTCCAGAAATGGTCTTACCGTCACAATATACAGATACAGACACCAGTGTGGCTAGCCACTGCCTACAAATAAGGAAGTGTCTCCGGGTATGGTACCGTATCCCTAGACCCTGGGTCTCCAGGTACGGAACCGTATCCCGAGACTCTGGGTCTCCTGGTACGGAACCGTACCTGGAGACAGTCCTATGAGGATTGGGTCCGGGTACGGCAGTAAGTTTTCAACACTATGTATTAAGTAGTTTTACCCTTTTGATATAGGCGAGGTCTGCTGACAACCTGTTGTCACCAGACTTTTTGGACCAAAACCGTCTGCTGACAACCGGTTGTCACCAAACTTTTTGGACCAAAAACGTCTGCTGACAACCAGCTATATAATTTCTATTAAATGGTCTTAAATAGGGTTTAATTTAACTGATTTTGTTTTAATAAGTTATAAATATTTTATAAATATAACATAAACATGATAAAGCTTCTCATAGTGAAGGCAAATGACCGTTGTATGATTCTTGCACTCTTGTCATTGTGTTGGTGCTCGGACATTTCGGCCACGGACATTTCGGCCTAGGACGTTTCGGCCACGGACATTTCGGCCACAGAAATTGTCAAGGGTGGACATTTCGGCCTTTATCAAAAAATAACTTTTTATAATTAAACCAGAGGGCCAATGGCCCTATATCGCTCACCTGAGCACTGAGGCACTGAGGTTACAGCAACAAAACACCATGCACAACAGCAATAAAAAACACCATTTATGTAGAGGATAATATCACAAACATTTATGCAAAAAAATAAGCTTTATCCCCCATTAATGGCTTCTCAGAAGATCTTTGGCAAAAAAAAAAAAAGTGAGAATTTGGCCTTTCAGCTGCAATGGCAACCAATCAAAATCGGGTAATTGGGAAAAATTCATATGGCTGGTAGAGGACTACTCCAGGAACATTTCTGTGAATTTTTGTCAAAATATCTGCATGAGTAACACAGAAATAAATAGCAAATGTCCACTTTCCTCATTATAAGTCTATGGAAACTTTAAGTTGCCATAGCAACAAATTCACATGGGCAATGATAATATAAAACATACTTTAGGTAGAGGTTAAAATTATTAATATGTATGCTAAGTATCAGCTTCATCCCCCTCATGGCTACACTTTTCCCATTATGATTCAATGGAAACTATAAGTCGCCATAGCAACCAAAGTTCTTATGGGATTGGAAGAAAAAGAATAAAATTTATGTAGAAACTACTGTCATCAACATGTTTGCACAATATCAGCTTCATCCCCTATATGGCTTCTGGGCAGAAGATTTTTTTTTTTCAAAATTTACACTATATTTTGCCATGGCAACCAATCAAATTCAGCGATTTGGAGAAAATTCATATGAATCGTAGAGGACTACTCAAGAAACATTTCTGTAGAAATTTTTTTAAATAACTGCAGTTAGTTAGACAGCAAAAATTGCCAATTTCCATTTTCCTCATTATAAGTCAATGGAAACTCTTTGTTGCCATAGCAACCAAACTGCTGGAGCAATTGCCATGAAAAACAATAATTCTATAGAGGCTAGTACTAAGGCTCTTTCTGTAAAGTTTGAGCTTTATTGGGCCACACAGTTTCTGCGAAGATGATTTTTTAATATTTTTCTATTTTTAACCATTCGGTTGCAATGGCAACCAGCCAAATTGCGCAATTTGCATAAATTTAACAAGGCTGGTTAAAGACTACTCAAGGTACATTTCTATGAAAGTTTTGTCAAAATATCCACAGTGGCATAGCAATAAATGCAAATTTTCCATTTTGCCATTATAAGTCAATGGCAACTTTCAGTTCCCATAGCAACCAAACTGCTAGAGCAATTGCCAAGAAAAACAGTACTTTTATAGAAGCTAGTACTAAGATCCTTTCTGTGAAGTTTGAGCTTTATTGGTTGCATAGTTTCTGAGGAGATGATTTTTGAATATTTTTTCTATTTTTTAACCATTCGGTTGCCATGGCAACCAGCCAAATTGTGCAATTTACATAAAGTTCATGTGGTTGATAGAGCATACTCAAGGAACATTTCTGTAAAAGTTTTGTCAAAATATCTGCAGTGACATAGCAATAAATGCAAATTTTCAATTTTTCCCATACAAGTCAATGGAAACTTTAAGTTGCCATAGCAACCAAAGTTCTGAAGTGATTTGGATAAAAAACAGTATTATTGGTTCCCCCTGCCTATAGATGCTATATATGAAATTTGGTAACAATGGGCCTTGTAGTTTCAGAGGAGATGTCGTTTGAAAATATTGACGGACGGACAACGGACGGACGGACGACGGACGACGGATGCCTGCCTATACTATAAGCTCACCTGTGAGCCTTCGGCTCAGGTGAGCTAATAAGGAATCATATGAGTAACTTAAAGCTAAGTCTTAATGAATGCCAATGATTAGTTGTTCTTCTCTTGATGTTTTATGGACCTTCAGCATCTTTAAGGTTATTGTAAGTATCTAAAGGTGAATAACATGGTGAACAACTATTTCAACTACTTGAACTAGGGCCTTATATGATATTTACTTAAAAGTTTTCATAGGTTTATAGCCCTTAAACACTTTTAACGTCATTTTGAGCATAATCAGGTGCATTTGCCATCCCCATCTACGGGCCAGTGTGGCCTTTATCATTCATGTGATGCCTATGATATCTTAATAAGCAAACATATGGCTGATGAATCTGTGGTGCACCCATTTTTTTGGCTTTAAGAGATATAGTTGGAGTTATTCTGAGCCCAGTCACATATTTTGGTGTCATGTTTGCAGAAAACCATATCTGTCATGTTAAAGGTTTACAGTAGCATATTTGCATGTTTCCATTTTTTTTCAGATTTGGCCGAAATGTCCATGGCCGAAATGTCCGTGGATGAAATGTCCATGGCCGAACTGTCCTAGGCCAAAATGTCCGTGGCCGAAACGTCCATGGCCGAAATGTCCTACATTCCATTGTGTTACATATATAATATGTGGACTGTTTGTACTGTATGTATGGATAAGGGAAAACAATAATGAAGTTAAATATCTACACCATTATAAGCCTATGTAAAACATGTGACCCCAGGGCAGGGCATCTGACCCCAGGGCCATAATTTGAACAAACTTGGTAGTGGACAACTAGGTGATGCTACATACCAATTACCAAGGCTCTGCATCTAGTGGTTTTACGCAAGAAGATTTTTTATGTTTTCTCGATAAAAGCCTTTGTAAAAACCTGACCCCCAGGGTGAGGCCATTAAGGCCCTAGGACCATAATTTGAACAAACTTGGTAGAGGACCATCTGGTGATGATACATACCTAATATCAAGGCTCAAGGCCATAATTATGGTTTCAGACAAGAAGATTTTCAAAGTTATTCCAAAAACCTATGAAGCAAATTGTTAATGACATAAAGGCACAACTCAGGCATGATTGACTGATCACAAAAGCTGATCTTGAGCCTATAGCTTAGGTGAGCTAAAAAGATTTTTGAACATTTTCTTATGCATTTCTATAGTTCAAACGTAGGACCTAATGGGGCAGGGCCATTTTGGACCCTGATGCTACCATTTAAATAAACGTGGTAAAAGACCACTAGGCAATGCTACCTATCAAAATATCATTCATCTGAGCCCAGTGGTTCTGAAGAAGATTTTTGAATATTTTCATATGTATTTCTATGGTTCAAACCCAGGACCCCCTGGGGCAGGCCATTTGGGGCCCTAGGGCCACCATTTGAAAAAAGTTAGTAAATGACCACTAGGCAAAGCTACATACCAAAATTCAAGCATCTGATTCTAGCACTTCTGGAGAAGATTATTATCCCCTCGCACTACAAAGTGGTGAGGGGATATAGGTTTTGTCACGTACGTAAGTACGTACGTACATGTACGTATGTATGTTCACCTTTTGTCATCGCTCTAGCACCTTCATTTCTCAACGGATTTTAAAATAACTTCATACAAGTGTAGGGCATGACAGTATCTCGAGCAAATTCGACTTTCAGGGTGCTGCGCCCAAGGTCAAGGTCACTGTGGCTATTTTTAGAAAAACTTTGTCAGCGCTCTAGCGCCTTCATTTCTCAATGGATTTTGAAATAACTTCACACAAGTGTAGGGCATGACAATATCTCGAGCAAGTTCTACTTTCAGGGTGCTGCGCCCAAGGTCAAGGTCACTGTGGCTATTTTTAGAAAAACTTTGTCAGCCTTCTAGCACCTACATTTCTCAATGGATTTTGAAATTACTTCACACAAGTGTAGGGCATGACAATATCTCGAGCAAGTTCGACTTTCAGGGAGCTGCGCCCAAGGTCAAGGTCACTGTGGCTATTTTAAGAAAAACTTTGTAAGGGCTCTAGTGCCTATATTTCTCAACGGATTTTAAAATAACTTCACACAAATGTAGGGCATGACAATATCTCGAGCAAGTTCGACTTTCAAGGTGCTGTGCCCAAGGTCAAGGTCACTGTGGCTATTTTTAGAAAAACTTTGTCATCGCTCTAGCACCTACATTTCTCAGCGGATTTTGACATAACTTCACACAAATGTAGGGCATGACAATATCTCGAGCAAGTTTGACTTTCAGGGTGCTGCGCCCAAGGTCACTGTGGCTATTTTTAGAAAAACTTTGTCAGGGCTCTAGTGCCTATATTTCTCAATGGATTTTGAAATAACTTCACACAAATGTAGGGCATGACAATATCTCGAGCAAGCTCGACTTTCAGGGTGCTGCGCCAAAGGTCAAGGTCACTGTAGCTATTTTTAGAAAAACTTTGTCATCGCTCTAGCGCCTACATTTCTCCATGGATTTTAAAATAACTTCACACAAATGTAGGGTATGACAATATCTCAAGCAAGTAGTCTTCTGCGAGGGGATTTGTATCGCCTGCGATGCCTTGTTTTATTTTTTGGAACCCAAACCCCTGCTGCAGGGCAATTTTGGACCCTAGGGTCTCCACTTGAACAAACTTGGTAAAGGTCTACTAGACACTGCTTCATACCTAACATCAAGCATCTGAGCCCAAAGGTTCTGAAGCAGATGATTTTCAATATCAAAGCCCTAGGCCTAGCGGTTTCGGAGAAGTTCTCATCTAAAGCATACTGTTGATGACCGACAAAGGAAGATGGATGTTGGACTTTGACTGATCACAATAGCTCACCTTCAGCCTATGGCACAGGTGAGTTAAAAACAAACTAGAAAATTGTGTCTGTAAGACAAGAATGATGCACCCATGTGGTGCCTGTCACACACCTGTAGACATCTCAGAATTGTCTATTATCAACAAATACAATTTAAACAACATACATACTGCCATTTTGTTCTATTGAAATCTGTGAAAGAGTTGAATACACAAGCGTCATCTCTAAAGCACAAAAAAGGTGCTGTCAATGACTAAGTTTAAAAGGCCATAATTCTGTCAAAATTTAATTCTGTCAAAATTTATTTTATCTCCATCCAAAAGCTACATGCACATTCTGACTGTGTCCACAACATGTGTACAAATTTTGAAAAGAATCCGCAGACAACTACAAAAGTGGTTGATTACACAAACTCCATATACTGTAATACAAAAAGGCTGCCAAAAATGACTAAGTTCAAAAGGCAGTCATTCTGTCAAAATTAATCTATTCTTCATCAAAATGCCATATGCACATTTTAATTTATAATGTCTGTAACATGTACATAAAGTTTGAAAAAGATCAAGTGAAAACTGTAAGAGGAGTTGATTACACAAACTCCATATTCTTTAAGGCAAATAGGCTGCCTAAAATGACTAAGTTCAATAGGCCATAATTAGGTCAGAATAAAATTCAAGCCATCGAAAAGCCACATGCACATCTTCACAATGTCCACAGCATGTGTACAAAGCCAATAAAAACTGTCAGAGGAGTTGGCTACAAAAACTCAATACCCCATAATGCAAAAAGCTGCCCAAAATGACTAAGTTCAATAGACTATAATTCTGTCAAAATTAATATTACCTCCCATCAAAAAGCCACATGCTCATCTTCATTATGTCCAAAGCATTTGTGCCAAGTTTGAAAAAGATCCATTGAAAACTGTGAGAGGAATTGATTACACAGATCCTAAAGTGTGATGAATGGATGGACAGACAGATGAACAGACAGCCATTATTAATGTCCCTGACTCTTTGTCAGGGGGACATAACATCCCCCCTGCCCCCATCATATCTTTCAGTGTATTTTACTATTTTACTAACATCAAATGAAGCAGAAATCTTTTCCAGCATGGACCACGGCTGATCAATTCTAGAACCCAGCTATGATAGAGTAAGGATGATAATGGGGTCTATATGTTACTAGAGTGACTCGGCTATGCTCAATGACAAGAGCCATTTACCTTTCAGACGGATAAGTAAAGATCATATGAATAAAATATGATGCACCAAATTTGGTAAATGCATTAAGAAGCCATTCAGAACTAACTGCTAAACAAACACAACACCTTTGTTAAATATCAAAGTTTGTTTTTCACACCTTAATTCTAGGATTTAATTGTAATGCGAGACAGACCATTTACTATTATTATCATGCACAGAGCTACAATGTTAGTTAGATAATATATCACAAACAACAACAGGCAATAAATAAGGACTAAATTTAAAGGCAACATTATTTTGTTTCCATACATCGAAGTACAAATAGTCCTCATCTGTGAGTAACACAATGCCAAAAAATGCAAATATGCTAGCAAAAACAGTCATTTGCCTTAACTATGAGAAAATTTATGTTATATTTATAACATATTAATATAAATTCAGCTAAAGGAAACCTAATTAAAAACCATTAAATAGAAAATATATGGCTGGTTGTCAGCAGACTTTTTTGGTCCAAAAAGTCTGGTGACAACCGGTTGTCAGCAGACACTTCCTTTGATATATAGTTAATCCAGCAATAAAATTACTCCTTGTAAAAATTTCATTTAGTTGCCATCTTGCTAGGGAAAATAATTATTGATAATGCGATCAAAACAATGTGTTTGTTGTGCATAAAAACTAACATGACATTTTCGCACTCACACCAATAATTGTTTTTCACACCTGCATGCTTTGTCCAAAATAATAATAAAATGAAACAACGAGTAACAGTTTTTATTTAGAATGGACGGACGCTCGGCACCCCGTTACTGCGGCTATGGATTCGTTCCGCTGAGGTGCGGGGACAACGTCGATATGAGAATTGAAGTTTTTATTCATTGGACGGACTGCGGCTATGGATACGTTCCGCTGAGGTGCATTAAATCAATTATGTCTTTCTGTAACGTTAGTGATTTTTTTTGAGGGGTGAGGAGGTGGCGGGGGGAGCTAAAACCAAATTTACAAAGACGCTCATAATTACCGTAAATCCTTTCAAGTTGTGTGTCAGGGACAGTTATTTTGTCAGTGCATATGCGTGAAATCAGACGGTTCATTTTCAGTGGCATCTAAAAATTAAATAGCAAGATACTCATGATAAATCTGGGCTGAGTTTTTATAATTTGATGCGAATTGACTTTTGGCAAGTTTATGATATGGGACGAGCTGACTTGTGGTAAGTTAAAAAATATGAGGCGGGTCCTGGGCCGAGATTTTTGTGGGGCGAGTTGTCTTTGGTCTGAGTTGTCCTGATTCCGTCAGTGCGATGTCTGTTGAAGTGATAATAATCTTCATAAGCACACAATTAAATTCTCAATGTCATTTTGATTGAGCTGTGCAACGTACAAACTTGAAGCTTTACTTGGCGCATATGACATGATGTGTTAAAACCATTTGACGACAGTATTTCATTGCCCCGAAAGGTAGGCCTATATTCAAGAACGCTGCACGCGTTTTGTTGGCGTCTGTTTTGGGTCTACATTGCTTCTCGCAGAATTATCAAAAGATGGATCCATACTTTCAATAAATACTGTACAGATTATAACGTTGATAGTTGTTTGCACTCTTCAGAAGTCATTGTCGACGAGCAGTTAGCGGGTGATCAAATACGACACCTACATGTAGGCCGTGTTTTTCGCACAGTCAGAATAACGCAAATGACTGACTTACGTTATAAGAGGGTCTCAATGGGGTACCTCTGAAATCAATAATCAGTAAAATTTCAGCCCAAAAATCAGTAATCAGTAAATATTAAGGGCAAAAATCAGTAATCAGTAAATTTTTGGCCAAATCAGTAAAATTACATACCGCAACTGTCCTCTATATACCTTAAGCTAGCGATGCATATTTTGAAGACTACTGACTTAGTATCATAATACTGTTTTTATCCCAAGTTGTTGCTTGACCACATAGAAGGACAGTTTTTCTATCTATATATGTTACAGGGCCAGTATTATATCCTGGAAATGCATGTAACATAAGACAGAGACTGCGCATCAGTTTGACAAAAATGGTAATGGCACGCAATGTAGCAATCTATTAACTCTTGTAGGATAAGCAGGACATGATCTGATCTTGATCTTTTGTTACACACTGTCATTTTGTCTGCTGTAAATAGAAGTCACTCTAAAATGTGTCCAAAACTTACTTTATCCAATACTGGTGACAGATCTTATTAAAGCACTGACATTTTAGTCTTGTGTCAATCATTACAATTTTATTATACTGAGTATCATAACTGCATTACTGGTGAATCATGACATAATTGCAAATACATCTTCCATGTACCCCTAGAATCACATCAGATTAACATGCCTATGTAATTTAGACCCCATCGTACCCCGCTTTTATAAAGTCAAGCTGGAATTTCAGGGGGATATATTAGTTCTTCATTTTATGCATATTTGGAGTCCTTTAATTGTAAGTCTTGTGTTGAATGTGAATTCGTGTAGTCTTTTGACAACATCAAATCTATTTTAATGAAAAAATAAATCATAATTTATAACATTAAATATAGTGTAAATACCAAGGAACAGAAGTAAATATTTTTGCACAGGGATTGTTTACCTAATGTGACCAGTCAGCATTTATGTAAGACAGGCAGCATGCAGCACATCATGTTTACTAGCTTATGTAATTGGGGACAATATTTATTACTAAACCTATCGGAATAGAATTTGAAATGTGGAGGGTTACATTTAAAGAACTTTTTTCTTAAGCGGAATGGCTTGCAAAGTTCAGAATATACGGTTAAAGAGTTTCTTTTTGGTATTTCAGTGAGTACTGATGCCATTCTGATGAAACGTTATGCGCACATCGTAATATTTGAGTGAACTAGTAACGTTTTTTTGCCGATTCCGGAAACCGCTAATCGCGTGTGACGCCGCTAACGGGTAATTCTTTTAGTCAAATTTCACTAATCAGTATATTTTCGGCCGATTCCGTTAATCATTTAGCATAGCTGACGCCGCTAACCGGTAATATTTCCTCTAAAATTCCGCTATCAGTAATTTTTGGGGCCAAAATTCGCTAATCAGTAAACCCCATTGAGACCCTCTTATAATTTTCTAGAAAGATGGCGACTTAATAAAATTTTTGGCTGAGGATATCGGCACGACCGTCGTGCCGATAAGAATCCTTATCGGCAAGACGGTCGTGCGGATAAGAATCTTTATCGGCAAGACGGTCGTGCGGATAAGAATCCTTATCCGCACGACGGCGATTAGATACTCCATTACAGATGCTATGGTCTTTCTTACAATGGTTTCATACAACAATGTGTCAGCAATTCATATGGAGAATGTTAGATAACTTAAAAATGGTCTAAAAGCATCTTTTGACCATCTTTTAGTTGTTAAACCGTCTGAGAAGCGGCACCCAAATTTACCGCTTACGGGGGCAATCTTATTTTGGGCTTATTCCAGTTTGATGTGCACAGGTTATATCGTTTATACATATGTATGTAAAAACGTATTCAGTCAGAGTGAGAATATGAGTTAGCACTGAAAACATGGTTTAATTACCATTTTTTAATCTAAAAGAATTTTATTTTGCTTATGTACAAATCCTGAGAATTTAAAAAATAATTAAATAAACAACAACAACAACAACTAATAAGTGCAACCCAACAATTGTTATATCTGACAATATTTATCAGACAAGTAGAACAACTAACCTTGACCGTTAAGTTATTAAAAGACAGTCAGGCTTGATTTGTCAGACTAACTGTCTTTAACTTGTCGGTCAAGGTCAAAGATTTATTTCAGTCGGGCAAGGGCAAAGATTTTTTGACTCATTTTTATATCAGTTAAAACTGCTACAACAAATTTGATTTTGTCTGATAATACATTTACTTTATGTAATGCTATTTATTAATAGGTTTCGACATTTTCCTAAAAGGGTTTATTAGTCTAGATTTCTTTCAGTAATTTGTCAGTCAATATCAAAGATTAATTTCTATTGCTAATTCAAATCAATGGTTTGTTTCAACACATTTTATATTGGTAACAAATTATAAACTGATAAATTTAAAATGTTTGGAATGAGACGGAATTAGGCCGTAAAAAAAATATTGACAAAAACTTTGCTGGAAAAAAAATCTAACACAAGTAGGTCACAATCAAATATTTTTTCCTGATTCAGCTTGTCTGTCAAGGTCAAAAAATTGTTTGAAATAACTTTCTGTCAGTTATCAAAATAAACTATTAATTGGCAAATGTTTTATGCGAAAATGATTTTTTTATCAAAAAAAAAAAAATGCCACGATGAGTCTTGAACCTGGGTCGCCTGTTTGCAAGGCCGCGCACTTTGCCACTACACTACTGCCGCTGATGGCATCGCGGCGATAATCTGAATTACTTAATGTCAAATGTTCAATATACAGCTGTTGTCATACCCACATCGGACTGTGTTTTAACTAATAAAATATTTTACATGTTAACCTGATCATCTGACCCGATAAAAAGTATTCAGCAACTGATGTTGAAATGTATAATTCGCAGTTACGCAATTATTAGCCGGCTCTATGTCCGACAGTCAAAAGGCTTCCATGATGAAATATAAGAAAATAACTGAAATTAACATTGTGTGTTGTGACTCAGATACTTAAGAACAATTATTTACAAACAGAAATGAAATAATATTATTATTCGGGAAACCGCACTTCCGGTTTTATGGTCACGTGGGTTGCTTGGTTACGCATGGCGACGGTGACAACACACCGTTACACTGTATGCGTTATAATATAAATATATGTAAAAATTTTACTTTTAAGTTGCAAATATTGCCTAGACAAGCCTGAAACACTATATATTAGTGATACTTAACCTCCTTATGCAAACAGAAAGCTGCCGATCATCAAAAAGGAGAAGAAAATAAACAGTAATAACGGAATAAAGCACATGATACATAGACCGGGCCATATGCTTACTGTTATTGATACATTAGTCAGTAATTTGAACAGTAGTTCTAATAGATGGAATATAAAATTTAGTACATGATGATAATAATAATAATAATAATAATAATGATAAAAATATAATAATAATATGAAGAAATAGCAAACGCAACAGATGTAGAGAATCTATTCTTTACTCAGTCTCAACACATTCCCTACCAATATGTTCTATAAAAGGGTTATCCTTTGGAACCCCGTTTCGTTCAGTCCAGGAAATCAAATACTTACTAAAGTGTTAAAATATGTGATTTATTAATGGAATCAAAAGAAATATTAAAATGCATTAAATTTTAGGGTTCAATTACTAAGAACACCAGACACTTAAATCAAGAAAATAAATTCCCCACCGCCTCTCTTCGCACACACTACATAGGCCAAAGACATATGCTTACTTTTAAATTTTAAACACCAGAAACGGTAATAATAATGATAATAATAATATGACGACGGAGAATTAACAATTGAAAGTCCCATCACAACCCTTTTCCTACAGCCCTTCACCCCAACCTCCCCAGGTTCCAATCTGTTTTTTAAAAAAACGAAATAACACGTTACTGACTTTAGCATGAGGACATGTCATCTATTAATGAAATCAAAAGAACATATTGATAGGCATTTTAAAGTCTTCATTGCCCTGCCATTGAAAACAAACAAAAAATTTAAATAAAATAAAATCAAGTCTAAACACAAATCATTATGAAAGGCTGCACAACCTTTACGTTTGATAATAAAACGTTGGTTGGTGTTCATATATTGTGTCACATTACTGGCAAAACGTAAGGGGGAACATGTTTTTAAAACATGACAAACTGCTCCCAAAATACAATTTTCCTTTTCTGTCGCCCGTCAAGCAATGCAATATTATACAAAAGCGGGACAATAATTTGTGCCCACATTTAGTTTAGTTTAAACATATAATATAATACAATGTACAAATGTGGGCATGTTGATGAAATGAAATATTATTTCATTTCATCAACATGCCCACATTTGTACATTGTATTTTTTCCGGTCTGATAGAACTATGAAGGCTTATTAAGAAAACCAGGTATTCTATTGTGGAACATCCCCATTGCCCCCACTCCACCCCCTCCCACCGCACATGCACAGAGAGAGAGAAAGAGATTGAAAGGGAGAGAGACCGAGTGAGAGAGATTTAAAAAAAAACGCAGAAGAGGCTAATGACTAATATTCCATATAAAGTAAGGAGTGATAATTTCTATTTATTTCGGAAATGGATCGGCCTAGTTGGTGAGTAAAACTTCACAGTTTTGGAGGTCAGTTGTAAAATAGATCAATAGACAATTAAGTGCGGGAAGCGCGAATCTATGTCTAGTTACAACTGATGGACAAACCACGAGTTCTTACTCAGGGTTAAACCTGAAAAGAATATTCATTTTCTCCAGTCCTAACTCTAACATTGTTTTGCATGCACAGTGGTTTCATATATTTCCAAAAACTCGCGATACATATTAATTTAATATTATGTAAAAATTGTACAACGTAATTGCTATGTGTTAAAGTTGGCATGTGTATATGTGATGATTTTCTTTATTTTTATTATTATTGTTGATATCATTATTATTATTTCCTTATTATATTTAATATAATATTTTTACCGCTACTTCGTAATTATCAATTATTATAACTTTTAGTATTACTTTTTGACAAGATTAATTACGTTGATCATCCTCGGAAAATTCACGCAATTTAGGCTGTAGCATTTTTAAAGATTTATATTTGTTTGTGTTATTTTTTTCAATAATTATAATAATAATAATAATTAATCTAATCATAATGTGTTTTGGTCTTAGCCTGGCACGGCAGATACATAAATATGTTTACTTGAGAAGTTCTTACGCGCTCGATTATTGACAGAGTGATAGTCCATAAAAATGTATTTTAGATGCTTCCGTGCGTAAAGTTTGCGGAATATGCTTGACAAAACCAGTTTACATTTTTGTTATAAAAAAGAACAATGTATATTTCACGAAAAATTAGAGTAAATATAGTTAAAAGTTCAAATACACCTAAATCACGTAAGACTGGCAATGCGTTGCTATGGATGGTTTTCACCGTCTCCAATGAGCCGCCATTACTGTGACGTCACGGTGGTTTCCCGAATACGGTAATAATACTAATTCGCAACTTTGTCTATAGAATATCTGACCGCCGTCGTGCGGATAAGGATTCTTATCCGCACGACCGTCTTGCGGATAAGAATTCTTATCGGCAAGACCGTCGTGCCGATAAGGATTCTTATCCGCAAGACGGTCGTGCCGATAGTCACTCCCAAAATTTTTACAAGGAGTAAAAATATTGCTGGATTAACTATATATACCCACCAAGGGTAAAACTACTTAATACATAGTATTGAAAACTTACTGCCGTATCCGGAGCCAATCCTCATAGGGCTGTCTCCAGGTACGGTCTAGGGATACGGTACCGTACCCAGAGACACTTCCTAAAAATAAAGATAGGACTTGCCTTCATTTCCGAGAAAATCCAGCAAGCGCTGTAGCAGAAGTACGTCTGTCTGTCGGGGTCCCGATTCCTGAAATTTCATGGGATCCTTGGTAAAATTTTGCAGAAGTTCTAATCCATCATCAAAGAAAGATCCAAACGCATATTCTTCTTTTCGTTTCGTCTTCTGATCCTCGCAGACACTTGTGTCACAATAGGCTTGACAGAACGAGTAAGACTGGTATTTGTTTGCCGCATTTGCTGCGGTAAACTTCAGGCACCGACAAGGGATCCACACACAGCTATTTAAACCTAGCTTCAAGTCAATTAGGTCTTGCTCTTTTATTGAGAAGTCTCGCTTCAATTTCTTGGTGGCTGGTTCACCTTCACCCGCCATCTTGTCTTGTCCTGTCTTCTGTATTTATAAGTATTTATAAATTCTGCCTTTATAGGTACACCTGGGTCCGTAGAAATACCGGAACTCGCCAAAACACCGGAACGCACCTGCAATTACCGGAACGCACTGTCTATATGGAGCTTTTCTTTACGTTTAGGGAACGGTCATTATTTATCAGCTGGGGGGTGGGGGGGGAGAGAGGGTGGAGGAATTTAGGGGGAGGTTGCAATTTGAAATCCTGCTATGCTGGGGGGGGGGGGTCAGATTTTTTTGTAGACTGGTGTTGGGAGGGGTGGTCATGAAATGATATGCTGTCTTGTACTTTTGAGTCTACATAATTATTTCCATGTCCATTCTCCAGTATCACAAGCGACACTGCTGCATGATATGCTAAAGACCACAGTAACTTCATGGGATTCAATCTTGGGATCCTTTGATCATGAGTCTGCTGCACTATCACTTTGCAGCTATATCTCCACCGCACAGAATGGGCTTTTGAAAATCATGAGGGTGCGTTCTTTGACTGTAATTACAGTCAGCATGTTCGTATTGAAACACTGAGTAATGATACAATGTATTAGCTGGGTTTTTTTTCTGTATTTTGAGTGTTTCTGTTGAAATGTTCTTTTTCCATTGCTATGTGTGTGCATGTGTTTGTATGTATGGGGTTTGGGTGTCGGGGATATATATTTCTGCTGAATGTTCTCCTTTTTCTTATGTGGGTAGAGGGGGGGGAATAGAATCTCATTTTTCATGTTGGTGATGGTGGGGGTGGGGGGGGGTCGGACAAAGAAAACCAAAGTCATTGGGTGGGTCATGAAAAAATATGTGGATCTCCTGACAATTCCTCCAACCCCCCCCCCCCCCCCCCCGACCCCCCCCCCCCACCCCATCCCCCCCCTCTCAGCTGATAAATAATAACCGTTCCCTTATTTCGTTTAAAGACTACAATTTTATATAGACTACAGTTTTATTGCTTTTCAATTTTAAGTGGGCAATGAATTAATTTTTCATTGGACACAGATTAGTTTGATTTTCGATTTGTTACAATATCCTAGTTTTCAATTTGATAAAATATATTGTGTTACAAAATAAGAATGTCTCCGGGTACGGTACCGTATCCCTAGACCCTGGGTCTCCAGGTACGGAACCGTACCCAGAGACTCTGGGTCAGTCCTATGAGGATTGGCTCCGGGTACGGCAGTAAGTTTTCAAAGCTCTGTATTAAGTAGTTTTTGGCTTGCCGTCTCGGCGGCAAGCCAGTATTCAAGTGGTTTAGTGATACCGAGTTATTTTCGGAAGAAACGATACGTCACACATAGTCGGAAAATACCTGGAGAGTGTGTACTGCAGTGTTTATATATAGCAATAGCGCAAAGCATTAGCTTTTCCAAAAATCATGCAGCGGCGTCGCGAAAAATAGGCCTTAGGGCATCGCATAATCTGACTGGTCAGAGCAGCCGGTACACTGTCCAGCGCCGGTGCCTTCATGGGATCTGATCAGTCTTTTTCGGCATAAATATTCTCCATGATGATCCATGATGCAGACATCTTTCATGCTGAGGATAGACTGATAAGACTGCGCTTACGCCGGAGTGGCCTGATATGTGTATCTGTAAAAACTGAAGGAGCAGAGTTCAAATTTATTGTTTAGATTTAGAAACAAACGCTTTTGACGATTTTCTTCTCTTATCACAAAAAAACTGAAAAAATGTATTCCATCTATCTTGAGTTTATAGTTTATTAAAGTCTCATTTTGGTGTACAACATCACAGTATATACATGTTTATATACAGACATATAAAATACACCAATTTGAAACCATTCTGTACAGAATTATAAGAGACTATGTACATCATGCATTACATATAGATTTATCTTATCACCGCGGATAAACACAGAGGTAAAAATAATAATAAAAAAATACAGCGAACATTGAATATTTTTTTCCACTTACGTGGCACTGCATCCATGGTGCCAGAGTACAGTCACTTCCTAACAACTACACACTGGAATCAATGGTTTCCCCCTCCTCAGCCACACGGCGCATGAATTTACCAAAAGCGGCACAGTCAGGTACAGAGAAACATGTGGCGGAAACCAATGTCCTAACAGCATCCCCCCCCCCTGCACCGACTTTGTGCACCGCAATACATGCTCCGTGAGGATGAAAAGGGGAAACATTTAGGAAAAAAAAGTCTACTATGTGGGAAAAAATCAGACAGTTAAACGAATAAATATGCTGGAAGTAAACAGAATTTCCGCCGTGTGCATCCAAGATACGCATTACAATAAATGTGTGGCTTAATTGCTTGTATGTAGAACTGACCGTGTTATGTATGTAAAAGCCGGTAATGTCGGTGAGTACTTAACGCTTACGCATTGCAACAGGCCTTTCCATGGCGCAAAGCGATATATTATGTACACATTTTTAGCATCTGATAAATTTCCTTTTGGCCATCAACATGTTCATGAATAGCCTGAACAATGATACAGAAAAAGGGGACAATTCAGAGTTGTTAACATTTGAAACTCAGAATTGTTAAAAGTTGACACTGTTAGGGGTTCATTGACAGCTTTATGACAAGGGAGGGGTTGGTTGGTTGGTGCGATGATGCTGGGTATAACTTCCAGTGCCGGGGCGTCCTACTTATTTGGATTATAGTAGAACAAGGACCTACTGTGCTTGCGGTAGGTGCGGGTTGGGGTGTGTGGACATTTTTCTTACTTTTATAACACTCTCTAATGTTGCCTTCTTAGTTCAGCTATACAAATGTACAGAGAAATATTTACACTCAACGACGATTTCCTTAGATGAACCTATACTGGGCTGACGATGTTCATACATCCACGAACAACACATATTCATGCAATCTTACGCGTAAGCAACGTCACGGATAGTTCAAATAGATGATTGGCCGACGTAACGATTGATATACGTCATGTCATAGTGACGGCTGCTGTACTTCATTACCAAACACGTAACTATTATTCGTCCTTTGCTTGGCGTTTAATTAGTCAGAACTTGAATGAGTAAACAAAATTGATGTAAAAACATAGCATCAACATAAAAGATAAATTTCATTTGTAGGGAGTTCATGGAAATACGAACTCAATAGGTTCCGTGCTTTGTTGTTCCCAAATGGTGTAAAGCAAGTTATTGTCAAAACAATAACAGCATGCATTTTCTTCTCAGAGTGTCAAAGTTTTGTTCCAGTCACTGCCACTGATACCACTTAAACCAAAAATAAACTGTAGTATATATTAATTTATTTCTTCTTTTGATGCCAAGTTCAGATGTGCCAAGATTCCATAGACATGGGTTTGAAACAGTCTTTCCTAAAAAATTGATTCAAACTAAATGTGACTCAACAGCTGTAAAGAAGACTTGAAATAGGTCCATATAGTTATTTAACTTGAGGTATGCCTAAAACGGCCGGCCAAAACGTTGGAAAACTGTTTTTTTTTTTTTTTTTTTTTTTGTTGTTGTTGTTGTTGTTATTGTGTGTGTGTGTGTGTGTGTGTGTGTGTGTGTGTGTGTGTGTGTGTCCTCAATTTGTTTTTCAAATAAATTCTACACTTGTTTTTACCTTACACCCGTGGACAATGCCACCATTCAAGAAGTTAGAAATTAAATACTTTGCTAAATAAAAGTAAGCAACAGAAAGTGCACTAACAATCGGGTTCACTTCAATAACAACTCATGAAAATTTTACAGTTTTAGCTGTGCAAGCCTTCCTTTTAAAAGGAAATTTTATATCCATTTAGTATAGGTACTCCAGCAATAAAATTACTCCTTGTATCTTGCTAGGGAACGTTATTAATGATAATGCGATCAAAACAATGTGTTTATTTTGCATAATTAAACTAAATGACGTTTTCGCATTTACACCGATAATTGTTGTTTTTCACGCCTGTTTCGTCTAAAATAATTATAAAATTCAATATTGAGTAACAGTTTTTATTCATGGACGGACGCTCGGCGCCCCTTTACTGCGGCTACGGATTCGTTCCGCTTAGGTGTGGAGGGGAACGTCGATATGAGAATTGAAGTACACACACAGTTTTTATTCAACGGGCAGACGAGCGACACCCCGGTACTGCGGTTATGGATACGTTCCGCTAAGGTGAAATTAGATCAATTAAGTGTCTTGCTGTAACGTTAGTGGTTAACATTTTTTGGAGGGTTGGGGGTGGCGAGGGGAGTTTAAACCAAATTTACAGACGCTCGTAATTACCATAAATCCCTTCAAGTTGTGTGTCAGGGACTTATTTTGTCAGTGCAGACGGTAGATTTTCAGTGGCATCTTAAACGTTACAAGAGCAAGATACTCATGATAAATCTGGGCCGAGTTTTAATGATTTGATGCGAGTTGACTTTTGGCAAGTTTATGATATGGGACGAGGGTACTCGAACAAAACGGACCATGGACAAAACGGACCAGACAAAACGGACCACAGTTAGGACAAAACGGACCACGTTTCAGGACAAAACGGACCATGCTACTTGACACAACGGGCCACGTCTCAAGACCAGACGGACCACGCTAGAAGACAAACCAGACCATTAATTGATGCCAATTAAATGACGAAAGAGTATATAAATCCACAAGACAGTGTTAAATGGTAACATTTACTTAAATGACTAGATCTACTATCCATGATCTCAACTATATTTGACAAGTTGTCGCATCCATCTAACCACAACTCAATGACTTCAATTAAAATAGTTACCAAGTTAATGCATCTTGATTTTAAAATAATGAGTTGTGTTCAGATAATTAAACAATTATGACTTTTATGTCATTTGTATAACAACAAACAAGAAAACAAATTTTATTCAATAACATATTCAAACAGTAGAATAAATATGGATTTATTCTACATGTAGATAAAGGGGTAAATTTTTATTATCTTTGTTCGTGTTGCAACTTAAATGAAACTTGCTTTCCCAAGATTAAGAAAAAGTCTTTAACATAATTTTAAATTCGATTGTATTCATGTATAAGACAGTCAGGTATGTCTAAAACATGGTCCGTTATGTCCTGAAACGTGGTTCGTTTTGTCCTTAAACGTGGTCAGTTTCGTCCTGAACGTGGTCCGTTTTGTTGAACGTGGTCCGTTTTGTCCTCAGCGTGGTCCGTTTTGTCCGTGGTCCGTTATGTCCCTAATTTGGGACGAGTTGACTTAGAGTAAGTTTAAAAAATGGGGCGGGTTGTCCTGGGCCGAGATTTTTGAGTTGTCTTTCGTCCGAGTTGTACTGATTCCATCAAAGCAATATTTGTTGAAGTGATAATAACCTTCATATGTACACAATTAAATTTTCAATGTCATTTTGATCGGGATCTGCAACAACACATTGGAGAATAAGTTCTGAATAGTAAGATCCTTTGGAAGCAAGGAATACATCAAGAACAGACTCGGTTTAATTAATCTGTTCATGACTGTAATGAAATATGCGACACCAGCCACACCCCCTAGCACCGGCTTAATCGGAACTCTATTTTCAAAATAGCTCTAATGAACTCAATGATCTCAAAGGACCAGGGAATATAATCTGCACTATGATGATGTACGGAGAGACGTTTTACGGCCGACACATGGCACAAACACCAGCTGCAGTGAAGATAAGTAAGTTCTGAATAGTAAGATCCTTTGGAAACAAGATCCTTCAGTAAGATCCTTTGGAAACTTTACTTGGCGCACATGACATAATGTGTTTAAACCATTTGACGACAGTATTTCATTGCCCTGAAAGGCATTTTCAAGAACGCTGCATGCTTTTGGTCTACATTGCTTATCGCATAATTATTTAAAGATGGATACTTTTTAGTAAA
Source organism: Ctena decussata (assembly GCA_963989385.1). Classification (NCBI taxonomy): domain Eukaryota; kingdom Metazoa; phylum Mollusca; class Bivalvia; order Lucinida; family Lucinidae; genus Ctena; species Ctena decussata. The sequence goes on from OZ022509.1 coordinate 23,403,548, forward strand.
TGTCATTGTCTATTTCTACAGATTATAACGAGATGATAGTTGTTTGCAATCTTCAGACGTCATTGTCAGCCAGCAATTAGCGGGCGATCAAATAAGACACCTCGGCCGTGGTTTTCGCACTTTATATACATGTAAATCAGTCAAAATGACGCAAATGACTGACTTACGTTATAATTTTTTCATAGCAAGATGGGGATATGGTGACTTAATGAAATGTTTACGAGGAGTAATCTTATTGCTGGATTACCTATATGTTAAATGGGTAAAACTACTTAATACATAGCCTTGAAAACTTACTGCCGTACCCTAGGACTGTCTCCAGGTACGGTTCCGTACCTGGAGACCCAGGGTCTCGGGGTACGGTTCTGGAGACCCAGGGTCTAGGGATACAGTACCGCACCCAGAGACACTTCCTACAGAATAATATACATGGATACTCAAGGGTATCATCTGTGCTATTCTAATACAAAATGTCAATATAGGGCTCAATAATGTTTTTCGCTAAATAAGCGACTTAAGATAACCATTATCTGTGGGGAAAACTCATTAATTTATAGTGCGTTCCGGTAATTACAGGTGCATTCCGGCGTTTTGGTGCATTTCAGTATTTATATGGACCGGGCACGGGGACCTGGCATATAACAATTTGGAGAGATAACACCATATCTCTTGGACCAAAGGTGCAACATGCGCTCCCTTGTCATTTCCATATTTCTGTATGCCTGTATATCGTGGACCTTGACAGCAGAGTTAGAAAAAAAACAGCAGGCCTTTGAGATAAGATGCTACGGAAGATAACTGAACTTAAGGACCAGATAACCAATGAGGAGGTTGGCAGAAAGATCAGAATCAGAATTGTTTACTGGTGATACGTCCAAGGACAATCATTTACCAGGACCTGTGATCAGAGAAGCTAGTCCCAATATCGGTCCATCAAACCACCCCAAACCACTCCAAAACACACCAAACACCCAAACCACCCCAAACAGCCCATAAAAACACCCCAAACCACCAAAAGCAGATCACTACAAAACAAATTTTGGTATTTTGCAGGAACTCACACTGCTTTAGAAATGTTTGCTCATGCTAAAAATATTTATAATTAATTTACAATTGCAGCTTTAGAGAAGAATTGTCATTACCAATATGTAGGCTATATTTGTACTTTTGTGCTTCCATGAATCTGAGTTGTATACTGTTACCATGAATATACCATGTAAACATGCACGTGTTGTCAAACATATATGCAGACATGCAAGCATATTCAGTTTCTACATACGTGTATGTACATACGTACAAACGGCATACATACATAATCAGCACATACCATATGAAAATCATTGTTTGTGCATAAAATGATGATTCTTATTTTTTTATTTTACAATTTTGAAAGCATAAACAAAACGTTTAAAAGCTAGATCTATTTTAACCTGAAACGGAATTTAGAAAAAGTGGTTTGGGGTAGTTTTCAGGCGGTTTGGGATGGTTTGGGGTAATTCGATGGACCAGTCCCAAGCACAAGAGAAGTAAACTTAGTAACTAAATCCTCTGCACACTCAGCAGCAGAAATAAGAGAATCTTCATGGGAATTCTAATCTCTAATAGTCTGGGGAAGAATCTGGACTTGTATATGTCAGTCCCGACCAATGGGGTTTGAAAAGCCAGGGAATGATGATTCCTGTTACGCCTACTTAGGCGAACAAGGTCATTTATATGTATACTGACTGCACCCTTCAGACCTTTGTAAAGCAGCCATTGGAGCGCATGAAGAACTACTGACTCTGGTCAAGAAACAGAAACTAAGATGGTTTGGCCATGTCTCAATGTCATTTGATTTAACAAAGTCATTCTACAGGACACAGTAAAAGGAAAACGAAGAAGAGGTAGACAGAAGAAGAGGTGGGAAGACAATATAAAAAAGTGGACAGTAATGGACTTTGTCAGCTCAACTAGAGCAGCTGAAAACAGGACAAGGTGGAAAGGGATCGTTTCAAAGTCATCTGTGGTGCCCAACGATCTTGAAAGGTTATGGGATAGAATAGACAAGTTTAGCTTTTGAAAAAGCTTGAGAGGTTATCCCTTAGCAAATGAATCTACAGGATGCAAGTGGTAAAGCAGAAAATGGGCAGCAATTCAAGTTAATTCAATTGTATTCTTGGATTTGTTGAAGCTGTTGGTAAGTGGCGAATGAATCTACAGGATGCAAGTGGTAAAGCAGAAAATGGGCAGCAATTCAAGTTAATTCAATTGTATTCTTGGATTTGTTGAAGTTATTGGTAAGTGGCGAGTTTGACAAAATTTTTTGTCTAGTGATTGCTTGTAACCGATGAGCTTCAGTGCTTTTAACTTATGTCAGATGACCTGTACTGTTTAGTAATGTCTCTTCGTAAGTGGACTGTACTTTCTGGTAAGTGGTTGTATTAGGTGAGGTTCTTGTATTAGGCGAGATGACGTGTTCAGGATAAGTTTTACAGCTCATGTCTCAGCAATGCTGGAAGGGACCCTGCAGCTGGGTGCGCCAAACTATGGGAGCAAATACCGGTAAATAGGGGCACCTGCATATAGCGTTAATCAAGTAGAACTTGTTATTCATCTGTACTGTTAAGTGATAACAGAACTTTCAGGTAACTGTTTGTATAGGGAGAGATAAAGTGTTTTAAGATATAAGCTATAAATATCATGCATTAGCGATGCTGGCGAGAACCCTGTAGCAGGGTGTGCCAAATGTAGAAGTATCGGGAAATAGTGGGACCTGTATTAGCAAAAGGAAACGGCTTACATTAATCGAGTACGAATTCCTATCTTAATATGGTTATCCCCGAGGGGAGGGGGATAACCAAAAAGAACAGACATAAGACTAAGATATCGGATATATATTGCCTCGGCTCAGCCCGCCAATTAGTCTGCACGCATGAGCATTAGATCGGTGATAATCCCGGTGCCTGTTTTGGAAATCCCGCAGTGTTACATACCTGATATCGCTTGAACTGGGCCTGGGGCTATTAGTTTCATATCTTGGTTTTATTTCCACATAACTGAGAATTTTTATATCATTTTCAAGATAAGAGACGTTTCTAAGAATTAAGTTTACTCTGAGAATTAAGTATATTTATTTTAGATACAAAATCTCCGGAACCATCCGGGAATTTAGCGGACCTTGAGTGAGTTAATTCTATATATATTTAAGTAATCGGTTGAAAAAATACATTCAAAGCCAATAGAAAAAATGAAAAACATTCACATTTTAAAGCGTATATCTAATTTACATCATCATAATAATACCTGCCAAGTGATAGTCTTAAAGCCTCAGTTCTTATTACTACTTGGTAATGTAAGGTGAAGTGAGTAGGCTTATGATGCCTGAAAATAGTCCTGCTGGTGTTAGTTTTATTAAGCCTTGTGTTTGTGGTGTAGGCCCTTGAAAAGTGTTTAAAGGTTTAAAGGTCGGTGATAGTCTTATAAATCACGGAAGCAGCAGTAAAAGACCAGCAATAGTCCTATCGATTCCGCTTCAAGTAGTATTGCCCATGTGATGAGCTTGGAATTGGTTTCTAAATATAATACAGGGTTAAGGTCACTTTTGCAACAAGGCCTATCGGAACCTGAATTTAATGGTGACTTAGTATATAAATTACGCAAAATTGTAGGGATAACAGAATTTCCTGATCAATTTAAGAAAATTATCATACGATTTAAACGCATTGGCTATAACATAGATGTAATGCGACAGTCCGCATGCTTAGTGGTTAACCCAATCACGGTTGCGATGATAACTTTGCTTTCCTCTTTAATTGCACGCCGGTGGGTCGGGGTTCAGACTCTATGATAGCCCCTACATAAAGCTATATATTAGTTGGTTGGGGCCGGATGTTTGTCTGTTTCTTGGCCCACCGGGGTTCAACTGGTGGTCTTCTTTTGCTCCAGTGCTCCAGTGGTGTTGCTGACGCCCCGGGGATCTCCAGGTGTCTCAACACGTTTTGGCTGTCGAGTCCTCATCCTTGCTTCATCACGGTCTTTTCTTGATTTAAATTGTTGACCGTGATGACTCTCTGATGAGTTAGGGGACCTCCATACGAACCGAACTACCAACTAATTGTGTGCACCACGACGGAGCCTCAGGGTGAAGGTTTGGGCCCAGTAAAACCGGTTTAAAGCCCCCAGTTATTACTCACCGTCCCAAGGCGGTACTTTCGTTGCGGTTGCATTTGTTTTATGTTCGGTGCTGTTTAATTTATTGTGTTCTCATTTTAACCCTTCTATAATAAAAATAGAAAATAGGTAAAAAATAGTTGTTAAATGTTTTTAGTATAATTTGTTTAGTCTGTTGTAACCGTTCTGTTGGTCTAAATTATTTAGTTCAATAAAGATAGCTGAGTTGCCACCTATTTGGGAAAGAGCTGCTGACTCGGCTTATCACTTGTAATATATTGTTTGTTGGGATGTCTTTGTCAATCGTTGGGGATAGGGTTTGGGATCTGATTCAGTCAGTTCCTGAAGTGTAGTTACTCTTTAAATTTGGCGATAAACTTATGAAGCCCGGTGCTAGCGTATATTGATTGATTTGTTGCTTTACGTCCACGGTAAACAGCTATGGTCACATCGGGACGGTCAGTTACCCTTATCCCACTATTCCTGGGCAGGCTTAGACCTCCTAAGCGGTTAACCAGTACTAAGTGCACACACTTTCACCAGTAACTGACAACTGCCCTTCTTGAATCAGCGGAAGGAGAAACGAAAGTATGTGGCCAAACCGGGTATCGAACCCAGGACCTCTGAGTCAGGTGCCCTACCGACTGCGCTACGCGGCCCGGCTTGCCAACGGTATAGCCCCGACGATAAGCTTTTAATGCCTGGTGATAGTCTTTGTGAAGACCGGTGTTAATGATATAGCCTCGATGATAAGCTTCGAATGCACGGCGATAACCTTATGAACCCTGGTGCTAACTGTAAAGCCCCAGTGTTAAGTTTCTAATGCCTGGTGATAGTGCTATGAAGGCCGGTGCTAGCAGGATAACTCCGGTGATAAACTTGTGATGTCCGGTGATAGTGTTACGAAGCTCAGTGTTAGCAGTGTAGACCCGGTGATAAGCTTACTATGCCCGGTGATAGTGTTATGAAGCCTGCTGCTAGCTGTATAGCCCCGGTGATAAGCTCCTAGTGATAGTGTTTTGAAGCCCGGTGCTAGCAGTATAGCTTCGGTGATCAGCCTGATGTGCCAAGTGATAGTGTTGTGAAGCCTGGTGCTAACAGTACAGACCCAGTGATAAGCTTCTAATGCCTGGTGATAGTGTTATGAAGTCCGGTGTTAGCAGGATAACCCCGGTGATAAACTTGAGATGCCCGGTGATAGTGTTATGAAGCTCGGTGCTAGCAGTATAGCCCCGTTGATAAGCTTGCTATGCTGATAGTATTATGAAGCCTGGTGCTAGCTGTATAGCCCCGGTGATAAGCTCCTAATGCCCAGTGATTGTGTTTTGAAGCCCGATGCCAGCAGTATAGCTTCGGTGATCTGGCTGTGGTCCTAGTGATAGTGTTATGAAGCCTGGTGCTAGCTGTATAGCCTGGATAGTAAGTTCTAATGCCTGGTGATAGCCCCATGAAGACCGGTGCTAACAGTAACCCTGATGATAAGCTGTTAATATCCAGTGATAACCTTACAAAGACTGTTGGTAACAGAATAGCCCCAGTGATAAGCTTCTTATGCCCGGTGATAGCCTCTCGAAGGCGGGTCCTAACAGTATATCCTCGATGATCAGCTGCTAAGGTCCAATGATAGCCTTGCGAAGACCGGTGCTAACAGAATAGCCCCGGTGATAAGCTTGGAATGCCTGGTATAGCCTCACGAAGACCGATGCTAACGAAATAGCCCCGGCGATAAGCTGTTAATGTCCAGTGGTAGCCTTACAAAGACTGGTGCCAATGGAATAGGCCCAGTGACAAGCTTCGTGAGGCTATCACCAGGCATTCCAAGCTTATCACCGGGGCTATTCTGTTATCACCGGTCTTTGCAAGGCTGTCATTGGACATTAGCAGCTGATCACCGAGGTTATTTAACTTTAATGAACTGGTCTCAGATCTTGATATTCACACAAATACCCCTGATACATGAGATTGTATAGACTCCAAATTTATCTATCCTGACGCTGACCATGTCATTACAGGGAATCTTAATATTATTTCCGATTCAAGAATTCGTAACATTATTTCGAAGGGACCAAAATATAGATTTCCTAACCGTATTGATTTAAACAAAATGTAGGGAAGATATAGCCTGTTCTTTAAGTGATTGTGGTAATCGATGGGGCAAGCGGGAGCATGTTGAGTCTGATGCCTTAAAGGAATGGAAGGTGGACATTTTTAAAATAATAGATAAACGTATAAAATTTTATTCCCAAAACACAAATCTTTTGCCGCCTAAACCTAAATCAACATTCCGTCACCTGAAGTTGGGATCCAGCAGTTTCATAGTAAGTATGTTTTGGTTCCAGCAGACAATGCTGCAAATAACGTTGTCGTTGTTTGACGGTTACACTATATTAACACATTAAAACAAGAACTTAGCGGCACTAAGGCCTATGAAGAGGCTTCAGAAGACGAAAAGTCTGTTGTCTTTAGGCACTGTAATGATATAGCCCTCAAGTTTTCTGTAAATGTAGAGGAACGGCAGGACAAGCTTCCAACGACGTACTGGTTTACTAAACTTCATAAACGACCATATAAAGCCAGGTTTATTGCTAATTCTAGTGCTTGTACCACTACTGAACTTTCCAAATTATTAACTTCTTGCCTTACCGCTATCAAAATTCATGTAATTAGGTTCTGTGAAAAAGTTAACGAACGGTCAAGAAAAAATTTGTTTTGGTCAATTAAAAATTCTACCGAGGTTCTTGATAAACTGAAGTCTAGAGGATATCGCGCGTCTAGTTTATCTACATACGATTTTCTACACTCTATACTGCTTTGCCCCATAATTTAATAGAAAAGAAACTAATAAATTTAATTGAGACTACTTTTCAGAGAGAGGGTGCTCTTTATATTGCTTGTAATGATAAACATGCTTTTTTTTTTACTTCCGATGACCAAAAACGGTTTAAATGTGGTCTTGCCAAAATGTTTGTGATGCTTTAGTATATCTTCTAGATAACATTTTCATCAGATTCGGTACTAAGTTACACAGACAAGTTATAGGAATTCCGATGGGTACTAACTGCGCTCCTCTTGTAGCAGATTTGTTTCTAGTTTGCTATGAAAGATTTTATGATGTCTCTTTCTGATGATACTCAAGCTCATGTTATTGAAGCATTCAACTCAACGTCTAGATACTTGGACGACCTTTTAAATATTGACAATCATTATTTTGAAGGTATGGTTAGTCAAATTTATCCTGCTGAATTGCAGTTAAATAAAGCAAATACTTCTGATACCGAGGCCCCATTTTTGGATTTACATTTATCAATTTTAGATGGATTTGCTTCATCTAAAATTTATGAAAAACGCGATGATTTTGATTTCGACATTGTTAATTTTCCGTTTTTGGATGGGGATGTTCCCCGCACCACTTCTTATGGTGTTTACATTTCTCAGCTTATTCGCTTCGCTAGGGTGTCTAGTCATTTGGCTGATTTCAATGCTCGTAATAAAAGTTTGACTGCCAAGCTTTTACAGCAGGGGTATCGGTATCATAAACTTCGGAAAGCTTTTTCTAAATTTTATCGTAGACACTTTGAATTGGTTTCTAAATATAATACAGGGTTAAGGTCACTTTTGCAACAAGGCCTATCGGAACCTGAATTTAATGGTGACTTAGTATATAAATTACGCAAAATTGTAGGGAAAACAGAATTTCCTGATCAATTTAAGAAAATTATCATACGATTTAAACGCATTGGCTATAACATAGATGTAATGCGACAGTCTGCATGCTTAGTGGTTAACCTAATCACGGTTGACAACTTTGCTGTCCTCTTTAATTGCACGCCGGTGGGTCGGGCTTCAGACACTATGATAGCCCCTACATAAAGCTATATATTAGTTAATTGGGGCCGGATGTTTGTCTGTTTCTTGGCCCACCGGGGTTCAACTGGTGGTCTTCTTTTGCTCCAGTGCTCCAGTGGTGTTGCTGACGCCCCGGGGATCTCCAGGTGTCTCAACACGTTTTGGCTGTCGAGTCCTCATCCTTGCTTCATCACGGTCTTTTCTTGATTTTAATTGTTGACCGTGATGACTCTCTGATGAGTTAGGGGACCTCCATGCGAACCGAACTACCAACTAATTGTGTGCACCGCGGCGGAGGGTGAGGGTGAAGGTTTGGGCCAAGTAAACCCGGTTTAAACCCCCCAGTAGTTATTACTGACCGTCCCAAGGCGGTACTTTCATTGCGGTTGCATTTGTTTTTATTTTCGGTGCTGTTTAATTTATTGTGTTCTCATTTTAACCCTTCTATAATAAAAATAGAAAATAGGTAAAAAATAGTTGTTAAATGTTTTTAGTATAATTTGTTTAGTCTGTTGTAACCGTTCTGTTGGTCTAAATTATTTAGTTCAATTAAGATAGCTGAGTTGCCACCTATTTGGGAAAGAGCTGCTGACTCGGCTTATCACTTGTAATTTATTGTTTGTTGGGATGTCTTTGTCAATCTTTCCCTTGGATGTTGGGGATAGGGTTTGGGATCTGATTCTGTCAGTTTCTGAAGTGTAGTTACTCTTTAAATTTACAAAGACCAGTGCTAGCGGTAAAGCCCCGGTGATAAGCTTGTAATATCCAGTATTATCATTTTGTACACCGTTGCTAGTTGTTTAGCCCCGGTGACAGGCGTTCATTGCCAGCTCATAGTGTTATGAATTCCATGCTAGCACTATAACTCCAGTGATAAGCCTTTAACGCCCACTGATGGTCTTATGGAGCACGGTGCTAGCAGTATAGTCCTGTTGATAAGCTTCTAATGCCCGGTTTAAGTGTTATGAAGCTGGGTGCTAACTGTATAATTAAAATCTTAAAAAGTTCCTTCAAGAGCAGAGAATACATACAGAAGTAGAAACATGGGCCAGACTACGTAGTTTCGGCTAATAAAGCCTCGTCAGTGACCCTGACAATATCTGGTGACGAAACCAGAAAAAAAGCTTACTGTAATTTCTTAATTTAATTGGGCAGTCGATACAAAGACTGATTAGATTCAAAAGGATCCAAATAATATAAAATACGATGATCTAGAATAAAAGTTTCATCGATCTCAAATTATAGATTTCTCAGAATCTATCCTCTGATCTCAAAGAATGTAAATAAAATATAATCTGCACTATGGATGATGTACGGGGAGACTTTTTACGGCCTCCACACGGCACAACACCAGCTGCAGTGAGGCAAAATTAAAATCTTAAAAAGTTCCTTCAAGAGCAGAGAATACATACAGAAGTAGAAACATGGGCCAGACTACGTAGTTTCGGCTAATAAAGCCTCGTCAGTGACCCTGACAATATCTGGTGACGAAACCAGAAAAAAAGCTTACTGTAATTTCTTAATTTAATTGGGCAGTCGATACAAAGACTGATTAGATTCAAAAGGATCCAAATAATATAAAAGACGATGATCTAGAATAAAAGTTTCATCGATCTCAAATTATAGATTTCTCAGAATCTATCCTCTGATCTCAAAGAATGTAAATAAAATATAATCTGCACTATGGATGATGTACGGGGAGACTTTTTACGGCCTCCACACGGCACAACACCAGCTGCAGTGAGGCAGAATTAAAATCTTAAAAAGTTCCTTCAAGCCCCGGTGATAAGATTGTTATACCCGGTGGTAGTGTTGTGAAGCCCGGTGCTAACAGTATCACCCTAGTGATAAGCATGTAATACCCAATGATAGTCTAATGAAGCCCGGTGCTAGAGTATAGCCCCAGTGATATGCTTCTTATTTCAGGTGACAGTGTTATGAAGCCCAATGCCAGCAGAATAGCCCTGGTGATAAGCCTGTAATGCCCATCGATGAAGCCCGGTGCTAGCAGAATAACCCCAGTGATAACCTTCTAATGCACGGTGATAATGTTATGAAGCTCGGTGCTAGCAGTAAAGCCCCGGTGATAAGCTTGCTATGCCCGGTGATAGTGTTATGAAGCCTGGTGCTAGAAGTGTAGCCCGGGTGATAAGCATGTAATACCCAGTGATAAGTGCTATGAACCCCAGTGCTAGCAGTGCAGCCCGTGGATAATCTTGTAATGCCTGGTGATAGTCCTATGAATCCCAGTGCTAGCAGTACAGCCACTGTGATAAGCTTGTATTGCCCAGGAATAGTTTTATAAATCATGTTGTTTGCGATAAAGCCCCAGTGATAAGCTTCTTACTCCAGGTGATAGTCTTATGAACCCCGGTGTTTGTGCCAATGCTCCGGTGATAAGCTTGTAGTGTCTGAACCCCGGTGCTAGTGGTATAGCACCGGTAATAGGTTTTCATTGCCCGCTCTGGTGTCAGCGGTATAGCCCCATTGATAAGCTTCATATGCTAAGGGATAACCTTACGAAGCCTGGTGCTAGTGATATGGCCCTGGTGATAAGCTTGTAATGTCCATTGATAGTATTATGAACCCCAGTGCTAGCAGTCTATCCCCAGTTATATCCTTGTAAAACCGGGTGATACTATCATGAACACTTGCGCTAGGGGTATAGCCCTGGCGTGAGCTTCTAATGCCCGGTGATAGCCTTAGGAAGACCGTAAATAGCAGTATAACCCTGGTGTATTTAAGCTTGTTATGTTCAGTGATAGTCTTATCAACCCCGGTGCTAGCAGTATAGCCCTGCTGATAAACTTCACCAGTAACTTACAACTTTACAACTTCCCTGCCTGAATCAGCGGAAGGGGAAATGAAAGTAAATGGCCAGACTGGGTATCGAACCCAGGACCGTTGGCTTATAAGTCAGATGCACTACCAACTGCCGTGCACGGCCCGGCTATAAAGACCAATGCTTGCCTTATTTAACTATCTGATTGGATATCAACATGCTGATCCCTCCCCCGTTAAACAATTTTATTTTACTGATTATATATATATGAGGTATATAAGATATCTGATATACATGTATAATAAGGTATCTTCTGTGTAATATCTATTATACTGGACTAAATCAGAAACCCTATTTTAAATACATAAGATATCTGATAGTTTTGGATAAATCAGATATCTATGCTATCCATATTATAAGATATCCAGTATTACACATATATTCTCTATATCAGGTATGTTAATCGATATATAAGATCAGATTTGACATATAAGATGTCTAATTGATATGAAATATCAACATAAATATACCAGATATCTTATATATCATATGCGACATTTACATGTATTATATGAGACTTTACATACCAAATATATTTCTTATTTATATTAATTTGCAAAATCTATCTATCTATCTATCTATATATCTATCTATCTATCTATCTATCTATCTATCTATCTATCTATCTATCTATCTAATCAAATGAACGAAAAGACGATGACAAAAATATAACCACAAAGTGTGAAAAGATCATGGTTGAGTCGATATCGAATATTTCAAATCCCATCCCATCCGATCCCCATCCCATCCCATCCCATCTATTCAAATAAACGAAAAGACGATGACAAAAATAAACGAAAAGACGATGACAAAAATATAAACACTAAGTGTGAAAAGGTCATGGTTGAGCCAAAACCGAATATCTATCTATCTTTTTTTCTATCTAATAAACGAAAAGACGATGACAAACATTTAGCCACTAACTGTGAAAAGATCATGGTTGAGTCGAAACCGAATATTTCAAATTTATTCCAAATGAATCTATCTATCTATCTATCTATCTATCTATCTATCTATCTATCAATCAAATTAATGAGAAGTCAATGACGAAAATATAATCATTGAATGTGAAAAAATAGGATTAAGTCGAAATTAAATATTTCATTTAAATCCATCCATCCATCCATCCATCCATCCTTCCATCCATCCATCCATCCATCCATCCATCCATCCATCCATCCATCCATCTTTCAGTCTATCAAATCAATGAGTGGTGGATGACAAGCATCTAAACATTTATTTTGACAATATGTAATGGTGACGAAATTTAATACATGAAAATATTTGAGTATTATGGGTCAAACATTTAATGAATATCTATCTATCTATCTATCTATCTATAAAATAATCAAGAAGACAATGCCAAATTTATAATCATTGAATGTGAAAAAATATGATTAAGTCGAAATCAAAGATTCCAAATACACCGAAGATCTATCTATCTATCTATCTATCTATCTATCTATCTATCTATCTATCTATCTATCTATCTATCTATCTATCTATCTAATCAAATAAACGAAAAGATGACACAAAATAAAACCACTAAGTGTGAAAAGATCATTGTCGAGTCGACACCGAATATTCCACATAGATCCGAAATGATTCTATCTATCTATCTATCTATCTATCTATCTATCTATCTATCTATCTATCTATCTATTAGATCAATGATAGGTGGATGAAATACGCGAAAGTGTCGAATTTATATACATCAAATAAATTTGAGTCCAGCACATCTATCTATCTATCTATCTATCTATCTATCTATCTATCTATCTACTTTCTATCAAACCAATGAAATTCTGATAGTAAACATACATACGTTAAATATGCAAAGATGCAATTAAGTCGATATAGAATACATAATAATAATCAAAATTTTGATAATTATTCGAGGTGCGTTATCTATCTATCTATCGATCTATCTATCTATCTATCTATCTATCTATCTATCTATCTATCTATCTATCTATCTATCTATCTTTTTAACGAGAAGTCAATGACGAATATACTATCATTCAATGTAAAGAAATAGGATTAAGTCGAAATCAAATATTTAATATAAATCCAAGATCTATCTATCTATCTATCTATCTATCTATCTATCTATCTATCTATCTATCTATCTATCTATATATCTATCTATATGTCTAGATAGATAGAAATATTTCAAAAAAATCCAAGATCTATCTATATATCTATGTATCCATGTATGTATCTATCTATCTATCTATCTATCTATCTATCTATCTATCTATCTATCTATCTTTCTAATCAAATAAACGAAAACACAATGACAAATAATTAACACTAAGTGCGAAAAGTTAATGGTTGAGTTGAAACCGAATATTTCAAATATATTCCAGATGAATCTATCTATCTATCTATCTATCTATCTATCTATCTATCTATCAAATTAACGGGGAGACAATGACGAATATTTCGTCATTGAATGTGAAAAAATAGGATCAGGTCGAAATCAAAGATTTCAAATATATCCAAGATGAATCTATCTATCTATCTATCTATCTATCTATCTATCTATCTATCTATCTATCTATCTATCTATCTATCTATCTATCTATCTAACGAGATAACGAGAAGTCAATGACGAATAAATTATCATTCAATGTTCAAAAATAGGATTAAGTCGAAATCAAATATTTCAAATAAATCAAAGATCTATCTATCTATCTATCTATCTATCTATCTATCTATCTATCTTTATATCTATGAATATAGATAGATAGATATATTTCAATTACATTCAAGATCGATCTATCTATCTATCTATCTATCTATCTATCTATCTATCTATCTATCTATCTATCTAATCAAATAAACGAAAAGACGATGACAATCATTTAACCACTAGATAGATAGATAGATAGATAAATAGATTGATTGGATTTATTAGAAATATTTGATTTCGGCCTTATCCTATTTTTCGAATTGATTGATTATATATCTGCATTTTCTCCACTTTAATTCGATAGATAGATAGATAGATAGATAGATAGATAGATTTAATCATCTCAAATGTATTAGAACCATTCGGTTTCGTCTCAACCATGATCTTTTCACACTTAGTGGTTATGATTATATTTTTGTCATCATTTTCATTTATTTGAATAGATAGATAGATAGAAAGATAGATAGATAGATAGATAGATAGATAGATAATGCACTTCTAATAATTAAAAAAAATTTGATTATCATTCGGTTTCGGCTCAAACATGATCTTTTCACATTTAGTTGTTATATATTGTCATCGTCATTTCGTTTATTTGATAACATAGATAGATAAACAGATAGGTAGATAGATAGATAGATAAATAAATAAATAGATAAATAGATAGAGTTATTCATCTCGAATGTATTTCAAATATTCGGATTCGGCTCAACCACGATCTTTTCACATTTATTGGTTATATATTGTCATCGTCTTCCCGTTTATTTGATTAGATAGATTGATAGATAGATAGATAGATAGATAGATAGATAGATAGATAGATTTCATTTTGTATTTATCAGAAATATCTAATTTCGACCTTATCCTTTTTTCACATTGACTGATTATATATTCGGCATTATCTCTTCTTAAATTTGATAGACAGATTGATAGATAGATAGATAGATAGATAGATAGATAGATAGATAGATAGGAATATGGGCCAGACTACGTAGTTTCGGCTAATAAAGCCTCGTCAGTGACCCTGACAATATCTGGTGACGAATTGAATACATCAAATAAATGTTAATCGAAAAAGTCATCCATTTAACGCCTATCTATCTATCTATCTATCTATCTATCTATCTATCTGTCAAGGTGATGAGAAGACGATTGATAATCGAGATGAAATTAACCTAATCTTTCTATCTATCTATCTATCTATCTATCTATCTTTCAAATTTATGAGAAGTCGATGACATGCATAAAACCAATGCGTGTGAAAATATGCGATATAATTAGAATTTTATATGTCAAATAATTTTCGGAATTGAATACATCAAATAAATGTTAATCGAAAAAGTCCTCCATTTAACGCCTATCTATCTGTCTATCTATCTGTCAAGGAGATGAGAAGAATATTGTTAATCGAGATGAAATTTATCTATCTATCTATCTATCTATCTATCTATCTATCTATCTATCTAATTGGGATAAAGTCGAAATTGTCGAAAGCTAACTGATTCGAGTTGAAATAAATCTATCTATCTGTTTATCTATCTATCTATCTATCTATCTATCTATCTATCTATCTAATTAGCAAAACGTCGAAATCGATTAAAGACTGATCAAAGTTGAAATAAATTTTAGTCGTAGTCGAACATTTCAAACAAATTAGGGTATAAGTAGTCAGAATAAACATCTATCTATCTATCTATCTATCTATCTATCTATCTATCTATCTATCGAAAATAAACCAGAAGACGATTTTTAAAAGATGGGTTTGAGTCGGAATCTAATACTTAAGAAAAATAGGATTAAGTCGAAGTCGAACATTTCAAATACGTACGGGTATAAGTAGTCAGACTGAACATCTTTCTATCTCTTTATCTATCTATCTATCTATCTATCTATCTATCTATCTATCTATCTACAAAATGAATGAGGAGACGATGACAAATATTAATCGATGCGTTTGAGTTGAAATCGAATACTTGAAAAAAAAGTATTGAGTCGAAGTCGAACATTTCAACTAAATTTGGGTATAAGTAGTCAGACTGAACATCTATCTATCTATCTATCTATCTATCTATCTATCTATCTATCTATCCACCCATCTTTCCCTCGAACTATTTGAAAAAATGAACGAGGAGACGATGACAAATATTAATCACTGAATGTTAAAAGATGCGTTTGAGCCGAAATCGAATACTTGAAAAAACAACATAGTATTGAGTCGAAGTCGAACATTTAAAATAAACTAGAGAATAAGAAGTCAGAATGAACATCTATCTATCTATCTATCTATCTATCTATCTATCTATCTATCTATCTATCTATCTATCTATCTAACTAACTAACTAAAAATAAATGAGAAGACGATGGCAAATATATAACCATTAAATTTGAAAAGATAGGACTGAGAAGATATCGAAATTTTCAATTCAAGATGAATCTATCTATCTGTATTTCTATCCATCTATCCATCAAATCAATAAGAAGGCAATGTCAAATATATCACCATCAAATCATAACTTAAAAAAACAACAACAAAAAATACCGATTAAGTCGAAGTCAAATTTCATGTTAATCAGAGTAGAAGTTGCCAGCATCTATCTATCTATCTATCTATCTATCTATCTATCTATCTATCCACCCATCTTTCAAATTTATGAGAAGTCGATGACATGCATATAACCAATGCTTGTGAAAATATGCGATAGACTCGGAATTTAATATGTCAAATTATTTTCGTAATTGAATACATCAAATAAATGTTAATCGAAAAAGTCACCCATTTAACGTCTATCTATCTATCTATCTATCTATCTATCTATCTATCTATCTATCTATCTATCTATTTACCTATCTATGTGTCAAAGAGATGAGAAGACGATTGTGAATCGAGATGAAATTAACCTTAATAATATATCTATCTATCTATCTATCTACCTATCTATCTATCTATCTAATTGGGATAAGGCCGAAATGGTCGAAAGCTTGCTGATTAAGTAGTCAGAATGAACATCTATATATATATATATATCTATCTATCTATCCATCGAACTGTCTGAAAAAATGAATGAGGAGACGATGACAAATATTAATCATCGAATGTTTAAAGATGCGTTTGAGTCGAAATCGAATTCTTGAAAAAAAACACATAGTATTGAGTCGAAGTCGAACATTCAAAATAAATTAGGGTATAAGAATGCAGAATAAACCTCTATTTATCTATCTATCTATGTATGTATCTATCTATGTATGTATGCATCTATTTATCTATCTATCTAATAATCAATCAATCTAACTAAAATAAATGAGAAGACGATTGTTAAAAGATGGGTTTGAGTCGAAATCCAATACTTGAAAAATGTAGGATTGAGTCGAAGTCGAACATTTCAAACAAATTAGGGTATAAAGAGTCAGAATGAACATCTATCTATCTATCTATCTATCTATCTATCTATCTATCTATCTATCTATCTATCTATCTAAAAATAAATGAGAGGACGATGCAAATATATAACCATTAAATTTGAAAAGATGAGATTTAGAAGATATCGAATATTTCAATTAAATTCAAGATGAATCTATCTATCTATCTTTCTACCTATCTATCTATCTATATATCTATCTATCTAAAAATAAATGAGAGGACGATGACAAATATATAACCATTAAATTTGAAAAGATGGGATTTAGAAGATATCGAATATTTCAATTAAATTCAAGATGAATCTATCTATCTATCTATCTTTCTATCTATCTATCCATCAAATCAATGAGAGGTCAATGACAAATATATAACAATCAAATCATAACAAAAAACAAAAAAAAAACAATGATTGAGTCGAAGTCAAATCTAAAATCTAAAAAAGGTCCTTCAAGAGCAGAGAATACATACAGAAGTAGGAATATGGGCCAGACTACATACTTTCGGCTAATAAAGCCTCGTCAGTGACCCTGACAATATCTGGTGACGAAACCAGAAAAAACATACTGTATTTTCTTGATTTTTATCGGGCAGTCGATTCAAAGACTGATTAATTTCTAAAGGATCCAAGTCGAACATTTAAAACAAATTAGGGTATAAGAAAGCAAAATGAACATCTATTTATCTATCTATCTATCAATCAATCAATCAAACTAAAAATAAAAGAAAAGACGATTGTTAATAGGATTAAGTCGAAATCAAATATTTTATATAAATCCAAGATCTATCTATCTATCTATCTATCTATCTATCTATCTATCTATCTATCTATCTATCTATCTATCTATCTATCAATCTATATGTCTAGATAGATAGAAATATTTCAAATAATTCCAAGATCTATGTATGTATGTATGTATGTATGTATGTATGTATGTATGTATGTATCTATCTATAAATCTATCTATCTATCTATCTATCTATCTATCTATCTAATCAAATAAACGAAAACACAATGACAAATATATTACCACTTAGTGCGAAAAGTTAATGGTTGAGTTGAAACCGAATATTTCAAATATATTCGAGATGAATCTATCTATCTATCTATCTATCTATCTATCTATCTATCTATCTATCTATCTATCAAATCAACGGGGAGACAACGACGAATATTTCGTCATTGAATGTGAAAAAATAGGATAAGGTCGAAATCAAAGATTTCAAATATATCCAAGATGAATCTATCTATCTATCTATCTATCTATCTATCTATCTATCTATCTATCTATCTATCTATTTAACGAGATAACGAGAAGTCAATGACGAATAAATTATCATTCAATGTTCAAAAATAGGATTAAGTCGAAATCAAATATTTCGAATAAATCCAAGATCTATCTATCTATCTATCTATCTATCTATCTATCTATCTATCTATCTATCTATCTTTTTATCTATTAATATAGATAGATAGATATATTTCAATTAAATCCAAGATCTATCTATCTATCTATCTATCTATCTATCTATCTATCTATCTATCTATCTATCTAATCAAATAAACGAAAAGACGATGACAAACATTTAACCACTAGATAGATAGATAGATAGATAGATAGATAGATTGATTGGATTTATTAGAAATATTTGATTTCGGCTTTATCCTATTTTTCGAATTGATTGATTATATATTCTGCATTTTCTCCACTTTAATTCGATAAATAGATAGATAGATAGATAGATAGATAGATAGATAGATAGATAGATAGATTTAATCATCTCAAATGTATTAGAACCATTCGGTTTCGGCTCAACCATGATCTTTTCACACTTAGTGGTTATGAATATATTTTTGTCATCATTTTCATTTATTTGATTAGATAGATAGATAGATAGATAGATAGATAGATAGATAGATAGATAGACAATGCACTTCTTATAATTAAAAAAAAATTTGATTATTATTCGGTTTCGGCTCAAACATGATCTTTTCACATTTAGTTGTTATATATCGTCATCGTCATTTCGTTTATTTGATAACATAGATAGATAGACAGATAGGTAGATAGATAGATAGATACATAAATAAATAAATAGATAAATAGATAGAGTTATTCATCTCGAATGTATTTCAAATATTCGAATTCGGCTCAACCACGATCTTTTCACATTTATTGGTTATATATTGCCATCGTCTTCCCGTTTATTTGATTAGATAGATAGATAGATAGATATATTTCATTTTGTATTTATCAGAAATATCTAATTTCGACCTTATCCTTTTTTCACATTGACTGATTATATATTCGGCATTATCTCTTCTTAAATTTGATAGATAGATAAATAGATAGATAGATAGATAGACAGATAGATAGATAGATAGGAATATGGGCCAGACTACGTAGTTTCGGCTAATAAAGCCTCGTCAGTGACCCTGACAATATCTGGTGACGAATTGAATACATCAAATAAATGTTAATCGAAAAAGTCAGCCATTTAACGTCTATCTATCTATCTATCTATCTATCTATCTATCTATCTATCTATCTATCTATCTATCTATCTATCTATCTGTCAAGGAGATGAGAAGACGATTGATAATCGAGATGAAATTAACCTCATCTATCTATCTATCTATCTATCTATCTATCTATCTATCTATCTATCTATCCACCTAATTAGGTAGGTCGAAATTGTCGGAAGCTAACTGATTCGAGTTGAAATAAATCAATCTATCTGCATATCTATCTATCTATCTATCTATCTATCTATCTATCTATCTATCTATCTATCTATCTATCTATCTATTTATCTATCTATCAAGGAGATGAGAAGACGATTGTTAATCGAGATGAAATTAATTTAAATATCTATCTATCTATCTATCTATCTATCTATCTATCTATCTATCTATCTATTTATCTATCTATCTATCTATCTATTTACCTAACTAAGCAGGTCGAAATTGTCGAAAGCTAACTGATTCGAGTTGAAATTTCTATCTATCTATCTATCTATCTATCTATCTATCTATCTATATATATATCTATCTATCTATCTAATTAGTAAAACGTGGAAATCGATTAAAGACTTATCCAAGTTGAAAAAAATGTGAGCCGTAGTCGAACATTTTAAACACATTAGGGTATAAGTAGTCAGAATGAACATATTTCTATCTATCTATCTATCTATCTATCTATCTATCTAAAATAAACGAGAAGACGATTGTTAAAAGATGTGTTTGAGTCGAAATCGAATACTTAAGACAAATAGGATTAACTCGAAGTCGAACATTTCAAATAAATAAGGGTATAAGTTGTCAGATGAACATCTATCTATCTATCTATCTATCTATCTATCTATCTATCTATCTATAAAATGAATGAGGAGAGGATGACAAATATTAATCGATGCGTTTGAGTTGAAATCGAATACTTGAAAAAAATTAGTATTGAGTCGAAGTCGAACATTTAAAAAAAATTAAGGTATAAGTAGTCAGACTGAACATCTATCTATCTATCTATCTATCTATCTATCTATCTATCTATCTATCTATCTATCTATCTATCTATCTTTCCACCGAACTATCTGAAAAAATGAATGAGGAGAAGATGACAAATATTAATCATCGAATGTTAAAAGATGCGTTTGAGCCCAGATCGAATACTTGAAAAAAAAACAACATAGTATTGAGTCCAAGTCGAACATTTAAAATAAATTAGGGTATAAGAAGTCAGAATGAACATCTATCTATCTATCTATCTATCTATCTATCTATCTATCTATCTATCTATCTATTTATATATCTATCTATCCAAAATAAATGAGAAGACGATGGCAAATATATAACCATTAAATTGGAAAAGATGGGATTGAGAAGATATCGAATATTTCAATTAAATTCAAGATGAATCTATCTATCTATATTTCTATCCATCTATCCATCAAATCAATAGGAAGGCAATGACAAATATATAACCATCAAATCATAACAAAAAAAAACAAAATCCAAAAATACCGATTAAGTCGAAGTCAAATTTCATGTTAAGTAGAGTAGAAGTAGCCTGTATCTATCTATCTATCTATCTATCTATCTATCTATCTATCTTTCAAATTTATGAGAAGTCGATGACATGCATATAACCAATGGGTGCTGAAATATGCGATAGAATCGGAATTTAATATGTCAAATTATTTTCGCAATTGAAAACATCAAATAAATGTTAATCGAAAACATCACCCATTTTACGTCTATCTATCTATCTATCTATCTATCTATCTATCTATCTATCTATCTGCCAAGCAGATGAGAAGACGATTGTGAATCGAGATGAAATCTATCTATCTATCTATCTTTCTATCTATCTATCTATCTATCTATCTTATTGGGATAAGGGCGAAAATGTCGAAAGCTATCTGATTGAATTGAAATCTATCTATCTATCTATCTATCTATCTATCTATCTATCTATCTATCTATCTATCTATCTATCTATCTAACTAACTAACTAAAAATAAATGAGAAGACGATGGCAAATATATAACCATTAAATTTGAAAAGATAGGATTGAGAAGATATCGAAATTTTCAATTCAAGATGAATCTATCTATCTGTATTTCTATCCATCTATCCATCAAATCAATAAGAAGGCAATGTCAAATATATCACCATCAAATCATAACTTAAAAAAACAACAAAAAAAATACCGATTAAGTCGAAGTCAAATTTCATGTTAATCAGAGTAGAAGTTGCCAGCATCTATCTATCTATCTATCTATCTATCTATCTATCTACCCATCTTTCAAATTTATGAGAAGTCGATGACATGCATATCACCAATGCTTGTGAAAATATGCGATAGACTCGGAATTTAATATGTCAAATTATTTTCGTAATTGAATACATCAAATAAATGTTAATCGAAAAAGTCACCCATTTAACGTCTGTCTATCTATCTATCTATCTATCTATCTATCTATCTATCTATCTATCTATCTATCTATCTATTTACCTATCTATGTGTCAAAGAGATGAGAAGACGATTGTGAATCGAGATGAAATTAACCTTAATAATATATCTATCTATCTATCTACCTATCTATCTATCTATCTAATTGGGATAAGGCCGAAATGGTCGAAAGCTTGCTGATTAAGTAGTCAGAATGAACATCTATCTATATATCTATCTATCTATCTATCCATCGAACTGTCTGAAAAAATGAATGAGGAGACGATGACAAATATTAATCATCGAATGTTTAAAGATGCGTTTGAGTCGAAATCGAATTCTTGAAAAAAAACACATAGTATTGAGTCGAAGTCGAACATTCAAAATAAATTAGGGTATAAGAATGCAGAATAAACCTCTATTTATCTATCTATCTATGTATGTATCTATCTATGTATGTATGCATCTATTTATCTATCTATCTAATAATCAATCAATCTAACTAAAATAAATGAGAAGACGATTGTTAAAAGATGGGTTTGAGTCGAAATCCAATACTTGAAAAATGTAGGATTGAGTCGAAGTCGAACATTTCAAACAAATTAGGGTATAAAGAGTCAGAATGAACATCTATCTATCTATCTATCTATCTATCTATCTATCTATCTATCTATCTATCTATCTATCTATCTAAAAATAAATGAGACGACGATGCAAATATATAACCATTAAATTTGAAAAGATGAGATTTCGAAGATATCGAATATTTCAATTAAATTCAAGATGAATCTATCTATCTATCTTTCTACCTATCTATCTATCTATATATCTATCTATCTAAAAATAAATGAGAGGACGATGACAAATATATAACCATTAAATTTGAAAAGATGGGATTTAGAAGATATCGAATATTTCAATTAAATTCAAGATGAATCTATCTATCTATCTTTCTATCTATCTATCCATCAAATCAATGAGAGGTCAATGACAAATATATAACAATCAAATCATAACAAAAAACAAAAAAAAACAATGATTGAGTCGAAGTCAAATCTAAAATCTAAAAAAGGTCCTTCAAGAGCAGAGAATACATACAGAAGTAGGAATATGGGCCAGACTACATACTTTCGGCTAATAAAGCCTCGTCAGTGACCCTGACAATATCTGGTGACGAAACCAGAAAAAACATACTGTTTTTTCTTGATTTTTATTGGGCAGTCGATTCAAAGACTGATTAATTTCTAAAGGATCCAAGTCGAACATTTAAAACAAATTAGGGTATAAGAAAGCAAAATGAACATCTATTTATCTATCTATCTATCAATCAATCAATCAAACTAAAAATAAATGAAAAGACGATTGTTAATAGGATTAAGTCGAAATCAAATATTTTATATAAATCCAAGATCTATCTATCTATCTATCTATCTATCTATCTATCTATCTATCAATCTATATGTCTAGATAGATAGAAATATTTCAAATAATTCCAAGATCTATGTATGTATGTATGTATGTATGTATGTATGTATGTATGTATGTATGTATCTATCTATCTATCTATCTATAAATCTATCTATCTATCTATCTATCTAATCAAATAAACGAAAACACAATGACAAATATATTACCACTTAGTGCGAAAAGTTAATGGTTGAGTTGAAACCGAATATTTCAAATATATTCGAGATGAATCAATCTATCTATCTATCTATCTATCTATGTATCTATCTATCTATCTATCTATCTATCAAATTAACGGGGAGACAACGACGAATATTTCGTCATTGAATGTGAAAAAATAGGATAAGGTCGAAATCAAAGATTTCAAATATATCCAAGATGAATCTATCTATCTATCTATCTATCTATCTATCTATCTATCTATCTTTCTATCTATCTATCTATCTATCTATCTATCTATCTATCTATCTATCTATTTAACGAGATAACGAGAAGTCAATGACGAATAAATTATCATTCAATGTTCAAAAATAGGATTAAGTCGAAATCAAATATTTCGAATAAATCCAAGATCTATCTATCTATCTATCTATCTATCTATCTATCTATCTATCTATCTATCTATCTTTTTATCTATTAATATAGATAGATAGATATATTTCAATTAAATCCAAGATCTATCTATCTATCTATCTATCTATCTATCTATCTATCTATCTATCTATCTATCTATCTATCTAATCAAATAAACGAAAAGACGATGACAAACATTTAACCACTAGATAGATAGATAGATAGATTGATTGGATTTATTAGAAATATTTGATTTCGGCCTTATCCTATTTTTCGAATTGATTGATTATATATTCTGCATTTTCTCCACTTTAATTCGATAAATAGATAGATAGATAGATAGATAAATAGATAGATAGATAGATAGATAGATAGATAGATAGATAGATAGATAGATAGATAGATAGAGAGATTTAATCATCTCAAATGTATTAGAACCATTCGGTTTCGGCTCAACCATGATCTTTTCACACTTAGTGGTTATGAATATATTTTTGTCATCATTTTCATTTATTTGATTAGATAGATAGATAGATAGATAGATAGATAGATAGATAGATAGATAGACAATGCACTTCTTATAATTAAAAAAAAAATTTGATTATTATTCGGTTTCGGCTCAAACATGATCTTTTCACATTTAGTTGTTATATATCGTCATCGTCATTTCGTTTATTTGATAACATAGATAGATAGACAGATAGGTAGATAGATAGATAGATACATAAATAAATAAATAGATAAATAGATAGAGTTATTCATCTCGAATGTATTTCAAATATTCGAATTCGGCTCAACCACGATCTTTTCACATTTATTGGTTATATATTGCCATCGTCTTCCCGTTTATTTGATTAGATAGATAGATAGATAGATATATTTCATTTTGTATTTATCAGAAATATCTAATTTCGACCTTATCCATTTTTCACATTGACTGATTATATATTCGGCATTATCTCTTCTTAAATTTGATAGATAGATAGATAGATAGATAGATAGATAGATAGATAGGAATATGGGCCAGACTACGTAGTTTCGGCTAATAAAGCCTCGTCAGTGACCCTGACAATATCTGGTGACGAATTGAATACATCAAATAAATGTTAATCGAAAAAGTCAGCCATCTATCTATCTATCTATCTATCTATCTATCTATCTATCTATCTATCTATCTATTATCTATCTATCTATCTATCTATCTGTCAAGGAGATGAGAAGACGATTGATAATCAAGATGAAATTAACCTCATCTATCTATCTATCTATCTATCTATCTATCCACCTAATTAGGTAGGTCGAAATTGTCGGAAGCTAACTGATTCGAGTTGAAATAAATCAATCTATCTATCTATCTATCTATCTATCTATCTATCTATCTATCTATCTATCTATTTATCTATCTATCAAGGAGATGAGAAGACAATTGTTAATCGAGATGAAATTAATCTATCTATCTATCTATCTATCTATCTATCTATCTATTTACCTAACTAAGCAGGTCGAAATTGTCGAAAGCTAACTGATTCGAGTTGAAATTTCTATCTATCTATCTATCTATCTATCTATCTATCTATCTAATTAGTAAAACGTGGAAATCGATTAAAGACTGATCCAAGTTGAAAAAAATTTTAACATTTTAAACACATTAGGGTATAAGTAGTCAGAATGAACATCTATCTATATATCTATCTATCTATCTATCTATCTATCTATCTATCTATCTATCTTTCTATCTTAAATAAACGAGAAGACGATTGTTAAAAGATGTGTTTGAGTCGAAATCGAATACTTAAGACAAATAGGATTAACTCGAAGTCGAACATTTCAAATAAATAAGGGTATAAGTTGTCAGATGAACATCTATCTATCTATCTATCTATCTATCTATCTATCTATCTATCTATCTATCTATCTATCTATCTATAAAATGAATGAGGAGACGATGACAAATATTAATCGATGCGTTTGAGTTGAAATCGAATACTTGAAAAAAATTAGTATTGAGTCGAAGTCGAACATTTAAAAAAAATTAGGGTATAAGTAGTCAGACTGAACATCTATCTATCTATCTATCTATCTATCTATCTATCTATCTATCTTTCCACCGAACTATCTGAAAAAATGAATGAGGAGAAGATGACAAATATTAATCATCGAATGTTAAAAGATGCGTTTGAGCCCAGATCGAATACTTGAAAAAAACAACAACATAGTATTGAGTCGAAGTCGAACATTTAAAATAAATTAGGGTATAAGAAGTCAGAATGAACATCTATCTATCTATCTATCTATCTATCTATCTATCTATCTATCTATCTATCTATCTATCCAAAATAAATGAGAAGACGATGGCAAATATATAACCATTAAATTTGAAAAATGGAATTGAGAAGATATCGAATATTTCAATTAAATTCAAGATGAATCTATCTAACTATATTTCTATCCATCTATCCATCAAATCAATAGGAAGGCAATGACAAATATATAACCATCAAATCATTACAAAAAAAAAAACAAAATCCAAAAATACCGATTAAGTCGAAGTCAAATTTCATGTTAAGTAGAGTAGAAGTAGCCTGTATCTATCTATCTATCTATCTATCTATCTATCTATCTATCTATCTATCTATCTATCTTTCAAATTTATGAGAAGTCGATGACATGCATATAACCAATGGGTGCTGAAATATGCGATAAAATCGGAATTTAATATGTCAAATTATTTTCGCAATTGAAAACATCAAATAAATGTTAATCGAAAACATCACCCATTTTACGTCTATCTATCTATCTATCTATCTATCTATCTATCTGCCAAGCAGATGAGAAGACGATTGTGAATCGAGATGAAATCTATCTATCTATCTATCTATCTATCTATCTATCTATCTATCTATCTATCTATCTTATTGGGATAAGGGCGAAACCGTCTAAAGCTATCTGATTGAATTGAAATCTATCTATCTATCTATCTATCTATCTATCTATCTATCTATCTATCTATCTATCTATCTATCTATCCACCTAATTAGGTAGGTCGAAATTGTCGGAAGCTAACTGATTCGAGTTGAAATAAATCAATCTATCTGCATATCTATCTATCTATCTATCTATCTATCTATCTATCTATCTATCTATTGATCTATCTATCAAGGAGATGAGAAGACGATTGTTAATCGAGATGAAATTAATCTATCTATCTATCTATCTATCTATCTATCTATCTATCTATCTATTTACCTAATTAAGCAGGTCGAAATTGTCGAAAGCTAACTGATTCGAGTTGAAATTTCTATCTATCTATCTATCTATCTATCTATCTATCTATCTATCTATCTAATTAGTAAAACGTGGAAATCGATTAAAGACTGATCCAAGTTGAAAAAAATTTGAGCCGTAGTCGAACATTTTAAACACATTAGGGTATAAGTAGTCAGAATGAACATCTATCTATCTATCTATCTATCTATCTATCTATCTATCTATCTATCTATCTAAAATAAACGAGAAGACGATTGTTAAAAGATGTGTTTGAGTCGAAATCGAATACTTAAGACAAATAGGATTAACTCGAAGTCGAACATTTCAAATAAATAAGGGTATAAGTTGTCAGATGAACATCTATCTATCTATCTATCTATCTATCTATCTATCTATCTATAAAATGAATGAGGAGACGATGACAAATATTAATCGATGCGTTTGAGTTGAAATCGAATACTTGAAAAAAATTAGTATTGAGTCGAAGTCGAACATTTCAAATAAATAAGGGTATAAGTTGTCAGATGAACATCTATCTATCTATCTATCTATCTATCTATCTATCTATCTATAAAATGAATGAGGAGACGATGACAAATATTAATCGATGCGTTTGAGTTGAAATCGAATTCTTGAAAAAAAAATAGTATTGAGTCGAAGTCGAACATTTAAAAAAAATTAGGGTATAAGTAGTCAGACTGAACATCTATCTATCTATCTATCTATCTATCTATCTATCTATCTATCTATCTATCCACCGAACTATCTGAAAAAATGAATGAGGAGAAGATGACAAATATTAATCATCGAATGTTAAAAGATGCGTTTGAGCCCAAATCGAATACTTGAAAAAAACAACAACATAGTATTGAGTCGAAGTCGAACATTTAAAATAAATTAGGGTATAAGAAGTCAGAATGAACATCTATCTATCTATCTATCTATCTATCTATCTATCTATCTATCTATCCAAAATAAATGAGAAGACGATGGCAAATATATAACCATTAAATTGGAAAAGATGGGATTGAGAAGATATCGAATATTTCAATTAAATTCAAGATGAATCTATCTATCTATATTTCTATCCATCTATCCATCAAATCAATAGGAAGGCAATGACAAATATATAACCATCAAATCATAACAAAAAAAACAATATCCAAAAATACCGATTAAGTCGAAGTCAAATTTCATGTTAAGTAGAGTAGAAGTAGCCTGTATCTATCTATCTATCTATCTATCTATCTTTCAAATTTATGAGAAGTCGATGACATGCATATAACCAATGGGTGCTGAAATATGCGATAGAATCGGAATTTAATATGTCAAATTATTTTCGCAATTGAAAACATCAAATAAATGTTAATCGAAAACATCACCCATTTTACGTATATCTATCTATCTATCTATCTATCTATCTATCTATCTATCTATCTATCTGCCAAGCAGATGAGAAGACGATTGTGAATCGAGATGAAATCTATCTATCTATCTATCTATCTATCTATCTATCTATCTATCTTATTGGGATAAGGGCGAAACCGTCGAAAGCTATCTGATTGAATTGAAATCTATCTATCTATCTATCTATCTATCTATCTATCTATCACATCTATGAGAAGTCGATGACATGCATATAAGAAGTGCGTTTGAAAATATGCGAGAGAATCGGAATTTAATATGTCAAATAACTTTCGGAAGTGAATTCATCAAATGAATTTAAATCCAAAAGGTCAACAATCTATCTATCTATCTATCTATCTATCTATCTATCTATCTATCTATCTGTCAAAGAGATGAGAAAACGATGACAAATATATAATCATTGAATGTGGAAAGACGGGATTGAGACGAAATTTCAAGTAAATGCAAGACGAATCTATCTATCTATCTATCTATCTATCTATCTATCTGATTGCGAAATAGGCGAAATGGATAAAAGTGATTTGAGTTGAAATAAATCTATCTATCTATCTATCTATCTATCTATCTATCTATATATGTATAATGTGAAAAGGCGGGCATGAGTCGAAATTAAATAATTCAAATAAACGCAAGGTTAATCTATCTATCTATCTATCTATCTATCTATCTATCTATCAAATCTATGAGAAGTCGTTGACATGCATATAACCATTGCGAGTTAAAATATGCGATAGAATCAGTATATAATATGTCAAATAATTTTCGGAATTGAACACATCAAATAAAGTTAAATCGAAAATGTAAGCTATCTATCTATATCTATCTATCTATCTATCTATCTATCTATCTATCTATCTATCTATCTATCTATCTATCTATCTATCTATAAAGGAGATGCGAAGACGATAGTGAACCTAGATGAAATCTATCTATCTCTCAATCAGTCAATCTATCTATCTATCTATCTATCTATCTATCTATCTATCTATCTATCTATCTATCTATCTATCTATCTATCTATTTGTCCATTTATCTGTCTTCCTATCTATCTATCTATCTATCAATCTTTCTATCCATCTATCTATCTATCTATCTATCTATCTATCTATCTATCTATCTATCTACTTATCAATCCATCTATCCATCTAACTATCTATAAAATGAATGAGGAGACAATGACAAATATGAATCATCGAATGTTAAAAGATGGGCTCTTGAGTCGAATTCCAATATTTGGAAAAAGATGGATTGAGTCGTAGTTGAACAATTCAAACAAATTAGGGTATAAGTAGTCAGAATGAACATCTGTCTATCTATCTATCTATCTATCTATCTATCTATCTACCTATCTATCTATCTATCTATCTATCTAACTAAAATAAATGAGAAGACGATTGTTTAAACATGGGTTTGAGTCGAAATCCAATACTTGAAAAAAGTAGGATTGAGTCGAAGTCGAATACTTCAAACAAATTCGGGTATAAGTAGTCAGAATGAACATCTATCTATCTATCTATCTATCTATCTATCTATCTATCTATCTATCTATCTATCTATCTATTTATCTATCTATCTATCTTTCCATCGAACTGGCTGAAAAAATGAATGAGGAGACGATGACAAATATAAATCATCGAATGTTAAAAGATGCGTTTGAGTCGCAATCGAATTCTTGAAAAAAAAACAACATAGTATTGAGTCGAAGTCGAACATCTGAAATAAATTAGGGTATAAGATTGCAGAAAGAACATCTATTTATTTATCTATTATGTATCTATCTATCTATCTATCTATCTATCTATCTATCTATCTATCAAACTAAAATAGATGAGAAGACGATTGTTAAAAGATGAGTTTGAGTCGAAATCCAATACTTGAAAAAAGTAGGATTGAGTCGAAGTCGATCATTTCAAACCAATTGGGGTATACGTAGTCAGAATGAACATCTGTCCAGCTATCTATCTATCTATCTATCTATCTATCTATCTATCTATCTATCCATATATCTATCTATCTAAAAATAAATGAGAGGACGATGACAAATATATAACCATTAAATTTGAAAAGATGGGATTGAGAAGATATCGAATATTTCAAATAAATTCAAGATGAATCTATCTTTCTATCTATCTATCCTTCAAATCAATAAGAAGTCAATGACAAATATATAACCATCAAATCATAACAAAAAAAAAACAACGATTGAGTCGAAGTCAAATGTAAAATCTAAAAAAGGACCTTCAAGAGCAGAGAATATATACAGAAGTAGGAAAATGGGCCAGACTACATACTTTCGCATAATAAAGCCTCGTCAGTGACCCTATATATTTGGTGACGAAACCAGATAAAAGCATACTGTAATTTCTTAACTTTAATTGGGCAGTCGATTCAAAGACTGATTAATTTCTAAAGGATCCAAATAATATAAAAGACGAAGATCTAGAATAATAGTCTAACTCGATCTCAAATTTTAGATTTCTCAGAATCTATACTCTGATCTCAACGGATGTAAATAAAATATAATCTGCACTATGGATGATGTACGGGGAGACGTTTTACGGCGCCACACGGCACAACACCAGCTGCAGTGAGGTATAATTAAAATCTAAAAAAGTTCCTTCAAGAGCAGAGAATACATACAGAAGTAGGAATATGGGCCAGACTACGTAGATTCGGCTTATAAAGCCTCGTCAGTGACCCAGACAATATCTGGTGACGAAACCAGAAAAAAGCCTACTGTATTTTCTTAATTTTAATTAGCCTGTATCTATCTATCTATCTATCTATCTATCTATCTATCTATCTATCTATCTAATTAGGATGATGTCGAAATCGATGAAAGACTGATCGGAGTTGACATCTATCTATCTATCTATCTATCTATCTATCTATCTATCTATCTTTCAAATTTATGAGAAGTCAATGACATGCATAAAACCAATGCGTGTGAAAATATGCGATAAAATTAGAATTTAATATGTCAAATAATTTTCGGAATTGAATACATCAAATAAATGTTAATCGAAAAAGTCATCCATTTAACGCCTATCTATCAGTCTATCTATCTGTCAAGGAGATGAGAAGAATATTGTTAATCGAGATGAAATTAACCTAAGTAATCTATCTATCTATCTATCTATCTATCTATCTATCTATCTATCTATCTATCTATCTATCTATCTATCTAATTGGGATAAAGTCGAAATTGTCGAAAGCTAACTGATTTCGAGTTGAAATAAATCTATCTATCTATATATCTATCTATCTATCTATCTATCTATCTAATTAGTAAAACGTCGAAATCGATTAAAGACTGATCAAAGTTGAAATAAATGTTAGTCGTAGTCGAACATTTCAAACAAATTAGGGTATAAGTAGTCAGAATAAACATCTATCTATCTATCTATCTATCTATCTATCTATCTATCTATCTATCTATCTATCTATCTCTCGAAAATAAACGAGAAGACGATTGTTAAAAGATGGGTTTGAGTCGGAATCTAATACTTAAGAAACATAGGATTAAGTCGAAGTCGAACATTTCAAATACATACGGGTATAAGTAGTCAGACTGAACATCTTTCTATCTCTTTATCTCTTTATCTATCTATCTATCTATCTATCTATCTATCTATCTATCTATCTATCTATCTATCTTTCTATCTACAAAATGAATGAGGAGACGATGACAAATATTAATCGATGCGTTTGAGTTGAAAAAAAAGTATTGAGTCGATGTCGAACATTTCAACTAAATTTGGGTATAAGTAGTCAGACTGAACATCTATCTATCTAACTATCTATCTATCTATCTATCTATCTATCTATCTATCTTTCCCTCGAACTATTTGAAAAAATGAACGAGGAGACGATGACAAATATTAATCATTGAATGTTAAAAGATGCGTTTGAGCCGAAATCGAATACTTGAAAAAACAACATAGTATTGAGTCGAAGTCGAACATTTAAAATAAATTATAGAATAAGAAGTCAGAATGAACATCTATCTATCTATCTAACTATCTATCTATCTATCTATCTATCTTTCTATCTACAAAATGAATGAGGAGACGATGACAAATATTAATCGATGCGTTTGAGTTGAAAAAAAAGTATTGAGTCGAAGTCGAACATTTCAACTAAATTTGGGTATAAGTAGTCAGACTGAACATCTATCTATCTATCTATCTATCTATCTATCTATCTATCTATCTATCTTTCCCTCGAACTATTTGAAAAAATGAACGAGGAGACGATGACAAATATTAATCATTGAATGTTAAAAGATGCGTTTGAGCCGAAATCGAATACTTGAAAAAACAACATAGTATTGAGTCGAAGTCGAACATTTAAAATAAATTAGAGAATAAGAAGTCAGAATGAACATCTATCTATCTATCTATCTATCTATCTATCTATCTATCTATCTATCTAACTAAAAATAAATGAAAAGACGATGGCAAATATATAACCATTAAATTTGAAAAGATAGGATTGCGAAGATATCGAATATTTCAATTCAAGATGAATCTACTTATCTGTATTTCTATCCATCTATCCATCAAATCAATAAGAAGGCAATGACAAATATATAACCATCAAATCATAACTTAAAAAAACAACAAAAAAAATACCGATTAAGTCGAAGTCAAATTTATCAGAGTAGAAGTTGCCAGCATCTATCTATCTATCTATCTATCTATCTATCTATCTATCTATCTATCCACCCATCTTTCAAATTTATGAGAAGTCGATGACATGCATATAACCAATGCGTGTGAAAATATGCGATAGACTCGGAATTTGATATGTCAAATTATTTTCGTAATTGAATACATCAAATAAATGTTAATCGAAAAAGTCACCCATTTAACTTCTGTCTTTCTATTTATCTATCTATCTACCTATATATGTGTCAAAGAGATGAGAAGACGATTGTGAATCGAGATGAAATTAACCTAAGTAATATAACTATCTATCTATCTACCTATGTATCTATCTAATTGGGATAAGGCCGAAATGGTCGAAAGCTTGCTGATTGAGTTTAAATCTATCTATCTATCTATCTATCTATCTATCTATCTATCTATCTATCTATCTATCAAATATATGACAAGTCGATGACATGCATATAAACAGTGCGTTTGGACAATATACGATAGATTCGGAATTTAATGTGTCAAATAATTTTCGGAATTGAATTCAGCAAATGAATTTAAATCCAAAAGGTCAACAATTTAGCGCCTATCTATCTATCTATCTATCTATCTATCTATCTGTCAAGGAGATGAGAAGACGATGACAAATATATAATCATTGAATGTGAAAAGATGGGATTGAGACGAAATTTCAAGTAAATGCAAGACGAATCTATCTATCTATCTATCTTTCTATCTATCTATCTGATTGCGAAAAAGGCGAAATCGATGAAACTGATTGGAGTTGAAATCTATGTATCTATCTATCTATCTATCCTATCTATAATGTGAAAAGGCCGGCATGAGGCGAAATAAAATATTTCAAGTCAACGCAAGGTTGATCTATCTATCTATCTATCTATCTATCTATCTATCTATCCATCTATCGATCTATCTATCTAGCAAATCTATGAGAAGTCGTTGCGAAAAAGGCGAAATCGATGAAACTGTTATCTATCTATCTATCTATCTATCTATCTATCTATCTATCTATCTATCTATAATGTGAAAAGGCGGGCATGAGTCGAAATTAAATAATTCAAATAAACGCAAGGTTAATCTATCTATCTATCTATCTATCTATCTATCTATGAGAAGTCGTTGACATGCATATAACAAGTGCGTGTTAAAATATGGGATAGAATCAGTATATAATATGTCAAATAATTATCGGAATTGAAATATCAAATAAAGTTAAATCGAATAAGTCATCCATTTAACATCTATCTATCTATCTATCTATCTATCTATCTATCTATCTATCTATCTATCAAGGAGATGAAAAGACTATAGTGAACCTAGATGAAATCTTTCAATCAATCAATCAGTCAATCTATCTATCTATCTATCTATCTATCTATCTATCTATCTATCTATCTATCTATCTTTCAATCCATCTACTTATCAATCCATCTACCCATCTAACTATCTATAAAATGAATGTGAAGACATGACAAATTTTAATCATCGAATGTTAAAAGATGGGTTTGAGTCGAAAACCAATAATTGGAAAAAGTATGATTTGAGTCGTAGTTGAACAATTAAACAAATTAGGGTATAAGTTGTCAGAATGAACATCTATCTATCTATCTATCTATCTATCTATCTATCTATCTATCGAACTGTCCGAAAAAATGAATGAGAAGACGATGACAAATATAAATCATCGAATGTTAAAAGATGCGTTTGAGTCGAAATCGAATTCTTGAAAAAAAAAAACCATAGTATTGAGTCGAAGTCGAACATACAAAATAAAATAGCGTATAAGAATGCATAATAAACATCTATTTATCTATCTATCTATCTATGTATGTATCTATCTATGTATGTATGCATCTATTTATCTATCTATCAAAATAATTAATCAATCTAACTAAAATAAATGAGAAGACGATTGTTAAAAGATGGGTTTGAGTCGAAATCCAATACTTGAAAAAAGTAGGATTGAGTCGAAGTCGAACATTTCAAACAAATTAGGGTATAAAGAGTCAGAATGAACATCTATCCATCTATCTATCTATCTACCTATCTATCTAAAATTAAATGAGAGGACGATGCAAATATATAACCATTAAATTTGAAAAGATGGGATTTAGAAGATATCGAATATTTCAATTAAATTCAAGATGAATCTATCTATCTATCTTTCTATCTATCTATCCATCAAATCAATGAGAGGTCAATGACAAATATATAACCATCAAATCATAACAAAAAAAAAACAAAAAAAAACGATTGAGTCGAAGTCAAATCTAAAATCTAAAAACGGTCCTTCAAGAGCAGAGAATACATACAACAGTGGGAATATGGGCCAGGCTACATACTTTTGGCTAATAAAGCCTCGTCAGTGACCCTGACAATATCTGGTGACGAAACCAGAAAAAAACATACTGTAATGTCTTTCTAAAGGATCCAAGTCGAACATTTAAAACAAATTAGGGTATAAGAAAGCAGAATGAACATCTATTTATCTATCTATCTATCAATCAATCAATCTAACTAAAAATAAACGAGGAGACGAGTGTTAATAGGTTTAAGTCGAAATCAAATATTTTATATCTATCTATCTATCTATCTATCTATCTATCTATCTATCTATCTATCTATATGTCTAGATAGAT
Source organism: Ctena decussata (assembly GCA_963989385.1). Classification (NCBI taxonomy): domain Eukaryota; kingdom Metazoa; phylum Mollusca; class Bivalvia; order Lucinida; family Lucinidae; genus Ctena; species Ctena decussata. The sequence continues at coordinate 23,439,500 of OZ022509.1, forward strand.
AGAAATATGTCAAATAAATCCAAGATCTATCTATATATCTATGTATTCATGTATGTATGTATGTATGTATGAATGTATGTATGTATGTATGTATGTATCTATCTATAAATCTATCTATCTATCTAATCAAATAAACGTAAACACAGTGACAAATATATTACCACTACGTGCGAAAGTTAATGGTTGAGTTGAAACCGAATATTTCAAATATATTCGAGATCTATCTATCTATCTATCTATCTATCTATCTATCTATCTATCTATCTATCTATCTATCTATCTATCTATCAAATTAACGGGGAGACAATGATGAATATTTCGTCATTGAATGTGAAAAAATAGGATAAGGTCGATATCAAAGATTTCAAATATATCCAAGATGAATCTATCTATCTATCTATCTATCTATCTATCTATCTAAAATAAACGAGAAGACGATTTTTAAAAGATGGGTTTGAATCGAAATCGAATACCTAAGAAAAATAGGATTAAGTCGAAGTCGAACATTTCAGATAAATAAGGGTATAAGTAGTCAGAATGAACATCTATCTATGTATGTATGTATGTATCTATCTATCTATCTATCTATCTGTCTATTTATTTATCTATCTATCTATCCATCCATCAAATGAACGAGGAGACGATGACAAATTTTAATCGGTCCGTTTGAGTTGAAATCGAATACTTGAAAAAAAACGTATTGAGTCGAAGTCGAACATTTCAAATAAATAAGGGTATAAGTAGTCAGACTATCTATCTATCTATCTATCTATCTATCTATTTATCTATCTATCTATCCATTCATCTTTCCATCGAACTATCTGAAAAAATGAATGAGGAGAAGCTGCACACCAGCTGCAGTGAGTTACAATGAAAAATCTAAAAAAGTTCCTTCAAGAGCAGAGAATACATACAGAAGTAGGAATATGGGCCAGACTACGTAGTTTTGGCTAATAAAGCCTCGTCAGTGACCCTGACAATATCTGGTGACGAAACCAGAAAAAAGCATACTGTAATTTCTTAATTTTAATTAGTTTCTATCTATCTATCTATCTATCTATCTATCTATCTATCTATCTATCTATCAAATTAGGATAATGTCGAAATCGATGAAAGACTGGTCGGAGTTGAAAGAAATCTATCTATCTATCTATCTATCTATCTAGCTATCTATCTATCTATCTATCTATCTATTTTTCAAATTTATGAGAAATCGGTGACATGCATAAAACCAATGGGTGTGAAAATATGCGATTTATTCAAAATTTTATATGTCAAATAATTTCCGGAATTGAATACATCAAATAAATTATAATCGAAAAAGTGATCCATTTAACGCCTATCTATCTATCTATCTATCTATCTATCTATCTATCTATCTATCTTTCTATTTATCTGTCAAGGGGATGAGAAGACGATTTTGAATCGAAATGAAATCAACCTAAGTAATCTATCTATCTATCTATCTATCTATCTACCTATCTATCTGTCAAGGAGATGAGAAGACGATTGTGAATCGAGATGAAATTAACCTAAGTAATCTATCTATCTATCTATTTATCTATCTGTCTATCTATCTATCTATCTATCTATCTATCTATCTATCTATCTATCTATCTATCTATCTATCTATATATCTACCTATCTATCTATCTATTTAATTGGGATAAGGTCAAAATCGTCAAAAGCTAACTGATTGAGTTTGAATAAATCTATCTGTCTATCTATCTATCTATCTATCTATCTATCTATCTATCTATCTATCTATCTATCTATCTATCTATCAAATCTGTAACAAGTCGATGACATGCATATAAGCAGTGCGTTTGAAAATATGCGATAGATTCGGAAATTAATATATCAAATAATTTTCGGAATTTAATTCATAAAATGAATTTAAATCCAAAAGGTCAACAATTTAGCGCCTATCTTTCTATCTATCTATCTATCTATCTTTCAAGGAAATGAGAAGACGATGACAAATTTATAATCATTCAATGTGAAAAGACTGGATTGAGACGAAATTTCAAGTTAATGCAAGACGAATCTATCTATCTATCTATCTGATTGCGAAAAAGGCAAAATCGGTGAAACTGATCCGAGTTGAAATAAATCTATCGATCTATCTATCAATCTATCTATCTATCTATAATGTGAAAAGGCGGGCATGAGTCGAAATTAAATATTTCAAGTAAACGCAAGATCTATCTATCTATCAATCTTTCTATCTATCTATCTATCTATCTAACTATCTATCTATCTATCTATCTATCTATCTATCTTTCTATCAAATCTATGAGAAGTCGTTGACATGCATATAAGAAGTGCTTGTTAAAATATGCGATAGAATCAGTATTTAATATGCCAAATAATTTTCGGAATTAATTACCACAAATAAAGTTAAGTCGAACAAATCATCCATTTAACATCTATCTATCTATCTATCTATCTATCTATCTATCTATCTATCTATCTATCTATCTATCAAGGAGATGAAAAGACGATAGTGAACCTAGATGAAATCTATCAATCAATCAATCTATCTATCTATCTATCTATCTATCTATCTATCTATCTATCTATCTATCTATCTATCTATCTATCTATCTTTCTATCTATCTATCTATCTATCTATCTATCTATCTATCTATCTATCTATCTATCTATCTATCTATCTACCCATCAATCTACCTTTCAGTCTATCTATCTATCTATCTATCTATCTATCTATCTATCTATCTATCTATCTATCTATCTATTTATCTATCTTTCTATCTATCTATCTATCTATCTATCTATCTATCTATCTCTCTCTCTAACTATCTATACAATGAATGAGGAGACAATGACAAATTTTAATCATCGAATGTTAAAAGATGGGTTTGAGTCGAAATCCAATATTTGGAAAAAGTAGGATTGAGTCGTAGTTGAACAATTCAAACAAATTAGGGTATAAGTAGTCAGAATGATCATCTATCTATCTATCTATCTATCTATCTATCTATCTTTCTATCTATCTAAAAATAAATGATGGGTTTGAGTCGAAATCCAATACTTGAAAAAAGTAGGATAAAGTCGAAGTCGAACATTTCAAACAAATTAGGGTATAAGTAGTCAGAATTAAAATCTATCTATCTATCTATTTATCTATCTATCTATCTAAAAATAAATGTGAAGACGATTGTTAAAATATGGGTTTGAGTCGAAATCGAATATTTAAGAAAATAGGATTGAGTCGAAGTCGAACATTGCAAATAACTTAGGGTAAAAGTAGTCAGAATGAACATCTATCTATCTATCTATCTATCTATCTATCTATCTATCTTATTGGAATAAGGTCGAAATCGTCAAAAGCTAACTGATTGAGTTTAAAAAAAATCTATCTATCTATCTATCTATCTATCTATCTATCTATCTATCTATCTATCTATCTATCTGTCAATCAAATCTGTAACAAGTCGATGACCTGCATATAAGAAGTGCGTTTGAAAATATGCGATAGATTCGGAATTTAATATGTCAAATAATTTTCGGAATTGAATTCATCAAATGAATAAAATTCCAAAAGGTCAACAATTTAGCGACTATCTATCTGTCTATCAATCTATCTATCTGTCAAGGAGATGAGAAGACGATGACAAGTATATAATCATTGAATGTGAAAAGACGGGATTGAGACGAAATTTCATGTAAATGCAAGACGAATCTATCTATCTATCTATCTATCTATCTATCTATCTATCTATCTATCTGATTGCGAAAAAGGTGAAATCATTGAAACTGATTCGAGTTGAAATTAATCTATCTATCTATCTATCTATCTATCTATCTATCTATAATGTGAAAAGGCGGGCATGAGTCGAAATTATTAAATCAAGTAAATGCAAGGTTATCTATCTATCTATCTATCTATCTATCTATCTATCTATCTATCTATCAAATCTATGAGAAGTCGTTGACATGCATATAACAAGTGCGTGTTAAAATATGCGATAGAATCAGTGTATAATATGTCAAATAATTTTCGGATCTGAATACATCAAATAAAGTAAAATCGAAAAAGTCATCCATTTAACATCTATCTATCTATCTATCTATCTATCTATCTATCTATCTATCAAGGAGATGAAAAGACGATAGTGAACCTAGATGAAATCTATCAATCAATCAATCAATCAACCTATCTATCTATCTATCTATCTATCTATCTATCTATCTATCTATCTATCTATCTATCAATCTATCTACCTTTCAGTCTATCTATCTATCTATCTATCTATCTATCTATCTATCTACCTATCTATAAAATTAATGAGGAGACAATGACAAATTTTAATCATCGAATGTTAAAAGATGGGCTTGAGTCGAAATCCAATATTTGGAAAAAGTAGGATTGAGTCGTAGTTGAACAATTCAAACAAATTAGGGTATAAGTAGTCAGAATGATCATCTATCTATCTATCCATCTATCTATCTATCTATCTATCTATCTATCTATCTAAGAATAAATGAGAAGACGATTTTTAAATGATGGGTTTGAGTCGAAATCCAATACTTGAAAAAAGTAGGATAAAGTCGAAGTCGAACATTTCAAACAAATTAGGGTATAAGTAGTCAGAATTAAAATCTATCTATCTATCTATTTATCTATCTATCTATCTAAAAATAAATGTGAAGACGATTGTTAAAAGATGGGTTTGAGTCGAAATCGAGTATTTAAGAAAATAGGATTGAGTCGAAGTCGAACATTTCAAATAACTTAGGGTATAAGTAGTCAGAATGAACATCTATCTATCTATCTATCTATCTATCTATCTATCTATCTATCTATCTAATTAGAATAAGGTCGAAATCGTCGAAAGCTAACTGATTGAGTTTAAAAAAATCCATCTATCTATCTATCTATGTATCTATCTATCTATCTATCTATCTGTCAATCAAATCTGTAACAAGTCGATGACATGCATATAAGAAGTGCGTTAGATTCGGAATTTAATATGTCAAATAATTTTCGGAATTGAATTCATCAAATGAATAAAATCCAAAAGGTCAACAATTTAGCGACCATCTATCTGTCTATCAATCTATCTATCTATCTATCTGTCAAGGAGATGAGAAGACGATGACAAATATATAATCATTGAATGTTAAAAAAGACGGGATTGAGACGAAATTTCAAGTAAATGCAAGACGAATCTATCTATCTATCTATCTATCTATCTATCTATCTATCTATCTATCTATCTATCTATCTATCTATCTATCTTATCTATCTATCTATCTATCTGATTGCGAAAAAGGTGAAATCGATGAAACTGATTCGAGTTGAAATTAATCTATCTATCTATCTATCTATCTATAATGTGAAAAGGCATGAGTCGAAATTAATAATTCAAGTAAATGCAAGGTTATCTATCTATCTATCTATCTATCTATCTATCTATCTATCTATCAAATCTATGAGAAGTCGTTGACATGCATATAACAAGTGCGTGTTAAAATATGCGATAGAATCAGTGTATAATATGTCAAATAATATTCGGATTTGAATACATTAAATAAAGTAAAATCGAAAAAGTCATCCATTTAACATCTATCTATCTATCTATCTATCTATCTATCTATCTATCTATCTATCTATCTATCGTGGAGATGAGAAGAATATAGTGAACCTAGATTAAATCTATCTATCTATCTATCTATCTATCTATCTATCTATCTATCTACCTATCTGTCTATTAATCAATCAATCAATCAATCAATCTATCTATCTATCTATCTATCTATCTATCTATCTATCTATCTATCTATCTCCCTATCTATGTATCTATCAATCTATGTATCCATCTATCTACTTTTTGATCTATCTATCTATCTAACTATCTATCTATCTATCTATCTATCTATCTATCTATCTATCAATCTAACTATCTATAAAATTAATGAGGAGACAACGACAAACTTTAATCATCGAATGTTAAAAGATGGGTTTGAGTCGAAATCCAATACTAGAAAAAAGTAGGATAAAGTCGAAGTCGAACATTTCAAACAAATTAGGGTATAAGTAGTCAGAATGAACATCTATCTATCTATCTATCTATCTATCTGTCTAAAAATAAATGTGAAGACGATTGTTAAAAGATGGGTTTGAGTCGAAATCGAATATTTAAGAAAAATAGGATTGAGTCGAAGTCGATCATTTCAAATAACTTAAGGTATTAGTAGTCAGAATGAACATTTATCTATCTGTCTATCTATCCATCTTTCCATCGAACTAACTGAAAAAAATGAATGAGGAAACGATGACAAACATTTATCATCGAATGTTAAAAGATGCGTTTG